>CM060939.1:607657657-608257657 GCA_030765085.1 Allium cepa | reverse complement strand
AGGTGAGTTTGCTCACATCTAATTCTTGACTCTTGTTAGTTGTGTGTTTGGTTGCGTGAATTCTTGGCTGATTATTGCTTCGAATCTTAGTGATTATCACGACACTGTTTGATTTTTGGTGTAAAGTAAAACTTGGGGAATTTTGATTTGTTGAGATTTTTGGTGTAAGCAGAGCAATTTCTGATCTCTCAACGAAATTTGCCATCAACAATAAATGGTTGTCAGACAATCCTACTTGTTGAACCTGCTTTCGACACAATTATTTCTTTCCTTTTCTTATTCTTCTTCCTCTCTCTTTCATGCTTCCCTGGGGAATTTCAACCAGCTGCCTCGCAGTTATAGTTATTCAATGGCTGCACTTGGTACCTGCTATTCAGCAGGTTTTCAAACTACCACACCATTGACGTGGGCCAGAAAGTATTTTCAGGAAAGTATAAGGTCTTGTTTGGTTTGCGGTTTTCAGTTTTGGATTTTCGTAACAACCGCAATGCATTCAGCTAATTATTTCTGAAAGTTTTGAATCCTCGATTTGTGAAAATATTTTAGATGTTTCATTGTCGACCTGATGCTGCACTCCTTACTTGTTGCACTACCCAGTTTCCAGTACATACATGATGCACCTTAGGCACACATACTTGCTGTTGCACATTTCCAGTCTGGTTTCCTTTTGATGTCATGTGTACTTTTGAGCATTTGAACTGCTATGTCTCATGTTTTGAACTAGTGCTTTCTTTGCATTGCTTTAAGTTGAACTAGAGCTTGTCTCTGAACTGTTGTATTCATTCATGCATGAGTCTACACTTGGTTTAAGTATTTTTGAAGCCAAACTTTGTACCTATATTGATGGACACTTTATGTTCCACTTGCTTAGTGCATAATTGAATTTGTAGTCTAAGTGGGCTGGTTCATTCATGTAGTTATCCTTTCATCATTACTGTTTTGGGTATTTGAACAATTGATGTTTAGATTGCGTGCACAATTCATGTGTTGCCAATCTGGGTCCGTTGTAACTTCTTGTTTCACTGCTGCATTACATCTGGGCTTCCTCAATTGTACACGAGGCATGGAGTTATGAGTTTCATTTTTGATGGCACTGTCCCATTCATTTTACTGTTGCTTGAAACATGCTATCCACTTCATTTCACTATTGCATATATGTGTGATCCTATACTTATATTGCTGCACCACTGTTGTCATCTTCACTTGCTACTTTTGAACTTGAGTTGTTTTGCTTGAACTTTGTTGTCTGGTGAATTGTTGTGTGTGCATTTGCATGTTCATGTGTATCATTGTGTACCGCTGTTGTGCTGGCACCCTGCTCTGTTGCACCATCTTGCTATGTGCATCCTACTGCATATGTACACTCGTTGATGTTGCCACTTCATTTCAGTGTGCATGCATGTGTAATCACAGCCTTCTGGTCATTCATGTTGCTACTGCAGTTTTCTGTGTGGCATTCATTCTCTTTTATGATTGTGTTGTAGTGTTCATATATGGATATTTAAAACCATATCATTGTTGAGGCTGTGACACTTGTTGTCGCAGTTGCTTGACCCAGTTTCATTCCTTTGGTGCACTATGCCTTAGCCTCGCTTGTGCATTGCGCTACACACTTGTTGCATCTACATTGTCACTGTATCTCTTTATCATAGTTTGCATTTTTGTTGAAACTGTTCCATTGCACTTGTGTTGAGTCACTGACTTGACCTCTGCATTTCGTAAGTGACTTAGCTTTGTAGTTACGACATGTTTCTCTTACATGTTCTTATGTTTGTGCATGTCACTATTCAATTTTTATTGCACCTGAGTTTCATATTGATTTTGGAATTTCACCTGTGTTGAACCCGTCTTTTATTTTGGGTTTGACCTTGTGCCCGATTGTGTACATCATTACTGTTGTGGCAAGGCAGTGCACGCAAGCGTGAACTGCAGCCACACAGTATTGAGTTTTTGGGTACGACATCACTATAGTGGCAAGGCAGTGCACGCAAGCGTGAACTGCAGCCACACGATATGGTTTTGTGATATTCTATTTTGTTTTGATTTATTAATCTTTTGCGTAGTTCATGTGCTGTAGTGGCGAGGCAGTACACGCGTGCGTGTACTGCAGCCCTACTCATCTTAATATTTTAATTGATATTTCAATGGTTCGAACTGTTCTGTTTATTTCAATTCAATATTCTGAATTGCATTCTGA
The DNA here is from genome assembly GCA_030765085.1 of Allium cepa. Lineage (NCBI taxonomy): Eukaryota > Viridiplantae > Streptophyta > Magnoliopsida > Asparagales > Amaryllidaceae > Allium > Allium cepa. The sequence goes on along the minus strand of CM060939.1, from coordinate 608,255,460 downwards.
TTTGGTTTAGTTACTGTCGTCTATTCATTATTTGATTATTATTGCTTCTGTGCACTAATAACTGAGTTTGAATTAGACTGACCCGAGTATTATTTTCTTTTGAATTTAATACTCGGGTCAGACCGAGTATTTCAAGTTGTAGATATTCTGCTTTGGGTTGCTGCTAGAGCTATGAAGTTCTTTCATATCTTTTGGAGTAGTCGTCGTCATTTGTAGTAGTCTGTAAAATTGTATAGGAAGATATGTGTTCATGTATATTAAATACGTTAATGTACTTGTATATGTAACTTCCTTAGTCGACTGTTGTAGTTGTATCATATGTACCGTGTGAATGTATTGTAACTGACATCAGTTATTTTATATATATATGAGACTTTCTGTTTCATCTGTGTTCCGCATTTATATTATCTGTGTTGTTATTTTATATTTACTGTTCTAAACTATCATGAACCATCGTAGTTCGTTTCATACTGGAATTGGGGTATTTCGATGGGAGAAAATAAATCAGAGATGAAAAATGAAAGAATATATATATATATATATATATATAATCACTCCTATCGAGATAACCAATACTAGTGTAAGGCCAACTATTGATGGCCGCTCCTCAACAGCCTTATTCTCCGTGCTAGTTGACAGCACTACACCGTAGTGTTCTTGGCTAGCGTGGGTATAGAGGTGGGGCGTCACAGCTTGGTATCAGAGCCTGGGGTTTAGAACAAATATAAAACATAACTTGGATGGAACATATGTTACAACTATTTGTCGACGTTTAATCTCTCGTATTTGCATATGATTGTCTTTGATTGTTAGGTATGAATTCCTAACGCTTATTCATATGCATTTGATTTTGATTCTTGTGTTTTCGGCTTTGATTTGATTTAGCCGATGATTGATTTTTGTTCGAATCTCAGCGATTCCGAATTTGATATTTTATGTTTTCCTCTGATTGATTTCCATTCGACTTCGGTCACTTTGTTTTGAGAAATTTCTAAATTCTTGATTTCCAAGACTCTGACATTGTTTGCCGTTGAATTCTTTGTTGATGATGTTGAATCGTTTTGTACTCTATTATGGCCATTAATTGTTGACCTCGGCATTGACTTGATTTTTTTTTTATTTTTTTTTATTTTTTATTTTTTGTTTTTGTTTTGTTGAAGTCATTTATGCATTTATGCTCGTTTGGTTTCATTATTCCATTTGTCAATCGATTCTTCTTTTCCGATTAGTTGTTGTCATCTTTGTCGACTTTGAAAACTTCTATTTCTGGAATTTTTGGATATTCCTACTTTGATGGATTTAGAATCGAATTCTTTGGATTTTATTCACGTCTTCGAAGGTGAATTTTAGTGAATTGATTTGGTTTCCAAATTTAATCGATTCTTGTTAATTTCCCGATTTATTGCTATCATTTATTAGCAACTTTGATAACATTTTCTTCGGGATTTTCGTGAACATACTTTTGGATGGATACAGTATCGATTTCTTTGGATTCTATTCACGTCTTTGTATGTGAATTCTTGTGGTTGATTGTTTCTGCAATCATTTTTGTGATTTGTCACTTTACAAATATAAATGTTTCAATACTAGTAGTAAATATCAAAACTCTTTTATCAAAATGTTTTCAACTCTATTTTCAATATCAAAATCTTTTCCTAAACCGTTTTCCAATCTATTAGTATATACAAACCTTTATTTCACTCGTATGAGAAATCTAATTAAACGGCTTAGCAAAACAAGTGGTATGAAACGCTTGCGTTTACTTCGTCGGTTAATTTTTGGACTTGTTCGATTGAACCACTTGTGACATTTTATTAGTGAAGATTTACAGTTTGTTCGTAAATATTTAAGTTAAGCAAGTGGTTATGGGACATGAAGCTAAACTTCTATATTTACTAGCTTAGTGTAATTGACACTTCTCGTTGATCTTGATGATCGCTTTATGAATTAGACTAGCAATTGCGCGATGTCTCTTTCATTGCGAGGTTAGACTAGACACCACTTGTGTGATTCCATTCACACATACCTTTCTGCTTTTTGGTTAGTCTTGACCTCAATCTGTGTGATTCCATTCACACATGCTTAGTGTAATTGACACTCCTCGTTGATCATGATGATCGTTCTGATGGTCAGACTAGACACCACTTGTGTGATTCCATTCACACATACCTTTCTGCTTTTTGGTTAGTCTTGACCTCAATCTGTGTGATTCCATTCACACATGCGGGGTAGCTCCCCATGGTCTTCGGACCGTCATGTGATTGGCCTCTTTCCCTTTTTCTGTGATTTCTAGATTCCTTATGTTGATTTCTGGAAATTTTATGCTTCACCTATTCTTGTGCATTGGTGAATTCATATGTTATTGATTTGTCATGAGTACAAATTTGGGGTATGTTACCCCTTTGGATCTTTGAGAAGATTCTTGTGATATTGATTATCTCTTATCGGTTGATCTCCTGTTGATCATTATTTGCATACTTATAGTCGTATGTCAGTATGGATATTTCATATTTATGCCATACCTCTCATCGGTTGATCTCCTGTTGATCATTATTTACATACTTATAGTAGTATGTCATTATGGATATTTTATGTTATGCCATATCTTTTATTCTATGTCATACTCTATTCGAGTTTTCATACTCCGTTCGAGTTTTTATGCTCCGTTCGAGTTTTCATACTCCGTTCGAGTTCTCATACTCTTATCTTGTGATTTCTGGATTTCTTGTGTAGATTTCTAGAATTTGTGCTTCACCAACTTTCGTGATTTCTATTGATAAGTTTTATCAATTCTTGTGCATTGGTGAATTCGTGTGTTATTGACTTGTTATGAATACAAGTTTAGGGTATGATATCCCTTTCTATCTTTGAGAAGATTCTTGTGACATTTTTGATGAACGAAAATTCATTGGTATTATATTTTGATGCCAATTATTTCGATGAAATTTTGACGTATGTCGAAGTTGCTACTGACATTGCTATTTTAATCACGTGTTTTAAAAATTTGTTATTCTTCAAAATATTTCAAAATATAAATCAAAATTATTTTCAAAATTTTTACGATTTGCGCTTTCAAAAGAATGAGGAAGCGAATTAAACGTTTCAGAAAAATCGAGGACTATGACCCCTTTCTTTTACTGATTCGCTTAATTCCGGACTTGTCCGTTTGAGAACGTAAAATGTTATTTATTTAAAATACACAATTTTGCACTTTCAAGGAAACGATGAAGTGAATTAAACGATTTAGTAAAACTCGTGGTTATGGGTCATGTGCGTTTGCTATTTCGGTTAATTTCAGACTCGTTAATTGAAAATTTGTGATTTCTGATTATCGCTTGTGATAATCAGATAATTGAGATTTAATTATCGTTTTGATAATTGAATATTTATGATTTCTGATTTATCGTTTTTGATAATCAGATATTTATTGTTTCTAATTATCGTTTGTGATAATTAGATATTTGAGATTTAATTATCGTTTGTGATAATTAAATATTTACGATTTAAAATTTGATTATCGGTTGTGATAATTAAATATTCGTTGATTTATGATTTCTAATTATCGTTTGTGATAATTAGATATTTGTGGTTTAATTATCGTTTGTGATAATTAAACATTTGCGATTTGAGATTTGATTATCAATTGTGATAATTAAATATTTATGATTTCTGATTATAGTTTTTTGATAATCAGATATTTATTGTTTCTAATTATCGTTTGTGATAATTAGATAGTTGTGGTTTAATTATCGTTTGTGATAATTAAACATTTGCGATTTGAGATTTGATTATCGTTTGTGATAATTAAATATTTACGATTTAAAATTTGATTATCGTTGTGATAATTAAATATTCGTTGATTTATGATTTCTAATTATCGTTTGTGATAATTAGATATTTGTGGTTTAATTATCGTTTGTGATAATTAAACATTTGCGATTTGAGATTTGATTATCAATTGTGATAATTAAATATTTATGATTTCTGATTATAGTTTTTTGATAATCAAATATTTATTGTTTCTAATTATCGTTTGTGATAATTAGATAGTTGTGGTTTAATTATCGTTTGTGATAATTAAACATTTGCGATTTGAGATTTGATTATCAATTGTGATAATTAAATATTTGTGATTTGAAATTTGATTACCGTTGTGGTAATTCCTGATTATCGTTTTTGATAGTTAGATATTTGTGTTTTCTAGTTATCTTTGTTGATAATTAGATTTGCTGATTTTGCTGTTTTAAGATTTCTTTATTCTGATTATCTATTTGATAATCAAACTTTGTTGAGAATTTGGGAATTTCTTTTATGAAATTAAAAGCTTACCTTCTCATGCTCTTATGGTTGTTACCTTTTGTCCATTTATTCCTTAGGATTGCGTGGACGCAATTTCTTTAAGGAGGGGAGTCTGTAACAACCCGGTATTTTGCGTCAATTATAATCAACGATTTAAACGATTAATATTGACACAAACTTCTATTTGAAGTTTTTAAATTTTGAATTAAAATTGATTTATAAATTGATAAAAGAAATTTAGGACTTTAAATAAAAGTTTTCTTTTTATTTTTAGTTTTTTTTTATTTACTTATTTGGCCTTACCTTTTTTGGGCCGTGAAAATTTTTAAAAACCCAATCTCCCATTCTTCTTTTATTCGTTTGCGACCCGATCCCCCTTTCATTTTTTTCATTCGCGTGCCCTAATCGATCGAGAGAAGATTAATGGCGGCATCATCTCGTTGTTCGCTCGTCTTCCCTCCGTTGCTCTAGCGTCGCGCGTCTCTGTGATGCTCGACTGCTTCAATTCGTCGACAAGGTGAGTTTGCTCACATCTAATTCTTGACTCTTGTTATTTGTGTGTTTGGTTGCGTGAATTCTTGGCTGATTATTGCTTCGAATCTTAGTGATTATCACGACACTGTTTGATTTTTGGTGTAAAGTAAAACTTGGGGAATTTTGATTTGTTGAGATTTTTGGTGTAAGCAGAGCAATTTCTGATCTCTCAACGAAATTTGCCATCAACAATAAATGGTTGTCAGACAATCCTACTTGTTGAACCTGCTTTCGACACAATTATTTCTTTCCTTTTCTTATTCTTCTTCCTCTCTCTTTCATGCTTCCCTGGGGAATTTCAACCAGCTGCCTCGCAGTTATAGTTATTCAATGGCTGCACTTGGTACCTGCTATTCAGCAGGTTTTCAAACTACCACACCATTGACGTGGGCCAGAAAGTATTTTCAGGAAAGTATAAGGCCTTGTTTGGTTTGCGGTTTTCAGTTTTGGATTTTCGTAACAACCGCAATGCATTCAGCTAATTATTTCTGAAAGTTTTGAATCCTCGATTTGTGAAAATATTTTAGATGTTTCATTGTCGACCTGATGCTGCACTCCTTACTTGTTGCACTACCCAGTTTCCAGTACATACATGATGCACCTTAGGCACACATACTTGCTGTTGCACATTTCCAGTCTGGTTTCCTTTTGATGTCATGTGTACTTTTGAGCATTTGAACTGCTATGTCTCATGTTTTGAACTAGTGCTTTCTTTGCATTGCTTTAAGTTGAACTAGAGCTTGTCTCTGAACTGTTGTATTCATTCATGCATGAGTCTACACTTGGTTTAAGCATTTTTGAAGCCAAACTTTGTACCTATATTGATGGACACTTTATGTTCCACTTGCTTAGTGAATAATTGAATTTGTAGTCTAAGTGGGCTGGTTCATTCATGTAGTTATCCTTTCATCATCACTGTTTTGGGTATTTGAACAATTGATGTTTAGATTGCGTGCACAATTCATGTGTTGCCAATCTGGGTCCGTTGTAACTTCTTGTTTCACTGCTGCATTACATCTGGGCTTCCTCAATTGTACACGAGGCATGGAGTTATGAGTTTCATTTTTGATGGCACTGTCCCATTCATTTTACTGTTGCTTGAAACATGCTATCCACTTCATTTCACGGTTGCATATATGTGTGATCCTATACTTATATTGCTGCACCACTGTTGTCATCTTCACTTGCTACTTTTGAACTTGAGTTGTTTTGCTTGAACTTTGTTGTCTGGTGAATTGTTGTGTGTGCATTTGCATGTTCATGTGTATCATTGTGTACCGCTGTTGTGCTGGCACCCTGCTCTGTTGCACCATCTTGCTATGTGCATCCTACTGCATATGTACACTCGTTGATGTTGCCACTTCATTTCAGTGTGCATGCATGTGTAATCACAGCCTTCTGGTCATTCATGTTGCTACTGCAGTTTTCTGTGTGGCATTCATTCTCTTTTATGATTGTGTTGTAGTGTTCATATATGGATATTTAAAACCATATCATTGTTGAGGCTGTGACACTTGTTGTCGCAGTTGCTTGACCCAGTTTCATTCCTTTGGTGCACTATGCCTTAGCCTCGCTTGTGCATTGCGCTACACACTTGTTGCATCTACATTGTCACTGTATCTCTTTATCATAGTTTGCATTTTTGTTGAAACTGTTCCATTGCACTTGTGTTGAGTCACTGACTTGACCTCTGCATTTCGTAAGTGACTTAGCTTTGTAGTTACGACATGTTTCTCTTACATGTTCTTATGTTTGTGCATGTCACTATTCAATTTTTATTGCACCTGAGTTTCATATTGATTTTGGAATTTCACCTGTGTTGAACCCGTCTTTTATTTTGGGTTTGACCTTGTGCCCGATTGTGTACATCATTACTGTGGTGGCAAGGCAGTGCACGCAAGCGTGAACTGCAGCCACACAGTATTGAGTTTTTGGGTACGACATCACTATAGTGGCAAGGCAGTGCACGCAAGCGTGAACTGCAGCCACACGGTATGGTTTTGTGATATTCTATTTTGTTTTGATTTATTAATCTTTTGCGTAGTTCATGTGCTTAATATTTTAATTGATATTTCAATGGTTCGAACTGTTCTGTTTATTTCAATTCAATATTCTGAATTGCATTCTGATTTGGTTTAGTTACTGTCGTCTATTCATTATTTGATTATTATTGCTTCTGTGCACTAATAACTGAGTTTGAATTAGACTGACCCGAGTATTATTTTCTTTTGAATTTAATACTCGGGTCAGACCGAGTATTTCAGGTTGTAGATATTCTGCTTTGGGTTGCTGCTAGAGCTATGAAGTTCTTTCATATCTTTTGGAGTAGTCGTCGTCATTTGTAGTAGTTTGTAAAATTGTATAGGAAGATATGTGTTCATGTATATTAAATACGTTAATGTACTTGTATATGTAACTTCCTTAGTCGACTGTTGTAGTTGTATCATATGTACCATGTGAATGTATTGTAACTGACATCAGTTATTTTATATATATATGAGACTTTCTGTTTCATCTGTGTTCCGCATTTATATTATCTGTGTTGTTATTTTATATTTACTGTTCTAAACTATCATGAACCATCGTAGTTCGTTTCATACTGGAATTGGGGTATTTCGATGGGAGAAAATAAATCAGAGATGAAAAATGAAAGAATATATATATATATATAATCACTCCTATCGAGATAACCAATACTAGTGTAAGGCCAACTATTGATGGCCGCTCCTCAACAGCCTTATTCTCCGTGCTAGTTGACAGCACTACACCGTAGTGTTCTTGGCTAGCGTGGTTATAGAGGTGGGGCGTCACAATTCCAGATAGTTAGGGAAAGAAGAAAAGAGAAAGAAGAAGAAACAGGAACAAGTCACAGAAACTCACATTCGCAGCGGATCAAAATATAATATCACATAAGTAATAGTTTTACAAAGAAGAACTGTATCAGTACACTTATATTTTTATATATCAGAGTTACAAAATTTACACAACATCGAAAATTTAAAATAACATGTCCTGTATATACAACTATATATCACAGCGGAAACACTCCATACGTTCCTGCCATCTAGCTCGCCTCCTAAGCTCCAGAACGTCCTTACCTGAAAATCTGTAATACTCGGTGTGACCCAAGCATTACATCAAAGTAATACCCGGGTCAGGCTGGAAACCAACGTGAGTAAACCCATCTAGCATGAATTACAAGATCATATAACATATATATATATAACCTGGGGTAACTTATATCAATTTACAACTTCATAAGTTGTTATAGACATCACTTATTTCACACATCAATTCGAAGTGCCAAAACTAAGATTAAATGATCCAATTCACTTAAATCATTCCATTCCAGCCTATTGATTTTAAATATCAACTTCCAAGGAATCGAAGTTGTAACGCCCCACCCCGAGACCCACCTTAGCAAAGAAAATTAACAAGTAATTCCGTCTACTAAAGCAGAGAATAGGGCTGGTTATGGATGACCATCTATAATTTTGTCTTAAACATCCATTGAATACGTTGATAAATGCATTATAATTTTTTTTCAACTCAAGTGGATCGACATACCCAGTAAATGCTTAATCCAAAACTATAGGTGGCTAACGGATCTATCAGAACAAAATACAATAACTGAATGTAAACCACATTACAGAACAGTAACCAACATCATATATATACATATACACTGATACACGTTCAGTACAATACAATATGAATACAATTAAGGTGGTACACGACCACACCGTATACATCGAATCAAATGTAAAAACATCAGAGTACGCGGAAGAAATAAACTACTCAAGAGAAAGAAGTGCTGATATCCAACATCAACTTGAAGCTAAGCCCAATAGATGATACCTGAAACAACTCGGTCTAACTCGAGTGAAAACACACGGGTCAGGCTAGCTAGAACTTACCATTAGTAAAGGTGATGATAAGAGATAAGGGGAAAACCATTCCATCATTACCAATGGAATGATATTAATCATTAAGTTATCTCTAGAGTGATACATCAGTGGTTCATCATGATTGCATAGAGGGTTACAATATGTATATTAGATAGACATGGTTTATCTAATTATATACATAACCGAATGAAATGGGTGAGGATTTGGACCATAAAGTAAATCTTCATAAGATAATTAAACTTAAAAAATCCATCATAAATAAAACCATCTAATAGAAACTTCTTAATTATTACACCTCATCTCATCGATATAAATATAAATACATCTCAAACCCATCATTAACCTCATTATAAAGGAATCTCTATAATCATTTATACCTCATATCATTGGTATAAATATAAATCTATCTTAAATCTATTATCAACACTCATCATAAAAGCATTACCATAATTTATACCTCATCTCATTGGTATAAATATATATAATGTCTCAAATCCATCTTGATAGAGCCCGCAAAGAATCCAAAACATCATATTCGAAATCACCATAAAACCATGTATATAAATATGCTCTTTTCTTACATACAGCTATATTAAAGCATCATCATCAAACAGTGAAAACGAAACATCTAAAGTTCATGGAAAATAGCACGTGCTTTACATCTTGACTAGTACTAGTAATTTGGTACCATACATCGTGATGACTTGGGGTCACATAACATCATAACATTGTGATTGACTAGTCGGAATATCTTGATGACACCCAGTCACAAATCCGAGTAAAAACATCATGGTGATTGGAGTTGAGTAATAACATCGTGAACATCGTGGTGACTCCAATCGTACTCGGTCTAGTACTAGTAACGTCTTGAATGTGTCTCAACTATTCGAATAAGAACCCAAAAGGCGGGAACGTATATCCCATACTATACGTTCTCCCCTAATGTTTTACAGTCGTTAGTTGGTTCCACATTAGAAAACATCATAAAACATCAGAACCATCATAAAACTCACTCTGCCTCATCTCATCGGCGAGTTAATATAATACCACACTCATCTCTTCTCATCGACGAATAACGGTTCCATCGTGACTTGTCTCATTTCATCGACAAGTGAAAATCATCATAACCATCTTAACTTCATAAATCATCATAAACATCTTAACTTCATGAATACTTCATAAATATACTTATCTCATATCATCGGCAAATGCAAATAAATCTCGTAATGGTTTCTTATAAACCATAATCCCCAAAAAGGGAAATCTCATCTCAAGACTCATCTCATCTCATCGGCAAGTAAAACAACATCTTTAAGTGGTTCTCATCAATTTTTAATCCTATAATAGGAGATCTAGAATACCTCAACTCGCCAAATATTGGCAACTTGGGCAATTCCTATAATAGGATTTGAAAATCTTAAATACTAACTCAAGATACAATACTCAAGAGGTTTCGATCGTACAAGTCCGGAATTAACCGAAAAAGCAAATTCATGTGTCCCATACCACATGTTTTACTAAATCGTTTAATTCTCTTTCTCATACGTCCGAAAAGTGCAAAAACATGTATCTTTAAATAGAAAATATATTTTTGCTAAATCGGTTTTTGAAATAAATTTCAGAAAATATTTAGGAAATAAACTTTGGAAGTCTCTTTGTAATTTAGAAATATTAACTGTATCATTTTTTTTTACGAAATCACTTTGTAAAATATATTTCTTAGAACAATAGCTAGAATATGAACACTGTTGGAAAATAGTTTGAAAATACGTGCACATGCGCTCGGAATCACAATAAAAACATTACATAATGAATCACTAAAATTAATTAAAATACCAATGACGGATTCGTGAAAATCCATGGTTCTATATAGTAGAAGCAACCCAAAAATAATCACAAGACGCATGGTTTATCCCTTGAATAAGGTAATAAAACACTCAAGATCTATATTAAAATTCATCATCAAAGACTTGCTCGAACAATCTAAGAAAATACATGATTCAATACCAGAGCATATGTGATATAAAGCTCTCAGTATTCGCATTGAAAAGAGCATCAAAAATGTGTTCGGAATGCTCTCAGTATTTCTGGCCAAGATAACTTCGAAACTTTAGAAAACTTAAAACATAAAAGTTTAAGGTGATTTTATTAGCTTGAAGTCAGAAAAAGAATCACCAAAATCCGACTTACGGATCAAAAGATACGGCCAAAAACGTTCTTAGGTCACTGATCATTGTCGCTCTCGTTTTGCTCTCGGGATAACAACAAACAATCACATTTTTGACCAAATAAATTCGAAGCTTCAGAGAAATCAAAACATAAAAGTTGTTGCATATGATTTAAGCTTTCCGAAACATCTGAAAATATCAAATTTCGATCAAATACGAGAAAGTTATGGCTGAATTTGTTTCAGCATCTAGATGGACAAAATTCAGTTTTTTACAGAAATAAAACATCTGCCAAAAATCAATATTATCAAGCTATTTGCATATATTTTTGCATTTGAAGCTTTGCTTCAGCTAGGTTTGTGAGTTTATTAACTCACCTTGCTTCCATAGATGATTAAGCAATGATTTAGAGCCAAAGATTGCGATTTCTCCCAAGTATAGACCAAAGAAACCTGTAGAAACTAGTAATAGATGCATGCAAACAAAGAGAGAGGCAAATCAAAAAAAATTCACTGTAAAAATAGATTTTGATATGAAGATTGATTTTAGATTGAAGATTACCTGATTTTAGCCTTAGAATTGACATTTAAAATCACCAATTTTCATTTCATTTGACAAATTTAAGCATAGATTGAAAGGGGAAGAAAGGGTTTTAGCCATTAACAAGCTTTGGAATTTTGAGGAAGAAAAGAGAAAAATATACTACTGTAATCTTTCTTTCTCATTACTCATTTCTAGTAATAGGCTAATGATAGTGGTAATGGGCTTTAGCTCAAATTAATAAAAGAAGTTAACTTAAGTTAATTACTTAATCTCTTATTTGATGTTACAATGCATATTAACAAATGGAATTAACACTATTTCAGGTTTTACTTCTTTAAAATCTTTTGAAACTCAATACTCATGATAATAAAAATGTTTTATACTCAAAATAAAAGATTATTTATATATTTAAAACATTTTATTATCATCTTCCTCTATTTTAAATAAAATAGCAAATTTACATCTTTAATTACAAAACTCATTGCAATTAACATTATAAATTACACAAAAATCACATTTTTGTGTAGTAAAATTTTATAACCCATTTCAAATGTAATTTAACACTAAAATTATATTTTTAAGTCCAATTCCATCATTATTTTAAATACATCTCATTTTAAAATTTAATTACTTCTTTTAAAAATCATTAAAAGAAGTAAATAGCAATAATTTACAAAATTATTGCATTAACTCTAAGTAAAACACATTTCCTCAATCTTTTAAATCAAACCATCTTAATAAAGTTTATAAAACTCTATTTTTCTCTTTTTATCCTTAAATCTATTGTTTATTCCCAACAACCAATTTAAATTCCTCTTTAATTATTAATTTACACTATTAAATTATAACTGCCGTTATAATTTAATATTCTCAGGTAATCGCAAAAATCAGGGTTGTTACAGACTCCCCCTCTACAAAAATTGTGTCCCCGTAATTTTCTAGGAAAAGAGTCGTAAACAACACAAATATTCAATCAATAAAGCTGATAGACAAGCTCGAAACTCAAACCATTCATACTTTCAGCATAGAATGATAGAGAGAAATAAGGAAAAACTCCCTTGGTTAATCCAATGGTCCATCATATGCTAATATAGTGATTAGCAAACCATCGAATTTTCCAAGCAACTCGAAAGAATTTCGAAGATGTCTCATCTTCGAATCAATACTCAATAAAAAGCCCAACAAATAATCTATCAAATAAGATAGATTTCTCAAAACTCTACGAATATAGTCGGGATCAAAATCATTCAAACCCGAACTCTAAGCAACAAAAATGATCATCAACACAATTTTCCGCATAATAATACGGAAAGAGCATCCTCACAACGAGGATAGACTCAATAGACAAGATAGATAAATCACACAAAATGGCTTCTCACGAGGCCACCAAACTCGAATGACCGTGAAAATGCACGTCATCATCAATAGCACAAGAATAGAGTGAACTCCATAACAAGAATATAAGCTCAAATTACTTTTCAATCCAAGATATTTAGATTTTATTTTTTTTCTCAACATCTTTTAAATTTTAAATCTCAATTTTCAACATTTGAAAATTTTCAAACTCTTTACTATATTACTTAGTAAGTAATATAAAAATCAAATTAAAAGTCCAAATTTCTTCTCTTACTTCAAGATTAATTTTCAAAGAATTTTGTAAATCCATAATAATATTCCTCGAAATAAATTAAGGGTTTAAATTCTCTTCACTCTTTTTATTAAACCACTTAAAAAGTTCAAAACAATCTTCAAATCCTCTTATAACTCTTCTCTTAAAACATCCAATATATATAATATAAATTCTAAAATCTCAAAATATACTTTCAATAAAGTATAGCTCATTAATTTTCTCACATATTTTCATCTTTATAATTTCAAAATAAATATATAAATAAATGGCATTGCCTCGCCACTGAATCTCTTATAAATGGATATGTTCTTTGGCTGCAGAGTCGATCGAACGATCAAAACTGCCTCGCCACTTTAATATTCGTCTCTAAAATCAATGGCTGCAATTACCATTTAAAAATAAATTTAATATTTAATCTCATATATTATTTTCAAAATCTCAATTTTTAAAACACAAACCATCGTGTCTAATTGTCTCATCATAACATTTAGGGGATACCTATCGATAACGTTGATCAGGCATATCGACTAGAACTCTAAACTACTCGATGGACAACCCAACACTCTCAAATTATCTTTATAAAAGAAATACTACTCATGTAAATATATTCTCAAAATATTCTTTGATTTTTTTTATCTCAAAGCTCAAATTTCTCTTTAAAACTCATATTTATATAGCTTCAAAACTCAAACCAAAGAACATTAAGAGAATGCTTCAAGATATTCCCAGAATACTCGATTCTCAAAATCAATAGAAGGAGATAGAGTGTTCGTCAATCTTACGATGTCACGAGCTATTCCCAAAAATCATCAAGATACAGGATAAGCAAGATATTCTTCTCGAAGGAGAAGAAGAAACAATCCACGAATCACTACTTCAGTCGGAGTAATGCTAAAGGATAACATTGATTGAGTATATGAAAAGAACACTCAAACGAAGCTGAATGATAAACTCAATCAACTCGAACAATCTAGAAACTCACATTATTCCTTAGTGGATATCCTCGTGGAAGGATAACCGAAGAGCCAGGAACCTCAACACTCGATTGCCCGATTGGATGTCAAATCCAAACGGACTCACAAAACTCAAGAGATTCACCTTGATTGGAATTCGAGTTATATCATCAACATCTCAATACTCAAGAGTGAATTCAGAAACTTCGGGAACACCATTAATATTCCAAAGTGATAGAAATAACAAATTAGGATGCCTAAATAAATATAAATCCTATAACAAAAAATGATCGGGTTTAACATCAAATAAGTCAATCCATCCCAAATCAAATACATCTCAAGATAGTGAGTAATAAACTAATATTCACTAAAGCAGCAACAAATAGAAAACTCAGAATGCTCACAACATGCCAATCGTTATGATCCCTTCAATAGGATTCACAACTCTCAAAGGAATGCAACAAGAATGCTCAATGAAATCAATCAGCACCATCGATACGAACTCACTCATATCGAAAACCAAAATGAAAATAGAATAATCCCAAATAAGATTATTCATAAGACAAGATAACATCAAACTCAATTATGGAATACTACGGAATACAATATATATTCCCAGACATATTCCATCTCAACATATCCTAATATTCGAAAAGGAATCAAAGAACGATTCGAAAACAAGCTCGAATAAAAGACAATGATTCACTCATATTGTACTTTGACGTATCGTGATGTATGTATTGTTCTATGTTTACTCTACTTTGTTCTGACCACAGCTCTAATCCAAGCTGTAACGCCCCACCCCGAGACCCACCTTATAAAAGAGAATTAACAAGTAATTCCATCTACTAAAGCGGAGAATAGGGCTGGTTAAGGACGACCATCTATAATTTTGTCTTAAACATCCATTGAATACGTCGATAAATGCATTATAATTTTTTTTCAACTCAGGTGGATCGACATACCCAGTAAATGCTTAATCCAAAACTATAGGAGGCTAACGGATCCATCAGAACAAAATACAATAATTGAATGTAAACCACATCACAGAACAGTAACCAACATCATATATATAAATATACACTGATACACGTTCAGTACAATACAATATGAATACAATAAAGGTGGTACACGACCACATCGTATACATCGAATCAAATGTAAAAACATCAGAGTATGAGGAAGAAATAAACTACTCAAGAGAAAGAAGAGCTGATATCCAACATCAACTTCAAGCTAAGCCCGATAGATGATACATGAAACAACTCGATCTGACCCGAGTGAAAACACACGGGATAGGCTAGCTAGAACATATCATTAGTAAAGGTGATGATAAGAGATAAGGGGAAAACCATTCCATCATTACCAATGGAATGATATAGGTCATTAAGTTATCTCTAGAGTGATACATCAGTGGTTCATCATGATTTCATAGAGGGTTACAATATGTATATTAGATAGACATGGTTTATCTAATTATATATATAACCGAATGAAATGGGTGAGGATTTCGACCATAAAGTAAATCTTCATAAGATAATTAAACTTCAAGAATCCATCATAAATAAAACCATTAAATAGAAACTTCTTAATTATTACACCTCATCTCATCGATATAAATATAAATACATCTCAAACCCATCATTAACCTCATTATAAAGGAATCTCTATAATCATTTATACCTCATATCATTGGTATAAATATAAATCTATCTTGAATCTATTATCAACACTCATCATAAAAGCATTACCATAATTTATACCTCATCTCATTGGTATAGATATATATAATGTCTCAAATCCATCTTGATAGAGCCCGGAAAGAATCCAAAACATCATATTCGAAATCACCATAAAACCATGTATATAAATAAGCTCTTTTCTTACATACGACTATATTAAAGCATCATTATCAAACAGTGAAAACGAAACATCTAAAGTTCATGGAAAACAGCACGTGCTTTACATCTTGACTAGTACTAGTAATTTGGTACCATACATCGTGATGACTTGGGGTCACATAACATCATAACATCGTGATTGACTAGTCGGAATATCTTGATGACACCCAGTCACAAATCCGAGTAAAAACATCATGGTGATTGGAGTTGAGTAATAATATCGTGAACATCATGGTGACTCCAATCGTACTCGGTCTAGTACTAGTAACATCTTGAATGTGTCTCAACTATTCGAATAAGAACCCAAAAGGCGAGAACGTATATCCCATACTATACGTTCTCCCCTAATGTTTTACTAATCGTGAGTTGGTTCCACATTAGAAAACATCATAAAACATCAGAACCATCATAAAACTCACTCTGCCTCATCTCATCGGCAAGTTAATATAATACCACACTCATCTCTTCTCATCGACGAGTAACGGTTCCATCGTGACTTGTCTCATTTCATCGACAAGTAAAAATCATCATAACCATCTTAACTTCATAAATCATCGTAAACATCTTAACTTCATGATACTTCATAAATATATTTATCTCATATCATCGGCAAATGCAAATAAATCTCATCATGGTTTCTCATAAACCATAATCCCCAAAAAGGGAAATCTCATCTCAAAACTCACCTCATCTCATCGGCAAGTAAAACAACATCTTTAAGTGGTTCTCATCGATTTTTACTCCTATAATAGGAGATCTAGAATACCTCAACTCGCCAAATATTGGCTACTTAGGTAATTCCTATAATAGGAATTGAAAATCTTAAATACTAACTCAAGATACAATATTCAAGTGGTTTCGATCGTACAAGTCCGGAATTAACCGAAAAAGCAAACTCATGTGTCCCATACCACATGTTTTACTAAATCGTTTAATTCTCTTTCTCATACGTCCGAAAAGTGCAAAAACGTGTATCTTTAAATAGAAAATATATTTTTGCTAAATCTGGTTTTGAAATAAATTTCAGAAAATATTTAGGAAATCAACTTTGGAAATCTCTTTATAATTTAGAAATATTAATTATATCATTTTTTTATGAAATCACTTTGTAAAATATATTTCTTAGAACAATAGCTAGAATATGAACACTGTTGGAAAATAGTTTGAAAATACGTGCACATGCGCTCGGAATCACAATAAAAACATTACATAATGAATCATTAAAATTAATTAAAATCCCAATGACAGATTCGTGAAAATCAATGTTCTATATAGTAGAAGCAACCCAAAAATAATCACAAAACGCATGGTTTATCCCTTGAATAAGGTAATAAAACACTCAAGATCTATATTAAAATTCATCATCAAAGACTTGCTCGAACAATCTAAGAAAATACATGATTCAATACCAGAGCATATGTGATATAAAGCTCTCGGTATTTGCACTGAAAAGAGCATCAAAACTGTGTTCAAAAAACATAAGAGAAGGCACCAAAAGCTGGTGCAACAATTCAAGATACACATGCATAAACATTGGTGTTTTGCCCAGGCCTATATTTTGCTTGTTCAGTTTGCCTCTTTTAAGCACATAATTTGAGAGAACGTAAAAGATAAAAGTTGTAGAAAACATCCTAAGCTTTACAGAACCTTAAAAATTACCAAATTCCGATAAGAAATGTAAAAGTTATAGATAAAACAATTCTGAGATTTGAATTTCACAACTTCTGTCATTTTGTCTCGGGACAGCGACAAACAATCACATTTCTGGCCAAGATAACTTTGAAACTTTAGAAAACTTAAAACATAAAAGTTGAAGGTGATTTTATTAGATTGAAGTCAGAAAAATAATCACCAAAATCCGACTTACGGATCAAAAGATACGACCAAAAATGTTCTTAGGTCACTGATCATTGTCGCTCTCATTTTGCTCTCGGGATAACAACAAACAATCACATTTTTGATCAAGATAGCTTCGAAGCTTCAGAAAACTCAAAACGTAAAAGTTGTTGCATATGATTTAATCTTATCGAAACATCTGAAATTTTCAAATTTCGATCAAAAATGAGAAAGTTACGGCTGAATTTGTTTCAGCATCTAGATGGACAAAATTCAGTTTTTTACAGAAATAAAACATCAACCAAAAATAAATATTATCAAGCTATTTACAGATATTTTTGCATTTGAAGCTTTGCTTCAGCTAGGTTTGTGAGTTTATTAACTCACCTTGCTGCCTAGGTGATTAAGTAATGAATTAGAGCCAAAGATTGCAATTTCTCCCAAGTATAGACCAAAGAAACCTGTAGAAACTAGTAATAGATGCATGCAAACAAAGAGAGATGCATATCAAAAAAAATTCACTGTAAAAATAGATTTTTACATGAAGATTGGTTTTAGATTGAAGAATACCTGAGTTTAGCTTTAGAATTGACATTTAAAATCACCAATTTTCATTTCATTTGACAAATTTAAGCATAGATTGAAAGGGGAAGAAAGGGTTTCAGCCATTAACAAGCTTTGGAATTTTGAGGAGGAAAAGAGAAAAATATACTGCTGTAATCTTTCTTTCTCATCACTCATTTCTAGTAATAGGCTAATGATAGTGGTAATGGGCTTTAGCCCAAATTAATAAAAGAAGTTAACTTAAGTTAATTACTTAATCTCTTATTTGATGTTACAATGCATATTAACAAATGGAATTAACACTATTTCAAGTTTTACTTCTTTAAAACTTTTGAAACTCAATACTCATGATAATAAAAATGTTTTATACTCAAAATAAAAGATTATTTATATATTTAAAACATTTTATTATCATCTTTCTCTATTTTAAATAAAATAGCAAATTTACATCTTTAATTGCAAAACTCATTGTAATTAACATTATAAATTACACAAAAATCACATTTTTGTGTAATAAAATTTTATAACCCATTTCAAATGTAATTTAACACTAAAATTATATTTTTAAATCCAATTCCATCATTATTTTAAATACATCTCATTTTAATACTTCTTTTAAAAATCATTGAAAGAAATAAATAGCAATAATTTACAAAATTATTGCATTAACTCTAAGTAAAACACATTTCCTCAATCTTTTAAATCAAACCATCTTAATAAAGTTTATAAACTCTATTTTTCTCTTTTTATCCTTAAATCTATTGTTTATTCCCAATAACCAATTTAAATTCCTCTTTAATTATTAATTTACACTATTAAATTATAACTGTCGTTATAATTTAATATTCTCAGGTAATCGCAAAAATCAGGGTTGTTACAGAAGTGGTCTCGGGTATTTTCTAATAGCCGATTCTAGTCTCTTCGAATTCCATACATCTTAACCTCGTTATTCAAGTGAAATATAAATCAACTTTAAATACAGGGTGTCACTTTTACACAGCAATCCATCATTGATAGATAACCGCATTATCGTTCAATAACTCATAAGCAAGATTAATTAATCACACCATTCCTAATTAAATTAATTACAACACAATTAATCAATCAATCATTCGTAAGTCATTCTTCTTAATTAATCATCGTTGATTAATTATTCCTTAATTACATTAGTAGTTAATTTCACAAATTAATTACTCTTCACCCATTCCTAATTAATTTCACTAATTAATTAATCCTTAAATTTCTTCCATTAAGTAATTGTCCCATTAGTTAATTTTCCTTAATAAATCAACCCTTAATTTTCAATTAATTTAACCTTTAATAGCTAATTAAATTAATCAATCCTTAACAATTTTATCCTTTGATTACTTATATTAAGTAATTTATCATTTGGGTAATTTATCTCAAGTTACTCATCCATTAATCTCCAATTACCAATTAATTAATTTATAATCAATTAATTGATAATCCTCAATTATAATAAATTAATCCTTAACTATTTATTAATCAATCTCCCTTCACTTACTTAATTAAAAATTAACCCTTAATTGCTTCATTTTCAATCAATTTATTAATTACATTAGTTAATTAATTATCACTTAATCAATAGTTAATGATTCTTTCCTTAATTATATTAATTAACTATTCATTAATTACTTTTCATCAAGTAATTATCCTTTGATTATTAATATTAATCAATCAACCCATATTAATTTCTTTTAGTGGTTAACCTTTAAGTAATTCACTAAGTACAAATTTTAATTAATCTCAACATTAATTGAATAAAGGAAAATTCTTATTTACATCAATTATTTAATTACATCATTATTCTTATTTGAGAATCATTTAGGGATAAATTTCATGATTAAAACTAGTTACTTTTAATTAACTTGGAAATATACCAAATCAAACAAATTAAATTATACGATCATTTGACTAACAAATTATTTTGATATTTGGCTTGAGAACTTAATTATACTAGCTCTTTAAATAAACTTGTTTAATTATCTTCCCTTATATGTTAAGAACCAGATAACAGATCGAAATAACCCGAGCTCAAACCCAGAAAACTCGATTGACAACACAGCCAAAAAAACAAACTTCACCAAGCCTAAAAACTCAGTATTACCCCTATCGAACTCGAGAGAAACCCGGAGTATACCCGCTTCTTTCCCGAAGAAAAACACAGCAATCACCAGATACGAAACCATCTTGTGCACGTGCACAATCACTCCAGTCACCCCTGACCGGCTCCGCTACCGTCCTCATGTCGGCGACGTCATCGACGAGACGTTCGGCAACCCAGAAATCACTAATTCTCAACAGCTCGAAATCGAACTAGTCATTACAACAAAAATCAATATCACTCAACGGAAACCCCACCTGCGCCACCGTCTCAGGTCACCTGAGACCCCAATACACCGCTCTACCCTACGCCAAAGTCTCACGCACCAAACCCACCCTCTCTGATCAAGTCCGGTCCAGCCTCTCCATCGTGATGAACTCAATAACCTCTTCGAACCAAAAAGGTCCTTAAACCATATTCTGACCCTATCCGGCCAGCATGGTGGATGAAACTATCTTCAACCATTTTTCGAGAGAGCATCACCCTCTACCCCAACTCCACGACGAATGTCGTGTCCCCAAATCGGTCGTGACGTCGGTAAATGACAAATACCCAAACTTCGATCAACTTCTCTTATCTCACTCAACATTTGACTAAAAATCGTCAAACCATTTTCAAAATTCATGATTTTCAAGGACGAACACCTTCATATAATTAGGTGATTAAATTAAAGTATTTAGATTTCTTCCATTATGGTGTTCTTTACTGTAAATAAAACTTTACACCCTTTTATACAAAAAGATATTCAAAAAAAATCCAAATTTTCTAGTAATCTACATCTAAAAGTAGACGAGTTCCCCTATTGAATCCGAAGACTAAATTTGACTAAGCAAGCAGATGTAAAAAAATTTGCTTTGAAGTTACAATATCAGCTGTTTTTTTTATACTGAGCAATATTCCTATACTTTTGAATCCAAATGTTTTAAAACCATGTTTATTTCACCAATATAAGAATAACATGTTCTAATATATGAACACCTATCAATGTACAATAGTTTATCCAATTTCACAAACATTTCCGCATGCTTTCAAAGTTCCAGTTAAGTAAGAAGAGATAGGTTATACTCACTAGGCTTCGAAAAGAAAAGAAAAAAAAACAGAGAACAGGTTGAACTGGACTTGATTTGAGATAGCCTTGATTTGAATTTTTGATCTAGCAATTTGTTTTGATATGAAGCTTAAATCTAGCTTGATGTTGGGTCCGATCTTACTTTGCTGTTGAAAACTTGAAAAAGTTTGATTTGCTTGCTGATGAAACATTTCACTTTTGTTCGTGTCTCGGGTTTCTTGTTTTAGATAAATCCCAGGTTGAAGAAGATATTTAGGTTTGGTTTTGATCTTTGAAAATGAATTATAGGTTGTTGAATTTGACAAGTTTTTAGTTTGAAGAATAAATTGATTTTCAGATTTGTTTTTGAGAAAATTTGCAGGCCTTTAATTTTACGGGCTGAAGTTCTTAGCCTTAGGAATGAAAAGGATAGAAAAAAATGAAAGTAGGAAAACATATGTTTAAATAAGTGAAAAATGTGATTTATTTAAAATTAAATAAAATAAAATCATAAAGGACACTTGTTAAAGCATTTAACATTTGTCATATAGTATTGTCTATTAGTTAACACATGTTAAAACCAAGCCTTTATAAATTTACATTTGTCACTCAAGTTGTTTTTATTTATTTTAAATGTAAATAAAAAGCCTTTACTATGTAAATTCTTATTTAAATATATATATATATACACACACACATACATATTTCTATAAAGAAAATATATAATCAAAACCAATTATATATATAAATAAAAGCTTGTACATATATTTTTAAATCCAAATACTTTTAAATATCTATCTTTTGAATTTCAAAATTAAATTCAAATTCAAATTAGATTTAATAATAAAATTTTAAAATCAAGTTATATATATAAATATAACAACACATTAAATTTTCAGAATAACAATTCGTTTTTCTTTAAAAATCTATTTATATTTATGTATATAAAAGAGACATATTATTATTATTTGAAAATAACAATTTGTCAATTTAAAAATCCAAAATATATTAAGATATATATCTTTCCTTTAGATCCCAAATTTAAATTCAGATTCAAATACAATTTATAAATCCAATTTGAAATCAACTCACACTAATATTTTTACTTAAACAAACACAGATTCAATTTGTTTGAAAATAATAATATTTCTATTTAAAATCTTCTTATATCCATATATATATTATAAACAACCATTATTATTTGTTTCAAAAGATAATTTGTCAAATTTTTTATGCTAGGGAGATTATCAAATATTTATTCAGAGATTTAAAATCCAATTTTATTATATTTTCAAATTCACTTACTTAACTAGATATCTTTCATTATTAGAAGAAAAAAAAATTTATCTGTCAATTGAATAAACCAGTTATTTATCCAGTTACTGGATGTCCAAAAATCCGGGTTATTACAACCAAATCAATTTATTTTCTATCGTACATTATTTTATTTACTTCCATTTGTATTCTATAAATTCATTATTAACATATCATGTGTATGTCATATATACATGTTCATGTTTGTGATAATTCGTCGGGGAATACGGAAAAGTAAGCAGAACCATTTTTAAACTAGTAGACTTTACATCTATATGTATCAATCAGTAGAGTTTGTCAACTATTTAATACTCCCTCTAAATGGGTTCTTTTTCCTTAATTTTTTGAGATATAATTAACTAGTACTGTATGATTCATAATCATATAATCATAAATTATTTCTCAAAATTATAGCTTAATACATAATTCCAAAATAATTAGAAATTAATCTGGATACTTCTGCATTTTCAAATGATTCATAAATACCACTATTATAATTTTATGTCATAATTAATATTCATAATATTCATATCATAATAAAGCTATGTCTATTTTTCAATCAGTACTGAAAAATTATTATTATTTCATAAATAATGTTGGGTGCGTTTCACGAAAATAATTTTCGTAACTTGATGTAACTAATAAGTGTTATATGACATGCTCTCACTATTTATGCTATTACTATAATAGTGTATGAAGTACAAAGCTCCATTCAACTACCCAATATAGGATCTTTATTTCATTTCCAATAATTAGTTTACAGTCGAGAATTTTTAGATAAAGTATCTTATATTCAAACCATGCAAAACAATTTTATATGTTAAATTACATTTCGAATAAATATCATATTTCTTATTCCTTATTAAGTTTCTATTATTATTTCTCAATTCTCATTACTGATGTTTCCTTATGAAATAGAAGTTACCATTCGCTCTCTTCATCCCAACAATGCCTTAAGTTACATCTACCTTCGTACATTCATTTTTTTTCTAAATGGTTGAACCATTCGAAAGGAAACTCTTACTAAATGATCATAAAGAACTTTTTACAAAAATACATTCGGTCATCCTTAACATTTAAGGATATCAAATAAATTACATTTTACATCAACTGATCGATCTGACTTTTCAAAAATCGAATCCTTAGATCAATCTTGTAGCTCTTGGTCTGGTGTTACATTTAACACGACAAGATCATCATTGTAATAAATCATATTGATTACATGATCTCACATTATGGTTTACTTGGTTATTTCGACTGAATCGATTTTATCAAAGTTTTATACATAACGAATTGCGATCATTCAACATATAATATTTATATATGACCAAATACAAATCAAACATCCATATTTGATTATTATTTGTAGAGTTTGAAACTCATAAAGGACAATACACAATATTGGGGAAATAAACATGTAAATGACCTATTACGAATGTATTTAGCAGTTGTAAAATTTTGCACTCGCCTTGGTATTGAAAAATAACATGCAAATAATATTTACTAGTAAGTATATTTTATATTTTTATTTATCAATCATCAATTCAGTTCATTTATATCTCTTAATTGATAAACATTTTATCAATTATATTAGTTTCACAAATTTATCTATATAGATTATTATAACTTTATACCAAAGACGTTCTTACAATATTAGAAAGGTTAATGTTACCGTTTCAAGTTTTATAATAAGGCTCTTACAAGTCTTTTATGTTTCTTCAAACCCTAAGGCAAAACATAAAACTCTTTCGAATTCACTAATAAATGTTAGAACTCATCTATCTTGGTTTGAGTCTGCTCAACAAGTCATAACCCGACAGATGATGGATAACTCCTTATCGGTTGTATC
Organism: Allium cepa; assembly: GCA_030765085.1. Lineage (NCBI taxonomy): Eukaryota > Viridiplantae > Streptophyta > Magnoliopsida > Asparagales > Amaryllidaceae > Allium > Allium cepa. The sequence continues at coordinate 608,230,788 of CM060939.1, read as the reverse complement.
ATATATAACTTTGAACCTGCGGTTCCATGTCCGAATCTCATTTCGACCTTGATTTTGCTTAACAAATCCAAAAAGAATATTCACTCATGCTACCATTTCACGATGGCCTAAGTTTAATATTTGTACCTTGAGTTTGCTCAGTAAATACATATAACTATGTTACCTCATCTATTCTGTATGTCAATAATATTACACATAACATCCCAAGCTTGAAATTTCTTAATAACCAGAACATATGCAAGTAATTTATTAATATATAAATGGTAGAGGACAAAACTTAAGATTCATAATCTTTAATTTTTTTTAATTGAGTGATACCAACTCACGGAATAATGTATTTCTTATGGAATACCCTCGCGATTCAAGTGTCGGATACATCGGAAATCATGAAATACATACCATATCTATGTTTTTATTCCTTTAGTTTATTTTGGGTTCGTTAGTTTTCTATTTCTGCTTTGTACATTCATATCATGTAAGTTTAATTATTACATAACTTCTATAATTTAATTAACTTATATAATAGCCTTATGTACATTACATTGACTAAATCTTATTTAATTAATTTAATTAATTAAAATTAAAATTAACTTTATGTTATTAAATTAAACATTTTAATGGAATATGTTAATATAGTTAGGTGTATCCTCTATGGGCAATTATGTAGTTTGTTACATATATTAACTCGTTAACCAATCTTGTTGGAAATAAAGGTGCTTTATTTCTATTGTATACTTGATATAATGTTTTATATTAATTAATTAATTTAATTAAAAATATATTTAATAGAAAATATATAAATGATATATTTTGTGATAGTAGTTACAGAGTGTTGTAACTGTAATTAATTTATCACAATAAAAATAAATATACCATTTTAAATGTTCGTAGTCAAGATGCATCGAGACTGAATATCGACGTATCTATTGGGACTAGATTACCCAACGCTCTCTAAATGTTGGAAAGTATATTACTCATGATTGTTAGGGGCATCTAGGGGTTACTTACTGATAGTTATTGGATAACTATAGAACAACCCACTCAATAGTTTTCTATTGGTTAATATAAACAAGGTCAAACAAAAAATATCGATGTGATTGATTTACACAGTTCTCTCGAGTTGAGAATACTATGGATCTTCAGTATGAAAGCTACGCTTTAATTATAGTTAAATCATGGCATAACGTCCATTGAATGACTATTGTTGGGTCGAGTGGAAGTATTGTAACTGAAGTACTATTAACAGAGGATTCATCTCCATAGTATGATCTTAGTTTCACGGTCGACTAAATCCAACTCAAAGTCAAAGTCTTTAGCTAGAGCAGTTCGATTAATAGTAATTATTATTATTTTTTGAACAAAGGACTTTGTATTTGGACTAGAGAGTTGAATATGGATAATATTAGAATTTGGACCAGTACCAAATTTCATAAGTCCAAAGTGATATGATTTTGACGAAGAGAATTAGTGTGTAAATAAATTTCATAACCAGGTAACGCTTAATAATATAAAATTGGATTTTTATCAAAACTAAGTATGCAAAAAAATTGGCCAAAATGTCACACTTCCTGCTAAGTGACGTGTGAACATTAAAATTCGAATAGCTCAATGTTAATCGCTGATTGAATTTACATTCGACAAGTAACACAACAAAAATGATGAATTCTCTTTAGACCAAATGATTTAATTAGGTTATAATTGTTACGAACTAATTAAACTAATCAATATTTATGAAAACTAATTATAAAAATTTGAATATGATTTGAGCAAAAAATATTAATGTATATATATGTATAATAGTTATAAATATATCGATTGATATGCAATATTGACAAGCAATTAAATTAGATTTAGTTAACAATATTTTTTTAGGCTTACTAGGCTATTACTGTGATTACCTGGGATTTTGGCAATATTATTTTAATAAGTATTTAATCCGATAAATTTAAAATACAACTTATCATCTTAAAAACAAATAAGACTTTTGGCCATTACCATTTATTTATATATATGTGTGTGTGTGTATTTTGGAAGAAAAACTATGATTTGAAAATTTAAAGTAAAGTTTTTCAAAAATATTTAAAATAAAATCTATCTTATTCACACTAAATTAAAATAAAGCTCTACCTATTAACATTTGAAATATATATATATATATATATATATATATATATGAATGTAATTGTAATAACCCTGGTTTTGGAGATTTCTTGTTAGTTATAATTTAATATTAAGAATTAAAATAAATTGGGAATTTAAATTGTTTAATTGGGATAAATAATAAATTTTGAATTTAAAATGAGAAAATAAAGTTTGGAACTCTATTTTATTTTCTTAGGGCAATAATAAATGGAAAATGGATTTTTATTTGGAGTAAATGCAACGATTTTATTAATTATTGCCAATTACTTCTTTTAATAATTTTTAAGGAAGTAATTGATATTTTTTTTAAAACATTGTTTATTTAGATAAAAAGATGGAATTTGGTTTAAAAATGTGTTTTGATTTTAGATATGAGACTAAATTAGTTTTTATATTTTTCTACGCAAGAAAATAATTTTTGTTGAATTTTAGAAGTTAAAAATAAGGAATTATGAATTTATCTGATGTAAATTGAGTATTTTAGTAAATTTGGCCTTTTTAATAATAAAAATATTTTAAATCTAACATAATCTTTTGATATGATAGAAAATATTTTATTTCATATGTATGTAAGTTTACATAATTGTTTATGTAAAAATTTAAAAGTTAACGTAATTTATTTTGTATATTAATATACATATTTGTGCATTTGTTACGTGTTGTATTAATTTGCTTAGGTTTTTTTTTCTTCTTTTTATTTGGGTCCAAGCCCACTTAGCCTAAGCTTAAAGGAAGAAATGAGAAACTAATTACTGTACGCTCATTTTCTTCCTCCTGTAAACATTCAGAAACCAGAAAAGAAAAAAAGAAAAAAAAAACCCAACTCCATCTTCTTCAATCTATGGCTTTTAAAACTCAAATTTCTTCAATTCAAGCTGAGCTCTTTATCAATCTAAAGTGAAATTCACAGGTAGTCATATTCCAAAACCTAAATACTCACATCCAATTTTAGTTTAGAGAAGATTTTCTGTTAATTGTCTCTTCTTGTTTGCATGTTTCTATTTTCTCCTCTTTTAGGTTTCTAACTCCAAATCAAGGCCAAAGTTTCCTACTTTGCTTGCTAAATCCGCTAATTTGCTGCAAATAAACCTTAAGGTGAGTTTAAACACTCACTTTTCTAGTTTACTCAAATTTTCATATTTGTTTTTGGTTGTATTAGATGAATCCTTGGTTGAATTTGTGAATCAGAAAGATGATTTTGGGGTTTCTATGCTTGCTGAAAATGAATTAGAAAAATGGACAGAAGTAAAATAGTGATATCATGCATGTTCCTAATCCTTTTGAGCTCATTCTTTTTGGATTAGAAACTAGACTCAAGGAGAAACAATTTTTCTTTTGGTTGCATTTTGATTTATGGAAGTTTGATAGACCTGAAATAGAATTGAAAGTAAAAGTGCAACACCGTCCTTAAAGAGAATTTCCTGAGTTTATACATGTAATATATTTTGCCATATCTTTTACATTTATTATCCAAATTGGATAATTTTATAAGTTCTGGAAATCCTATAAATTTTTCTACAAGTTTTATGTTTTGTGTTTTATGAAATTTTAAAGTTAAGTTAGTCAAAATTGCACTTCTTTCTTACTATCCCGAGAGCAAAGTGACAGTTTTGTAATTTTAGAACTGAGAAATAAAATCATCATAACTTTTGACTCGATAGTCCAAATAAGGTGATTCTTTTTTTGTCTTTTAGGTTTTGCAATTCTCTTCAACTTTTATGTTTTACAATTTATCAAATTCTGGGATCTACAGGGTCAAAATGGCTCTTTAAGCCGCAGCCCTGTTGTTATGCACATTGTTCAGAGTTTTGTAATTTTAGATCTGAGAAATAAAATCATCATAACTTTTTACTCGATAGTCCAAATAAGGTGATTCTTTTTTTGTCTTTTAGATTTTGAAATTCTCTTTAACTTTTATGTTTTATGATTTATCAAATTCTGGGATCTACAGGGTCAAAATGGCTCTTTAAGCCGCAGCCCTGTTGTTATGCATATTGTTCACAGTTTTGTAATTTTATACCTGAGAATTAGAACTGCCATAACTTTTGACTCAAATGTCCAAATTAGTTGATTCTTTTTCTGACTTCAAGCTATGGAAATTATCTTCAAATTTTATGTTTCATGTTTTCTCAAATTTTGAGTTTAAAAGTGGCAAATTGGCAAAACAAGCGGCAGGCCTGAGTTTTTTTGCAATGTTTGAGCATTTTCCGTTGAATTGTTTTTTTTTTTTTTGAATTCGATGATTTCGAGCATTTTATTTTCAAGATGGATCTAAAAGGCTAACTCCTACTAGTAGAAAAGCTGACATTAACGTCGATTCGCACTATGAATTGACGGTTTCATTTGGGTTTTATCGTATTGTAATTTTCATCAATTTTTGTTGTTTCTGTGCACGTGTTTTCTAAACCGTTTTTGAAATGACTTTCAAAATGGAAAAGCTTTCAAATTAAATGTTTTACAAAAATTTATAATTATTTTATATATATATAATACACACTTTTATATTATTCGAACGTATGAGAAAGAGAATTAAACGAATTAGTAAAACACGTGGTATGGGACATGTGCGTTTACTATTTTGGTTAATTTCGGACTTGTACGATCGGAGCTATTTGAGTTTAATGATTCTGAGATGTTTTGCCATTTTATGGCATATTTTGAGTTTTACAATTCCTATTTGTTGGAATTATTTAAGATGACCAATATTTGGCAAGTATTATGGTTTGAGATCTACTATGTAGGAGTTTGATCGATGAGAACCGTCACGGTGTTTTATTTACTTGCCAATGGCATAAGGCAAGTCTTGAGTTTATGATTTCATATTTTGAGATTTATGGTTTATGAGAAACCATCATAATGTTTTTCACATGTCGATGAGATGAGATAAGTTATGATGTCATTTAATACTTATCGATGAGATGAGACAAGTATGGTATCTCTTTATCACTCGCCAATAAGACTAGGCGAGATATAATTTTATGAGTTTTATGATGTTTTTAGTGTGGCATCGACTAACGGCTAGTAAACCGCTAAGTGCGAAGGTGTGGTATGAGACACACGTTAACACTTTTTGGGTTCCTATTCGTGAGTTTGTGACACATTCACGATGTTTACCTAACAGAACTGCTTTGAGAGGTGTCAGCGACCTTGTCATGAGAACGAACCGCTTTGGAGGTGTTAGCGACCTTGTTAGGGATGACAAAATGGCTTGGAAAGGTGTCAGCGACCTTGTCATGAGGATGAACTGCTTTGGAAAGGTGTCAGCGACCTTGTCATGAGGACGAACTGCTTTGGAAAGGTGTCGGCGACCTTGTCATGAGGACGAACTGCTTTGGAAAGGTGTCAGCGACCTTGTCATGAGGACGAACTGCTTTGGAAGGTGTTAGCGACCTTGTCTAAGGCTTCGGCCGTCTGAGTTTTGATCATGCATCGAATTCTTTATTGAGTTTGAGATTTTATGAGTTTGAACTCGTATCGAGTTCCATGAGTTTTTATGATTGACATGTATGTGTGAGATTTAGCTGCCTTGGCCTACTTATGAGTTTGAGATCTCACATTCTTATGGAGTTGTCTTGTGTTGCTTTCATGACTTCTATTTGTGATTGAGATGAGTTTTCTCCTTTTTGGAGTAATGGTTCATCGAACCATTTGAGTTTTGCTTGAGTTTTATATGAGTTGATTTGAGTTCATTATGGATTATCGCTAATGATATGAGGCACTTGTGTTTTATTTGAGTATTGAGTTTGAGTTACCTCTTTCGAGGTATTTAGTCACTTAGGTAGCGTTTGTTACTTAAGTATTGAGCAATGAGTTATCTAATCCTTCTCCTCATTCGAGAAGAAGTATCACTATACCCATTCTGCTTCATATTATCGATATTGACTGATTTGTGTAGCTAGACTGACCCGTGTATTTATACTCGGGTCAGACCGAGTTGTTTCAGGTATCATCTATTGGACTTAGCTTGAAGTTGGTGTTGGATATCATCTCTTCTTTCGCTTGAGTAGTTTATTTCTTCCGCATACTCTGATGTTTTACATTTGATTTGATGTACTGGTGTGGTCGAGTACCTCCTTTATTGTATTCATATTGTATTGTACTAAACATGTATCAGTGTATATGTATATATATGATGTAGATTATTGTTCTGTGATGTGCTTTACATTTAGTTATTGTATTTTGTTCTGATAGATACGTCAACCACCTATAGTTTTGGATTAAACATTTACTGTGTATGTCGATCCATTGAGATAGAAAAGAAATAATATATTGCATTTATCGACGTATTCAGTAGATGTTTAAGACAAAGTTATAGATGGTCGCCCTTAATCAGCCCTATTATCCGCTTTAGTAGACGGAATTACTCGTTAATTCTCTTTACTAAGGTGGGTCTCGGGGTGGGGCGTTACAGCTTGGTATCAGAGCTGTGGTCAGAACAAAGTAGAATAAATACAGAACAATACGTATATCATGATACATCGAAGTACAGTACAAGTGAATCATTGTCCTTTATTCGAGCTTGTTTTCGTATCGTGCCTTGATTCATTTTCGAGTTTTGGGATTGTTGAGATGGAATATGTCTAGGAATATAGATATATTGTATTCCGTAGTATTCCATAATAGTGTTTGATGTCATCTTATCTTATATAAAATCTCGTTTGGGATTATTCTATTCTTATTTTTGTTGATACGAGTGAGTTCGTATCGTTGGAGCTTATTGATTTCTTTAAACATTCTTGTTTCATTCCTTTGAGAGTTGTGAATCCTACTGAAGGGATCCACAACGGTTGGCTTGTTGTGAGCATTTTGAGTTCTCTATTTGTTGCTAATTTAGTAAGTATTTGTTTATTACTCACTATCTTGAGATGTATCTGATTTGAGATGGATTGACTTATTTGATGTTAAGTCCGATCCTTTTGTTGTTATAGGATCCTTTATTTATTTAGGCATTCTAATTTGCTTGGTTTATTATTTCTATCACTTTGGAATGTTAATGATGATTCCGAAGTTTTTGTATTCACTCTTGAGTATCGATATGTTGATGATATTTAAGGTGACTTTGTTGAGTTTTGATAAGTCCGTTTGGGTTTGATATCCAATCGGGCAATCGAGTGTTGAATTAACCTTATTCCTCGCTTTTAGCCTTCGGCTATCCTTCTACGAGGATATCCACTAAGGAATGAGGTGAGTTTCTAGATTGTTCTAGTTTGATTTAGTTTCTTTGAGTTATCCTTTTCGGATACTCAATCGGTATTATTCTTTGTAGTATTACTTTGTCTGAAGTAATAATTTGTTGTTTATGTGCTTCTTCTCCTTCGAGAAGAATATCTTGCTTATCCTGTATCTTGATGATTTTTAGGAGTGGCTCATGACATCATAAGATTGACGAACACTCTATCTCCTTTTATTGATTTTGAGAATCGAGTATTCTAGGAATATCTCGATGCATTCTCTTAATGTTCTTTGGTTTGAGTTTTAAAGCTATATAAATATGAGTTTTAAATAGAAATTTGAGCTTTGAGTTATTTTTAAAAAGAAAAAAAATTGAAGAATGTTTTGAGAATATATTTATATGAGTAGTATTCTTTCTTAGAAATAATTTGAGAGTGTTGGGTTATCCATCAGGTAGTTAAGAGTTCTGGTCGATATGTCTGATCAACATTATCGATAGGAATCTCCTAAATGCTATGATGAGGCAATCAAACATGATGATTTGTGTTTTAAAGATTGAGATTTTGAAAATAATAATTTGAAATTAAATATTAAATTTATTTTTGAATGGTAATTGCAGCCACTAATTTTAGAGATGAGTAATAGAGTGGCGAGGCAGTTTTGATCGTTCGGTCAACTCTGCAGCCAACAGATATATATTTATTTATTAAAAACTCAATAGCAAGGCAATGCCATTTATTAATTTTTAAATTATAAAGATGAGAATATAAATGAGATTATTTTTGAGCTGTACTTTATTGGAAGTATATTTTGAGATTTTAAAATATATATTATATGCTGGATATTTTAAGGAAAGAGTATAATAAGAGAATTTAAACCCTTAATTTATTTTAAAGGATATTATTATGGATTTACAAAATTCTTTGAAAATTAATTTTGAAGCAAGAGAAGAAATTGAATTTTAATTTTGAGTATTAAATTACTTACTAAGTAATATAGTAAAGAGTTTGAGAAATTTTCAAATGTTGAAAATTGAGATTTAAAAATTTAGAAAATATTGAGATTTAAAATTCTAAATATCTTGGATTAAAAGATAATTCGATCTTATATACTTGTTCTTGAGCATATTCTATCTTTGAGCTATTATCAACGACGTGCATTTCCCGCGGTCGTTCGAGTTTGGTGGCCTTGTGAGAAGCTATCTTGTGATTTATCTATCTTGTCTATTGTATCTACATGTTGTGAGGATGTTCTTTCCGTATATGCGGAATATCTTATTGATGAACTTCTTTATCGCTTAGAGTTTGGGTTTAAGTGAGTTTGACCCCGACTCTATTCGTAGAATTTTTCTGGAATCAATCAATTTCGACTGATTAATTGTTGAGCATCTTATTGAGTTTGATTCGAAGACGGAACATCTTCGAAATTCTTTCGAGATACTTGGAAATTTCGATGGTTTGCCAATCATTATATTGGCATTTGATGGGCCATTGGATGAACCAAGTGAGTTTTTCCTTGTTTCTCTCTACCATTCTATGTTGAGAGTATGAATGGTTTGAGTTTCGAGCTTGTGTTTTATCCTTTGTCGATTGAATTTTTGTGTTGTTTACGGCACTTTTTCTAGAAAATTGCGAGGACGCAATTTTCGTAAGAAGGAGAGTCTGTAATAACCCTGGTTTTGGAGATTTCTTGTTAGTTATAATTTAATATTAAGAATTAAAATAAATTGGGAATTTAAATTGTTTAATTGGGATAAATAATAAATTTTGAATTTAAAATGAGAAAATAAAGTTTGGAACTCTATTTTATTTTCTTAGGGCAATAATAAATGGAAAATGGATTTTTATTTGGAGTAAATGCAACGATTTTATTAATTATTGCCAATTACTTCTTTTAATAATTTTTAAGGAAGTAATTGATTTTTTTTTAAAACATTGTTTATTTAGATAAAAAGATGGAATTTGGTTTAAAAATGTGTTTTGATTTTAGATATGAGACTAAATTAGTTTTTATATTTTTCTACGCAAGAAAATAATTTTTGTTGAATTTTAGAAGTTAAAAATAAGGAATTATGAATTTATTTGATGTAAATTGAGTATTTTTGTAAATTTGGCCTTTTTAATAATAAAAATATTTTAAATCTAAAATAATCTTTTGATATGATAGAAAATATTTTATTTCATATGTATGTAAGTTTACATAATTGTTTATGTAAAAATTTAAAAGTTAACGTAATTTATTTTGTATATTAATATACATATTTGTGCATTTGTTACGTGTTGTATTAATTTGCTTAGGTTTTTTCTTCTTCTTTTTATTTGGGTCCAAGCCCACTTAGCCTAAGCTTAAAGGAAGAAATGAGAAACTAATTACTGTACGCTCATTTTCTTCCTCCTGTAAACATTCAGAAACCAGAAAAGAAAAAAAGAAAAAAAAAACCCAACTCCATCTTCTTCAATCTATGGCTTTTAAAACTCAAATTTCTTCAATTCAAGCTGAGCTCTTTATCAATCTAAAGTGAAATTCACAGGTAATCATATTCCAAAACCTAAATACTCACATCCAATTTTAGTTTAGAGAAGATTTTCTGTTAATTGTCTCTTCTTGTTTGCATGTTTCTATTTTCTCCTCTTTTAGGTTTCTAACTCCAAATCAAGGCCAAAGTTTCCTACTTTGCTTGCTAAATCCGCTAATTTGCTGCAAATAAACCTTAAGGTGAGTTTAAACACTCACTTTTCTAGTTTACTCAAATTTTCATATTTGTTTTTGGTTGTATTAGATGAATCCTTGGTTGAATTTGTGAATCAGAAAGATGATTTTGGGGTTTCTATGCTTGCTGAAAATGAATTAGAAAAATGGACAGAAGTAAAATAGTGATATCATGCATGTTCCTAATCCTTTTGAGCTCATTCTTTTTGGATTAGAAACTAGACTCAAGGAGAAACAATTTTTCTTTTGGTTGCATTTTGATTTATGGAAGTTTGATAGACCTGAAATAGAATTGAAAGTAAAAGTGCAACACCGTCCTTAAAGAGAATTTCCTGAGTTTATACCTGTAATATATTTTGCCATATCTTTTACATTTATTATCCAAATTGGATAATTTTATAAGTTCTGGAAATCCTATAAATTTTTCTACAAGTTTTATGTTTTGTGTTTTATGAAATTTTAAAGTTAAGTTAGTCAAAATTGCACTTCTTTCTTACTATCCCGAGAGCAAAGTGACAGTTTTGTAATTTTAGAACTGAGAAATAAAATCATCATAACTTTTGACTTGATAGTCCAAATAAGGTGATTCTTTTTTTGTCTTTTAGGTTTTGCAATTCTCTTCAACTTTTATGTTTTACAATTTATCAAATTCTGGGATCTACAGGGTCAAAATGGCTCTTTAAGCCGCAGCCCTGTTGTTATGCACATTGTTCAGAGTTTTGTAATTTTAGATCTGAGAAATAAAATCATCATAACTTTTTACTCGATAGTCCAAATAAGGTGATTCTTTTTTTGTCTTTTAGATTTTGAAATTCTCTTTAACTTTTATGTTTTATGATTTATCAAATTCTGGGATCTACAGGGTCAAAATGGCTCTTTAAGCCGCAGCCCTGTTGTTATGCATATTGTTCACAGTTTTGTAATTTTATACCTGAGAATTAGAACTGCCATAACTTTTGACTCAAATGTCCAAATTAGTTGATTCTTTTTCTGACTTCAAGCTATGGAAATTATCTTCAAATTTTATGTTTCATGTTTTCTCAAATTTTGAGTTTAAAAGTGGCAAATTGGCAAAACAAGCGGCAGGCCTGAGTTTTTTTGCAATGTTTGAGCATTTTCCGTTGAATTGTTTTTTTTTTTTTGAATTCGATGATTTCGAGCATTTTATTTTCAAGATGGATCTAAAAGGCTAACTCCTACTAGTAGAAAAGCTGACATTAACGTCGATTCGCACTATGAATTGACGGTTTCATTTGGGTTTTATCGTATTGTAATTTTCATCAATTTTTGTTGTTTCTGTGCACGTGTTTTCTAAACCGTTTTTGAAATGACTTTCAAAATGGAAAAGCTTTCAAATTAAATGTTTTACAAAAATTTATAATTATTTTATATATATATAATACACACTTTTATATTATTCGAACGTATGAGAAAGAGAATTAAACGAATTAGTAAAACACGTGGTATGGGACATGTGCGTTTACTATTTTGGTTAATTTCGGACTTGTACGATCGGAGCTATTTGAGTTTAATGATTCTGAGATGTTTTGCCATTTTATGGCATATTTTGAGTTTTACAATTCCTATTTGTTGGAATTATTTAAGATGACCAATATTTGGCAAGTATTATGGTTTGAGATCTACTATGTAGGAGTTTGATCGATGAGAACCGTCACGGTGTTTTATTTACTTGCCAATGGCATAAGGCAAGTCTTGAGTTTATGATTTCATATTTTGAGATTTATGGTTTATGAGAAACCATCATAATGTTTTTCACATGTCGATGAGATGAGATAAGTTATGATGTCATTTAATACTTATCGATGAGATGAGACAAGTATGGTATCTCTTTATCACTCGCCAATAAGACTAGGCGAGATATAATTTTATGAGTTTTATGATGTTTTTAGTGTGGCATCGACTAACGGCTAGTAAACCGCTAAGTGCGAAGGTGTGGTATGAGACACACGTTAACACTTTTTGGGTTCCTATTCGTGAGTTTGTGACACATTCACGATGTTTACCTAACAGAACTGCTTTGAGAGGTGTCAGCGACCTTGTCATGAGAACGAACCGCTTTGGAGGTGTTAGCGACCTTGTTAGGGATGACAAAATGGCTTGGAAAGGTGTCAGCGACCTTGTCATGAGGATGAACTGCTTTGGAAAGGTGTCAGCGACCTTGTCATGAGGACGAACTGCTTTGGAAAGGTGTCGGCGACCTTGTCATGAGGACGAACTGCTTTGGAAAGGTGTCAGCGACCTTGTCATGAGGACGAACTGCTTTGGAAGGTGTTAGCGACCTTGTCTAAGGCTTCGGCCGTCTGAGTTTTGATCATGCATCGAATTCTTTATTGAGTTTGAGATTTTATGAGTTTGAACTCGTATCGAGTTCCATGAGTTTTTATGATTGACATGTATGTGTGAGATTTAGCTGCCTTGGCCTACTTATGAGTTTGAGATCTCACATTCTTATGGAGTTGTCTTGTGTTGCTTTCATGACTTCTATTTGTGATTGAGATGAGTTTTCTCCTTTTTGGAGTAATGGTTCATCGAACCATTTGAGTTTTGCTTGAGTTTTATATGAGTTGATTTGAGTTCATTATGGATTATCGCTAATGATATGAGGCACTTGTGTTTTATTTGAGTATTGAGTTTGAGTTACCTCTTTCGAGGTATTTAGTCACTTAGGTAGCGTTTGTTACTTAAGTATTGAGCAATGAGTTATCTAATCCTTCTCCTCATTCGAGAAGAAGTATCACTATACCCATTCTGCTTCATATTATCGATATTGACTGATTTGTGTAGCTAGACTGACCCGTGTATTTATACTCGGGTCAGACCGAGTTGTTTCAGGTATCATCTATTGGACTTAGCTTGAAGTTGGTGTTGGATATCATCTCTTCTTTCGCTTGAGTAGTTTATTTCTTCCGCATACTCTGATGTTTTACATTTGATTTGATGTACTGGTGTGGTCGAGTACCTCCTTTATTGTATTCATATTGTATTGTACTAAACATGTATCAGTGTATATGTATATATATGATGTAGATTATTGTTCTGTGATGTGCTTTACATTTAGTTATTGTATTTTGTTCTGATAGATCCGTCAACCACCTATAGTTTTGGATTAAACATTTACTGTGTATGTCGATCCATTGAGATAGAAAAGAAATAATATATTGCATTTATCGACGTATTCAGTAGATGTTTAAGACAAAGTTATAGATGGTCGCCCTTAATCAGCCCTATTATCCGCTTTAGTAGACGGAATTACTCGTTAATTCTCGGGACGTCCCGCCAGAGGCGATCCCATGTGGCAGTAGGAAGTTCCTTAGCCTGACCATTTTTGAAAATCCAATTCCCAATACGAACCAAGTACGGATTTAGTTGTATAACCTGCCATTTACTTATGGTGGTCACCACTGTGTAGATGGTTGCTATAGTAGGCATAGTTCGAAATGTATATGCTAACTAAGATTTATATTCTATTTTCGAAATGCTTTCATCACTATGCACTAATAATAATATCAAAAATGATTTATTTTGCGCGGTAAGCATCTTTGACTATCATAAGGAGAAATCTCCTCCAATTCTGCGTTTGCATTGTGTGTGTGCGGGGAGGCCTTATGGTAGTTTCATTTTCTAAAAGCATTGCGGATATTTTTCACTTCCCTTGTTGTTGTTGTTTTAAAAGTTAAATAAACTGTTTCGAGTTTTCGCACCAGTCACATGACTGACCTGGAGTTTATTGTTCTCTTCCTAAACTCTGAGTGCCCATAATTTCCACAAAAGCAGCCTAGAGTAAGGTTATCAGGTTATTCTAGATTTAGGAGTGTTATGGAGCTCAGGAGGCGAGCTGGATGGCGAGACATACCACTTGTATATGATATTATCTTTTCCGCTGTAGAATTCACTTGTAAGGACATGTTGGTATAACTGTCCATTGTTTTGTTGTGTTGTATATTGTTGTTATACACTCTGATGATAATGTAATGTAATAAGTGAGATAGTTCTTTGTTCTAAAGATTATTCATTTATCTATTATATGTTGTTCCGCTGCGGCTGTGAGATTCTGATATTGTTTATATTGTTCTTCTTCCTTTCTATTTTCTTCTTCTTCTACCTTTTTCTTATTCTTAAACCCTAAGAATTCGGTTTTCGGGCATTCGATTGCTCGGCAGTTGATACAGTGGACGTTTTGATGTCGATTTTCGAAAGTCGAAGAATCAGGTCCTTACAATGTGGTATCGGAGCATTTGGTTGAGCGACAACCTTGGCTCTGTTGGGTGTTACTCATTAGAGATAGAGTCAGTAGTACTCTAGAATGAGTATGAGTGTAATAATAGATATGAGCGCGTATTTGTTAGTGAAAATAAAATTGTTTTATGTTGCGATGATTGGTATATGGATTCTGGTCGGTATAGTCTGTACAACTCTATCGATAGGGATTTCTAAACACTTGTTCAGATCAATTCGACATGATATTGTTTTAAAATAGGGTAAATGAAATAGTTTTACCAAAAACTATTTTCGTAGATAAAGGAAATAATCATTATAAATTATTATAATATATGGTTGCTTGGATGTTAGGAATTGGTAATATTAAAATTATTACCATTGACTATTAAATAGGAAATTGAAATCGTAACTCCAAAATTAAGAAATAAATCACATGCAAATGGAATTTATGAATACGAATTGTAAATGTGATTTATAATTTGAAGTAAAAAAAATTCAGAGAAGTGTTTGGAAATGTTTTGAAAAGAATTTGAAAATTTTGGAGATTTGGAAGGTTTATATCCTTTTTGATTTGAAAATGATTTTCAAAGATTTTGGAGAAATATTTTGGAAGGGATAAAAGCTCTAAACTCTTTCAGATCGCTGGAAAATAATTCCGATGATGATCGCGACGTCATCGGTGTTCATTTTCGAGTTTCCAAAAGAGGAATTGCTGCCAGATTGTTTTAAATTAAAGTTGTTTGGAAAATTTGGGTTTGGTTTTGGAAATTCAAAAGATAATTTGAATTGATTTCAAAATTGGTTTTAAAATGTCGAAAAGACTCTGGAATCTTATTTAAAATAATTTATGGCAATAATAAATGAGTTGATGACTTATACACTTTGAACTTTGATAGAATAAATTTAACTTAAAGAATGGAGTTAAATTAAAGTAAGTATAAGTGAATCAATTAAATAAAGTGAATTTAAAGAAAGGTCTAAGAGGCTAAGTGAAATGATCTATATATATAAGAAATGATTACTTAAAGAAAATTTATTAAGTTAAAAATAAATTTAGGGTTGTAACTAATGAATTGGAAGTGAGTTTGAATTATGAAAATAAAATTGTGAATGGATAAATAAATTTACAATTGCAAGTAAATGTAATTGAAATTGAATGTTGAAATGGAATATAACTTAAGTAATGTTGAATGAAGTTGATTTCGTACCAAAGTAAAATGATTAAAGTGATAAATATAAACTTGAGTTAAGTAATGAAATTCAACTCTATATGGTAAAATGAATTAGCAATTGAATTAATGAATAAATTGAATGTAAATCAATTGAATGTAAATAAATTGATATGAAATAATGGATGTAAGTGTTAATTCATTAAAGCTAATTAAATGTGTTAAACCAAATTGAAGGTAAACAAAGTGAATAAATTCGGTTGTGTTGAATATACATTGGTTGTTATTTGATTGTTAATTGCTTGTATGTAAATTCATTAAGTGTTGATGAAATTAAATTAGTGAAATTGAAAGCTAAAGTAATTGAATCCAAATTGGAAGTAAATGAATATGTACTGGATTTGATTTGAATTGAAGGTGAACTAATGTGAATGTAAATTAGTGAATGTAAACTAACTGAAATCGAATGAATGAATGTTAGTAAAATTTAATGTTTACAAATCAAACAAGCATAAATGGGAAACCAATTTGAATTGTGATTTTTTTTTTGAATATTGTAGTTGGATATTATGGCTAGCAGGATATATAGGTGTATTAAAGGAAATAGAATTGGGATTTTGATTTAAAGATAAAATTGAATTGCTCGACAAAAAGATATGTATTTCAATTTCAGTATGAAATTTGGTAATTTTCTTGTCCAGCTGCTTGGCTTTTTGTTTTCTTTTGGAATTTGAGGGCCTATTGTGCCATTTTGTAGTCGTACCGAGCTAGCCGCGCAAAGGAGACGCTGGCGAAGTTTTTCGAAAATTTAGGGAGTTAGAAAAAAAATTTGAGAAAATTTTAAAAGTTTGAAATTTAAATTTGAATTGTGAAGTAAATAATATTGTTGGAAGCTATGAAAGATTTTGGAAAATTTGTTGAAGCAATAATAATTGGACTTTAGTAAAAAGATTTGTTTTGGAGAATCGATAAAACTATTTGGTTTTGGGTAAATATTAAACGGGTCGAGGATCATTCCTCTTAACTTGTAATTTCGGGACGAAATCCTTTTAAGGGCGGAAGAATGTAACGACCCTGAATTTTTGACAATTGAAATTGAAAATATTTAATTGATTGTAAGTTATTTTAACTTAAATTTCTAGTGCAAATATGAATTTGGCAATTTAAATTATTGAAATTATTCTATTGAAAGTTGAATAAAAATTTGAATCTTCAGTTTAAGCTAATTAAAAATATTTCAAGGTTTGTAAAATTCATATTGATAATACTGAAGGTAATAGAAGCTTAAGAATTAGGTTTGAAACTATTTTGTTCAGTTTTGAAAATTTTATCGTTTAAATCGATATTTAAAAATAGCCTTCCGAGGCACAGTCTCGGAATTTGACGAAACTAGTTCCATTGGATCCGTAATATTGAATTATTACTAGGTTTCAAATTTCATAGCGTTCGGAGTCATCGTGTTATCGTACGAGATAAAAACGCCTAGAAAATAATTAATCGTTTTAATTAAATATCATATATTATTTCACCAGTCAAATTTCAATCTCCATAAGCCGACCTACCTTTCTCAAGCAGCCTTAGTAATGTACGCGTGGCCGACTTCTTCAGTTTTGTATTCATATGCTTCTCTCATCTTTAAAGGAAAACAGAAGAAACAAATATAAATGATCTCGTTCAAATCCATGGCCGCCCCTCAATCTGAAATTCGTTCGCAAATTCAAAGATGGAGCTTGCGTCTCCTTCTTTTTCCAAATCATGGCTGAACAAATCTTTTTCCCTTTATTCTTCACTAAATTCTAAAAATCAATTCCTCAAATAAACCATGGCCGAGCTAAAACGTATTCGTTCAAATTCGAGAATGGCAAGCTTCCGTTCCCTTTTGGGAATCCAAATTCTTGAATTCATTTTAGGGGATAGTAGGGTACCGCGCGAATGAAATCGCGAATTGGGTTTAGGCGAGGCACTTTTGCGAGTTCGTGAAGGATGGAAGCATCGCGAGCACGAAGCCGAGGCTGGGCATGGTGGCAGCGCGATGTCTCAAATTGGGCTCGAGCGCATGGGTGTCGAGTGGTCTAGCGAATCAATAGCGACCAAAGGCTCGATGATGTCGTCAGCAGATCGAAGGGGGGACGACCCCAATGGTTCGAGCTCGAAATTTTGGGCAGGCCGTTCATCTACGATTTTGGTAAAGGTATATTTGATAGTTAGTTTATTTCAGTGAATTATTGGTTTAGTTAATGCTGTTTCGAAGAAGATAAATACATATAATAGTAAGGTTTAATAAACAACTTTGATCTATTTTTAATCTGATATGTGTACTGATTTAAAATAAATTTTATCCTATTAGTATTTAATATAAAGGTTAAACGGAAAACATATATGTACAGAGAGATATATAAGCAGTTTTCCCCAATTTATATATATGTATGTACCGCAGGAAGAAAAAAAAGGGTTAAAGGCAGTTATATTTAATTTAATACATGTATATAGGTTAATAAAAGAAATATTCTCTAAGAAGCCTGTTTTAAACCAAAAAGCATATGTGGAAACATGGAAAACTACATATATATAGCTAGGTTAAAAAATAAAATAAAATAAAATAAAATAAATAGGAATTTCAGAACTGTTGGAGGTTATAAATATAAATTAGATTTCTATAAAATCTATATAAATTATTTAATATGCAGTTAGAAGAGGATAATAAATACAATTTACTCGTTGGTTTTAAAATAATTTATTTAGGTGATTAAATTGTTAAATTTACTCACATAATTATTTTAGTTACTTATAATATTGGTTATAAGGAAATGTGTTTAGAATAAGTGGTTAAGCCCAAATTAAATTATTAGATACTTGAATTATAAAAAGGGAAATGAATTGTTTGATTTATTCTAATATTAATAAATCGTAAATTGTTTATACAAGGTCAAAATTGTGGAGAAATCAAGCCGGAATGGAAGATGGATTGCAAAATAAAAAGCTAAGGTGAGAACTTCTCACTCAATCGAATTGTTTCGATTTAAATTTTAAATAGTTAATTTAAAATTGCTTGATTGTGTTGATTGTTTACTTGGATAAAAATTTATTATCAGTGTTTTGAAATAGACCTTATACGCCGCATATGAAGCGGAGGTTATTTATTAAACACATATACCGCGATATTTCACCTTGAAGTGGAATTGGTATTATATATGTACTTGGAGTTGATTTCCCGTGTTATATAGCGGATGAGACCCTATTGCACTGCATAATAGCGTATAATATTTTATAAATCCCATATACCGCGATATTTCACCTTGAAGTGGAATTGGTATTGTGCTAACATCTTTGGATGCAGGGAAACAGGTTGGAGGGATCCAACTGGATTCCTCACATTGATTGAATTTATTTAGGTTGTGACGTGATAATCTGTGAATGGTTATATTGATGTGACTGATCATATTGGCGTTTGGAATTAATTTGAAGGCTATAATTTAGCCGAATGAATTTTTGGTATCATTGGATAACAGAAATAAACGGAATTGGATTTTGGAAATCAAAGTAGAAAACTTTAAGTGAATTAATTTTAGAGAATTGAATAAATTTGGAAGAAGGAACTTAAAAAGTATAAAAAGTTGATTTTTGTAATCTTATCGAATTAATTCCAAAATATGGTGAAAAGATTTTTTATTAATGAATTTGAATAATCTTGTTTAATAGTTGAAGAGTTTGTTCAAAATTTGGATGGTAAATAGTTTGAAAGAGATAAAGGAATTTATTTTTTAAAAGGAATTTATTTTAAAAGGAAATAAATTTGGAAATCCATTTGGAAATTTAAATTGGTGAATTGGAATGATTTGGGAAATCAATATGGAATTTGATTTAGTGTTTCTTGGAAATTAATTGAAATTTGAATTGGTGTTGGAAGTGAATATTTGAAATCGATTTGAAAATGGTATATCGATAGAATTTGAATGCAATTGAAATTTATAAAGCAAAGGGAAATTGGTTTTAAAATAAACATTAGGTTATTTTAAAGTGTGGAAATAAATATACGGATTTGGGCGTAAATTTTAAATAAATCGGTAAGGATTTATTTAATTGGTTTAAATGAGCCATTTTGAAATGAAAGTGTATTCTCCTTGGAAAGCCGAGCATATTTCCAAAGTAGCTTTTAAAGTATAGACTAAAAGTTCTAAAATATTTTTAAAATAATATTTTGGGAATTTTTTTTCCTTAAGTTATTTTGAAATCTTTAGAGTAAAGATTTATTTAGCAAATTTTAGAAGTAATTATTTAAAGTCTTAATCGATAATTGTTTGAGAAATTGATTATTTAGATAATTACACTCTGACTACAAACTTTATTTTGAAAAGAAAAATAGTTTTATTCAAAAGAGTTTGCCAAATATATTTTGGATATGTAATATAAGTTATTTTTAAAAGTATTTGAACTCGGCAGATTTCAAGTGAAAATGAATAACTATTTGGAAGTGTTTCCGTTTAAGGAAATTGACTTGAAATTTGTTTTCAAAGATTGAAAGGTGAAAAATGATTTGAAATTTGTTTTCAAATGGTTGAAATGTGGAAAATATATCTTATAAAGATATTTTTGAAAATAAATAATTTGGGAAGATTATATGGAATCGGGTTATGTTGTGAGTATTGATTTATATTTAAATAACCGACTATCGATGTTGACCCTTGAATGGCTATTTGTTGTGAATTGGTTGAAATTGAATGCTGCACTTATTTTTAAATTATTGCGCTCGTTATTTGGACTACCCATTCCGAATAGTGATACGACGTATTGGATTGCATTAAAGGCTGGTGTTGAAGATAGGGTATTTGTGAAAACGATAGAATGACCAATCGATTGTCTCTGCACCGTTAGCTACGACATGGAGATTTCCTTTGTGATGGGAAATTCGATCGGGATTGTGAATACCCGGATTGCAAGGGCTTCTTTGGAAGTTCCTTCGGTTCTATTCGAGTCCGGAACAGACTTGTATTACTACATGTCTGACATTACATTTTGAGATATAAAGCAGATTTCTTTCGAATACATTTCTGTTGGTGGCGGGTAATTTATTCTCTTAGCTTAACACCCTTGTCTTAGACGTACGAGCTCAGAGGTTTTGTAGTTGAAGGTTATCAGTGATATACTCCCAATTTGGTAATGTGGCATGCTGAGTGTTGCTGTGTGATGATTATTTATTGATCATTTGTTGATCAAAGCGTGGCTTTGTGAAAAAGCGTAGCTTTGTGGACGAGACTTCGTCAGACCTCACACCCCGAAAATGGTCAAAACAGGAATATGCGGCAAGGTTATGAGGATCGCTCCATTTAGGGTATATCATTTCCATCTGGAAAAGGGTGGTGTTAGGTATGGAGCCCTAATGCTTAACCTATGTGGTTGCTCCAATCTCATTTTCTGTGTGGTTGTTGCTTGGTGATGGAGGGCCCTCGGATAAAGGTCCCAAAGGACGGGGGAGTGGCATATTCGTGTAGTAGTTACCTAGTCACAGAGGTAACCCGGCCTTGTGTTGGCAGAGAGCTGGTTAAGTTCTCGGGACGTCCCGCCAGAGGCGATCCCATGTGGCAGTAGGAAGTTCCTTAGCCTGACCATTTTTGAAAATCCAATTCCCAATACGAACCAAGTACGGATTTAGTTGTATAACCTGCCATTTACTTATGGTGGTCACCACTGTGTAGATGGTTGCTATAGTAGGCATAGTTCGAAATGTCTATGCTGACTAAGATTTATATTCTATTTTCGAAATGCTTTCATCACTAGGCACTAATAATAATATAAAAAATGATTTGTTTTGTATAGCAAGCATCTTTCACTATCATACGGAGAAATCTCCTCCAATTATGCGTTTGCATTGTGTGTGTGCGGGGAGGCCTTATGGTAGTTTCATTTTCCAAAAGCATTGGGGATATTTTTCACTTCCCTTGTTGTTGTTGTTGTTTTAAAAGTTAAATAACCGTTTTGAGTTCTCACACCAGTCCCATGACTGACCTGGAGTTTATTGTTCTCTTCCTAAACTCTGGGTGCCCATAATTTCCACATGGGCAGCCTAGAGTCAGGTTATCAGGTTATACTAGATTTAGGAGTGTTATGGAGCTCAGGAGGCAAGCTGGATGGCGAGACTTACCACATGTATATAATATTATCTTTTCCGCTATAGAATTCACTTGTAAGGACATGTTTGTATAACTGTCCATTGTTTTGTTGCGTTGTATATTGTTGTTATACACTCTGATGATAATGTAATGTATTAAGTGAGATAGTTCTTTGTTTTAAAGATTATTCATTTATCTATTATATGTTGTTCCGCTGCGACTGTGAGATTCTGATATTGTTTCTATTGTTCTTCTTCCTTTCTATTTTCTTCTTCTTCTACCTTTTTCTTATTCTTAAACCTTAAGAATTCGGTTTTCCGGCATTCGATTGCTCGGCAATTGATACAGTGGACGTATTGATGTCGATTTTCAGAAGTCGAAGAATCGGGTCCTTACAAAGTTTAGCTAGGTTTTGCTCGAAGCAGTTTGATGTGTGGCCCGGGGAGTGGTTTTTTGACAGGCTTTAAAACCTGTTAGATTTTGAATTTAAAGCTGAATTTAAAATGAAAGGTAGAGATTTAAACTAAGTTTGAATCAAGTTTTGAATCTGGATTCAAAATCTAATTTATATCCTAGTTTTAAAATAATTAAAGTTTTTAAAATTTAAATGTCCTAAACAACTTTGAAATGGTAAAGTATATTTTATAAAGGATTTGAATTTAAAATGAATTTGATTTAGAAACTTTTGTAAATTTCTTTTATAAATAAGTGTGTCTCTAACATGTGATTTAGAAGGTTTAAATTGTTTTTAAACTTTGTCAAAATTAAATGTGTTAATTATTTTCAAATCTTAAATTTTAAAATGAAATTTACAATGTAAATTCTAAGGTAAATTTCAAAGTAAAATGATTCAAAAGTTTGATAATGACAATTTAGTCATAAATAGGGAAATGCTTATCTTGAAGATAATTAAGATAATATGATTGAAATTAATTAAAGGTAATTAAAGAGTCATTAATTAATTGATGATTATGGTTTAATAAATAAGTAATTAAGGGATTAATTGCTTATGTTAATTAATTAAGTCTAATGTGATAAGTCTAAGTTAATTAATTAAGTTTAATTAATTTAAGGTAATCACTGGATAACTTGTTAAATCGCTCCATGTAGTTAATGAAGAATAATTACTTAGTGAAGTAATTAAGATGGGTAATTACTTGGTATAATTAATCGAAGAATGGGAGCGATTTTGCATTAATTACTTTGTGTAGTTAATATAAAGAATAATCACTTAGTGAAAGTAATTATCATTCCTAAGTGTGATTAATAAAGGAGGGTTAACTAAATGAATGATTATTAGATGACCAATGAATTGGTTTGTAATCAATTAATAAGGAGGGATTAGAAGTAATTAAAGTAATTGATTTAATTCGATAGTAGTTAATTAAATTGATAAGAGCTGGTATGGTTAATTTAACTTGCTTATGAATGATTAAATGGTATTGGGTTAAAGCGGTGACACCCTGTATTTAAAGTTGAATCGTATTTATTTGAATGACTTGGGTTAAGATAATATTGTATTCCAAGAAACCGGGATCGGGTATCAGTAATACCCGAACCCACCTCGATTGGTAACCTACAATGATTCTTTATGGGTTGGCTTGTGAAATCAACAGGCTGGAATGGAATAATTTAAATGACTGGACTATATAAACTAAATAAAGGTACTTAGGAATTGGTTATGGAAATAAGAGTTGAGCATAACAGGTAATGAACTTGTAACGATCCTAAATTTTGAACAATTTAAATTGTGAATATTTAATTAATTTTAAATATTTGAATGATAATTTAAATTGAATTTCCAATATAACAATGAAATTGGTGATTAAATTTTAAAATTTAATCTATAAAGAGTTGAATAAAAATTTAAATTTGACTTTGGAGTTGAGATTGAATATTAAATTTATATTTAAAAATTCGGACTAATGACTTAGAAAAATAATTTGGATTTAAGGATTATTACTTACGTAAATAAAAAATTGAATTAAATTTTGATTTGAAGACTGTGAAGTAATTTGAATTGTTCGAGTTTAATATGAAAAACATAATGTAACTATATTGGAGAAATTTTAATAACATAATTTAAACAAGATTTACAAAACAAAGTAAAGAAAATAAATTACACAAAACAAATTGGATTTAAAATGAAAGAAGAAAAAAAATATAATAGAAAAATAAACATAGAATGAAAGAAGAAAAATATATAAAAATAAAATAAAATAATAAGAATAAAATAAACATAAAATAAAGAAGAAAAGAACAACTGCCTTTACTTTCAACCCGATACCCGATTCCCTTTATTTCACTTTACCATTTCCATTTTTTAAACCCTAAGCAAAAAAATCACGAAGAGAAAAAAAAAATGGCGGCCACGAATCCTCTTTCGTTCCTTCTTCCTCCGATCGTCTCAACTAGGGCTTGCGATCTAATTTGGGGCTTCATTCTTCGTTCGAGTGTGCTCATTCCCACCTCGGCCGTATTCGATTCGAGATATGGTGAGTTTTCTCACGATTAATTTTATTTCAAGCTTCTAGGTTTGTTTGAATTGGGTGTTTGGTTGCATGTTATGATTTGGGGTGTTATTTGCTATCATTTGCTCTGATAATTCGTTTTAAACTGATAAGAACAGAAACAATTTGGAATTTATTTTTAAACTGATAAGAACAGAAACAATTTGGAATTTATTTTTAAACTGATAAGAACAGATGCTATTTAAACTTGGCCTTAAATCTGTCATGCATGAGTGCCTGCATTTACTTTCTTCTCTGATATATGTTATTTGTGCTTGCATGTGTTTATTTGTGAGCAATCCTTTAATCTTAAAGCCTTAGGTTTGTTTGAATATCTATTGTATGTGATGATCTGATTAGTATGATGTTGGGTGATGCCTGTGTGTATATATCTTCTTTATGCATAAAATCTGGAAATAGATATTAAGCCTGAATATGTTTACTTTTGTTTGTGTGCAAACTTAACCTATTACAGCTTGATGTTGGGATTGATTCAAGAAGTAATGTGGTGCAAGAATGATAATGTTGCATGTTTATATAAGTATGTGTGTGTGAAATTGTATGCATGAATGTTACAGGGATGTGTGTCTCTGTTTAAACAAGCTAAAAACAACGTCTGTAAAAATAATAAAGGGAAACCAGTGTCCATGAGTTCAACCTGAAAACAAGCTTCAAAGCATTTCTGTCTTAATGTTTTCTTAATGTTTCAAGAAATTTAAATTTCTGAAATCAAACATCAAGATGCAATTTTCAAAATTTTAAAGTTTCTGGAATAAAAAAAAAAACATGAGCATGCAAATCCCTTTCCAGCTTCAAAGGGGATCTCTGCATTTTTAAATGTGAATAAACATCTTTTAAAAACAGTTTTAAATCCTTCATATTTTTGTTCTGGGGCATGAATGTTATAGTGAACAAAATATCAATGTTTGCATGCTTGATTTAAAGATTGAATGCATATTTATTTAACAGTTTGAATACCTGTAAACATGATACTCTTTTCTCATCCATGCTCCAGTTTTATAAAAAAAATAAAATAAAATAAATAAATAAGTAAGTTGGAATTTGGTTTAACTTGTTTGAGTTACAGGCTCACACCAGGTTTTAAATCCTTCTCCTCCTCTTTGCTTTTGAAAAAAAAAATTGTAAACAAGCTTAACTTTGGTTTAAGACCTGTTCTATATTTTCAGAAATAAATGAAAGCAAGTTCAAACTTTAGTCTAAACCTGTCTGTAGCTCAATCAAGTGTTGCTGTGTTGATCACTGAGTTGTTTCACTGGGTTATATCATTGGTCATTTGATGCACTGCCTTGATTTACCTTGTCTCTATTTTGATTCTTGATCATTTCATGTTGTTGAACTAAGTATACTTGTTTCAAATCTGTTTGCATGTGAATGAAATATCAAGATGCTCCTCTGTTTTGAAAATATGCAGAGTACAGGTAGGAAAAGAAAATTCATTTTTCTTTGGTTTGATCCTTATTGGGCTATGATTCTTTAACAAATTATGTTTGTTAAGTTTAAACCAAAATTTGAAAATATTTCTAAGTTTAAAAGAAAAATAAAAATCAAAGCCTGTAACTCTGTCCATTGCACTGTTGATATTGAGTTGCACTGTCCAATTAAATTTACTATTGCATATATTTTGATTTCACTGTTATGTTGCATTTTCATGTTATTGTGAGAAAATTTTTGTTTAAAAACAGTTTCTCTCTATTTAAAATTAAGTTAATAAGGTTTCAGAAAATCAAGTTAAATTCAAATGTTTTTCAATTTAAGAAAATCAAACAGTGGTAAATTAAAAAGATAATAACTGTACTGTTTTTCTTTAGTAAGCAACATCACTATTTATAGATAGTATCAAATTTATCTATGCATAAGTATTGATAGAATTGAGTATGTTTTGACTGTTGAAAATGGATGTTCTGTGTACTTTATAGATTATGCAGAAAAATGTTGTGTAAATTGTTTTAACAGTCATGCTTATGTTCTTACTTGAATTTAAATTCAAATTCACTTCTTTAGGTCTGAATTCTAGTTAGAATTTATTGTGTGAACATATTGTGTTTGTTCTGCATAGATTAGGTCTGTAAATCTTAATTTTAGAAAAATTAAAACCTGATACTTGAGAAAAATCAAGAACAACAGTCAATAGTTACTAGAAGTGAAATTTGTAAACATCTTTAAATTTATTCAAACAAGTTTTAACTTTAATACATGTTTAAAACCATGATTATTAGACCAGCATCAGTATTTAGTTTGTGCAGTATTTTGGAAATTTGGGAATATCAAACCATTTAGTAAATTTTGGAACTTGATTTTCTGCACTTGCATTGAGGACCTGTTGCATTGAGTCACTTTCATGGGTCCATTGCTTTACTGACTTGATTCACTGATGCATTTCTTATGTACATTGTGGTCTGCATTTTTCGATTTCGAACTTGAACTTGTAGTTGCAACTGGACATGTTGTGAGGTTGTGCATTTGTGCATTTTTGCCATTTGGTATCTTTGCATTCATCACTGTAGTACTTTTGATTTGCACCTGTTTCTGACTTTAGTCTTGTGTCGTGTTGAGGCGATATTCATGTCTTAGTGCTTTTTCATTTCCTCTCTAGTTAGCATTCTGTAATTGCCACTGCATCACTACTGTGCAAGTGTTCTTGCTTCTGCAGTATCTTTGGGAGTTTGCACTGCTTCATGTTAAATTCATTTGATTGTTGCATTTTTACCTCTGGTAGCACTGTGTTATTAGTCTGCACTTGTCCAGTGCAGTTCCATTGTATCTTCACTTGATTTGAAGATTTTAAAACTTGTTGTTGAGTACATATTGGGTGTGTTTGCAGGTACCTGATCACCTATTCTGTGTTACAGGTTTATTACCTGAAGCTTTTGCAGTTTTGTTTAAACTGTTTCCAGTTTTAAAATTTGATATAAATTACAAACTACATTGTAAACTTGGAGTTTGAAACTGAATTTAAGTTGAATTCAAATAAGTTTGAATTCAGTTGTCTTTTGAAATGGTTTAAATTCAGGGAATTTCAAAGTTGATTTTTCTTAATAAAACAGAAACTGTTTCTGTTTTATATGTAAGAGTAAAATTGAAATTGAAGGTGGAGATTAAACTTCAGTTTTTAAATATAGGTTTAAAAAAATTGAAGTGTTTGAATGAATTGCATGTTTGCTCTTTGCATTTTGTCACTTGAACTTTTGTGACACTTGACCATTTGTGGTTTCTGACCTGTGCACATTGGTCATTGGTTGATGTTCTTCTCTTATGTACATTTGTGATCTTCATTTGCATGTACTCTGCCTTCGAGCTGCTGTGTTGACTGCATTTGTTTCACTGTACTTGTTCACTGCCCTGTACACGATCCGTGTTGCATGTTGCTGCTGCATGTTTGTTTGCTACTGTGTCGTCTCTGATGTTGTTTCATTTATGCACTAATTCAATGCTTAGTGCATTGTGCACCTGTTTTGGACTTGCATGTTTGTTTGCTTACTGTCTTGTTCAAGTTGGCACTGGTTTTGCCTTGAGCATTTTCTTTGCAGTCATTTTGTATTTCTGAATGGAGCTGTGCACACGTGTTGGCGAGGCAGTGCACATGTGTGTAATATACGTGTGTACTGCAGCCACACGGGATTGACAGATTTTAAAAATTAGAGTTGTTAATATGAAAATCCATAATAGATTTTGAATTGATTCATGTGATTCATTTTATTCAGTTCATTACAAATTTATTTACTTGAATTAAGATTAATCCTGACTCGAGTGTTTTTGTGTTTTGCAATAAACGCTCGGGTCAGACCGAGTATTTCTACAGCTTGAAGATTTTCTCGCAGCGAAGTTAGAGAGAGGGGGATTTCGGCATTCACTAAAGTTTTCAGCAAAATTTTTCTTGTACTTTAAAATATAAATTGTTTCCGCTGTATAAATTCAAATGTAATTTATTGTATAACTCTGATATTTGTATATAAAAGAAAAGTTTGTTTATAAAATATATTATTGTTCTGTGATTCTGTAGCTGATTCTGTTTAAATGTTATAAACTAAATAACAATCCGTCATCTTGAACGTTTCTAGTTGGTTTAATTACCGACTAGAGGCGGTTAGGGCGGCGGGTCGTTACAAAGTGGTATCGGAGCTTTGGTTTACACAAAGCTTAGTTTATGGCGTTTAATATGAATAGTTACTAGAATCACTTTAAAGAAAGTGTTTTCAAATCTAAAGAAGTTTAAAATTGTTTTCTTTAAAATAAAAAGTATTTTGAAAATTAGAATTATTTTGAAGATTCCCCTCTCTAAATTTAGGTTTGCGACCGTTTCTCTTCGGTGAGGTCTCGTTAGACTTGAGTTTCGATCATTCGGAAACTCATTATCGAATTTTTGAGAGTTGTGGAAAATGAAACATGAGTTAAGAGAATTAATGAATTGGTTTAAATTGGCTTAAATCAAATATTTTGAATATCTTCAAAGTAGTAATTGGAAAATAAAATGATATGTCAATTTGATTATAATCAAATGGATTGTTGAACTATAACTTGGAAATTTAATTTTGAATTCTTTTGAAAATTGATTTCAAATGTTGTGAAGAACGATTTAGTAAATAAATGGATTATAAGTATTTAACTTATAATATGGATTTTGGGTATATAACTAAGTTATATGAATTGAATTGAATCAAATTAGTAAAGGAGATTATAAAACAAAGTTTATAAATAGAAATGTAATTTCTAAAGATGTTTATAAAATCCGCAAATGACTTATTTTGATAAGTAAATTATTGTAACTTATTAAAGGTGTTATATCTATGGTTTTGGACAATAAATGAGATATAAAAAGAGATATGAATCTAATGAAAATTTATAAGAGATTTAAATTGATGCAATGAAGAATTTGAATTTGAATGGGCATGGAAATAAGTTAAGTGGAAAACTTAATATTGGAAATTTGAAGTTGGTTTAAAACCAATATTTTGAAATGTATGCAGAATTCAAACTATGAATTAAGTTGAAGTTGAAAAACTTAAATGGGAATGTTTTTGGGAAGCAACACTATGAAATGAAGTAAATTCATTTTAAGTTGTTTTGAAATGTGTTTAAAAGAATGATTTCTTTTAAGAATGAAATATATATTTGATTTTGGTTTAAGTACATCAAATATTTTCAAAATGTTGAAAATAAATGGATTTGTAAATTACTTATTATTGAATAAGTATGGAAATATTTTCCAATATGAAATGAAAGGTTTGAAATTTTATCTTTTGAAGATAAAGTGAAAAGTAAATGTTTTGAGATTTTATCTTTTAAAGATAAATTAAAAAGTGAATATTTGAATTTGTTTCAAATGGTTAAGTGTGAAAAATTTTATATCTTGTAAAGATATTATTTTTGGGAAATTTGAACACTTAGTTCAACTTGGAGAATTTTTTTTTTTTTTCAAAGTGATTGAATTTTGAGTTAAATTGAGTTTAACTTTGACACACAAAAACAATGTAAGTTGAACTTTGAATTTTAAATGGATGATTTGGATTGTATGTCTAACGTCGTGAATTGACGACATATCAATTGATCTCTATTAAATATATATCTGTTGGTGGCGGAGAATTTATTCTCTTAGCTTAACACCCTTCTCTGAGACGTACGAGCTCAGAGGTTATATATCGATAGACATCAATTATGTGTTGAGGATTGACGATGTAACGTGAAATCCAAATCGAGTGTGAAGTCGATAATAAATTGGATTATGAATGTGAATTAGGTTTGAGATAACCTTAAATTTCCAAATCGGCTTAGAGGAAAATTTTAAATGGATGATGAAATGAAAAAAATTTGTGAAACCTCTATTTGTTATGGGTATGAAATGTTGTGGTTTTCATAACGTATATGTGTGAATACGATTAATTCGAAAACCAATTAGTTTGGAAAAGTAATTGTTATGGAAAACTTATGTAAGTACATGAGTATGATATGTACTAAATGTGAAATGAAATATTATATATGTATGTATAATATTATGTTTTCCAAATTGAGGATATGGAAAAGTACCTTCCATTTAAACATTTGTGAAGGTTGTTGGAACTCGAGATGAGTGTCCATTTGAAAATCGTAGCTACGTAGTATTTCCATTAGTTGGAATGTCCTTTTGGACTGGTATAGTGTGCTAGCGTAATTCGAGGGGCGAGATGCCTACTGTTACAAGCGATTCCACTGGGATAGTGGCGTAACCGCCGTGTATACCGCGATCTAGTTACACTCGGGTGGTAGCGTAATTTGAGGGGCGTGATGCCTACAGTTACAAGCGATTCCACTGGGATAGTGGCGTAACCGCTGTGTAAACTGCAATCTACAAACCAAAGCGTAATTCGAGGGGCGTGATGCCTACGGTCACGAGCGATTCTACTGGGATAGTAGCGTAACCGCCGTGTGAACCGCGATCTTTGGCAACAACCATGGCGAAATTCAAGGGATGAGATATCCACAGTTACAAGCGACTCTACTGGGATAGTAGCGGAACCGCCGAGTAAACTGTGATCCATGGGGGAATGTGCTTTCCATATCCATTTTTAAAAGAATTTTTAAAAAGGTATTTTCACTGGGAATTGAAGCAAGTATATTTAGTACTTGGAGATTGTTAGACTTGCGCCTGGCCAGCGTATGCCTAATGTCTTTAAGAACGACAGTAGACTTGTTAAATTTCGAGTTAGCAAGTATTTTCAAACTTTAAATAGAAAATCAATTATCTGAAATTAAAGTGACATAAATTCTAACTTAATAAATTAAGGGAGAGGATTTTTGAAATGTTTTGAAAGTCCACAGCTTTGGAAAAGTTATACTATGTAAATTTCTTAAACGAAGAAGTTCAAATTTAAAATTTGGGTTTTTGTAAGTTGGAAATTTTAGTAAAGATTTTTGTGTCTTGATTGTAGAAAATAATAGACAAATGAGTTAATAAACAAAGCTAGTGAGATAAAACAAATAGAATGAATCCTGCATTCATTTATTTTTAATAAGTTTCAAACTTGATGAAAGTGTGTAAAATATAAATATTAGTGAAATTTCAACAAGCATTTCTCCTTACTTGTAATTTCGGGACGAAATTCTTTTAAGGAGGGGAGATTGTAACGATCCTAAATTTTGAACAATTTAAATTGTGAATATTTAATTAATTTTAAATATTTGAATGATAATTTAAATTGAATTTCCAATATAACAATGAAATTGGTGATTAAATTTTAAAATTTAATCTATAAAGAGTTGAATAAAAATTTAAATTTGACTTTGGAGTTGAGATTGAATATTAAATTTATATTTAAAAATTCGGACTAATGACTTAGAAAAATAATTTGGATTTAAGGATTATTACTTACGTAAATAAAAAATTGAATTAAATTTTGATTTGAAGACTGTGAAGTAATTTGAATTGTTCGAGTTTAATATGAAAAACATAATGTAACTATATTGGAGAAATTTTAATAACATAATTTAAACAAGATTTACAAAACAAAGTAAAGAAAATAAATTACACAAAACAAATTGGATTTAAAATGAAAGAAGAAAAAAAAATATAATAGAAAAATAAACATAGAATGAAAGAAGAAAAATATATAAAAATAAAATAAAATAATAAGAATAAAATAAACATAAAATAAAGAAGAAAAGAACAACTGCCTTTACTTTCAACCCGATACCCGATTCCCTTTATTTCACTTTACCATTTCCATTTTTTAAACCCTAAGCAAAAAAATCACGAAGAGAAAAAAAAAATGGCGGCCACGAATCCTCTTTCGTTCCTTCTTCCTCCGATCGTCTCAACTAGGGCTTGCGATCTAATTTGGGGCTTCATTCTTCGTTCGAGTGTGCTCATTCCCACCTCGGCCGTATTCGATTCGAGATATGGTGAGTTTTCTCACGATTAATTTTATTTCAAGCTTCTAGGTTTGTTTGAATTGGGTGTTTGGTTGCATGTTATGATTTGGGGTGTTATTTGCTATCATTTGCTCTGATAATTCGTTTTAAACTGATAAGAACAGAAACAATTTGGAATTTATTTTTAAACTGATAAGAACAGAAACAATTTGGAATTTATTTTTAAACTGATAAGAACAGATGCTATTTAAACTTGGCCTTAAATCTGTCATGCATGAGTGCCTGCATTTACTTTCTTCTCTGATATATGTTATTTGTGCTTGCATGTGTTTATTTGTGAGCAATCCTTTAATCTTAAAGCCTTAGGTTTGTTTGAATATCTATTGTATGTGATGATCTGATTAGTATGATGTTGGGTGATGCCTGTGTGTATATATCTTCTTTATGCATAAAATCTGGAAATAGATATTAAGCCTGAATATGTTTACTTTTGTTTGTGTGCAAACTTAACCTATTACAGCTTGATGTTGGGATTGATTCAAGAAGTAATGTGGTGCAAGAATGATAATGTTGCATGTTTATATAAGTATGTGTGTGTGAAATTGTATGCATGAATGTTACAGGGATGTGTGTCTCTGTTTAAACAAGCTAAAAACAACGTCTGTAAAAATAATAAAGGGAAACCAGTGTCCATGAGTTCAACCTGAAAACAAGCTTCAAAGCATTTCTGTCTTAATGTTTTCTTAATGTTTCAAGAAATTTAAATTTCTGAAATCAAACATCAAGATGCAATTTTCAAAATTTTAAAGTTTCTGGAATAAAAAAAAAAACATGAGCATGCAAATCCCTTTCCAGCTTCAAAGGGGATCTCTGCATTTTTAAATGTGAATAAACATCTTTTAAAAACAGTTTTAAATCCTTCATATTTTTGTTCTGGGGCATGAATGTTATAGTGAACAAAATATCAATGTTTGCATGCTTGATTTAAAGATTGAATGCATATTTATTTAACAGTTTGAATACCTGTAAACATGATACTCTTTTCTCATCCATGCTCCAGTTTTATAAAAAAAATAAAATAAAATAAATAAATAAGTAAGTTGGAATTTGGTTTAACTTGTTTGAGTTACAGGCTCACACCAGGTTTTAAATCCTTCTCCTCCTCTTTGCTTTTGAAAAAAAAAATTGTAAACAAGCTTAACTTTGGTTTAAGACCTGTTCTATATTTTCAGAAATAAATGAAAGCAAGTTCAAACTTTAGTCTAAACCTGTCTGTAGCTCAATCAAGTGTTGCTGTGTTGATCACTGAGTTGTTTCACTGGGTTATATCATTGGTCATTTGATGCACTGCCTTGATTTACCTTGTCTCTATTTTGATTCTTGATCATTTCATGTTGTTGAACTAAGTATACTTGTTTCAAATCTGTTTGCATGTGAATGAAATATCAAGATGCTCCTCTGTTTTGAAAATATGCAGATTACAGGTAGGAAAAGAAAATTCATTTTTCTTTGGTTTGATCCTTATTGGGCTATGATTCTTTAACAAATTATGTTTGTTAAGTTTAAACCAAAATTTGAAAATATTTCTAAGTTTAAAAGAAAAATAAAAATCAAAGCCTGTAACTCTGTCCATTGCACTGTTGATATTGAGTTGCACTGTCCAATTAAATTTACTATTGCATATATTTTGATTTCACTGTTATGTTGCATTTTCATGTTATTGTGAGAAAATTTTTGTTTAAAAACAGTTTCTCTCTATTTAAAATTAAGTTAATAAGGTTTCAGAAAATCAAGTTAAATTCAAATGTTTTTCAATTTAAGAAAATCAAACAGTGGTAAATTAAAAAGATAATAACTGTACTGTTTTTCTTTAGTAAGCAACATCACTATTTATAGATAGTATCAAATTTATCTATGCATAAGTATTGATAGAATTGAGTATGTTTTGACTGTTGAAAATGGATGTTCTGTGTACTTTATAGATTATGCAGAAAAATGTTGTGTAAATTGTTTTAACAGTCATGCTTATGTTCTTACTTGAATTTAAATTCAAATTCACTTCTTTAGGTCTGAATTCTAGTTAGAATTTATTGTGTGAACATATTGTGTTTGTTCTGCATAGATTAGGTCTGTAAATCTTAATTTTAGAAAAATTAAAACCTGATACTTGAGAAAAATCAAGAACAACAGTCAATAGTTACTAGAAGTGAAATTTGTAAACATCTTTAAATTTATTCAAACAAGTTTTAACTTTAATACATGTTTAAAACCATGATTATTAGACCAGCATCAGTATTTAGTTTGTGCAGTATTTTGGAAATTTGGGAATATCAAACCATTTAGTAAATTTTGGAACTTGATTTTCTGCACTTGCATTGAGGACCTGTTGCATTGAGTCACTTTCATGGGTCCATTGCTTTACTGACTTGATTCACTGATGCATTTCTTATGTACATTGTGGTCTGCATTTTTCGATTTCGAACTTGAACTTGTAGTTGCAACTGGACATGTTGTGAGGTTGTGCATTTGTGCATTTTTGCCATTTGGTATCTTTGCATTCATCACTGTAGTACTTTTGATTTGCACCTGTTTCTGACTTTAGTCTTGTGTCGTGTTGAGGCGATATTCATGTCTCAGTGCTTTTTCATTTCCTCTCTAGTTAGCATTCTGTAATTGCCACTGCATCACTACTGTGCAAGTGTTCTTGCTTCTGCAGTATCTTTGGGAGTTTGCACTGCTTCATGTTAAATTCATTTGATTGTTGCATTTTTACCTCTGGTAGCACTGTGTTATTAGTCTGCACTTGTCCAGTGCAGTTCCATTGTATCTTCACTTGATTTGAAGATTTTAAAACTTGTTGTTGAGTACATATTGGGTGTGTTTGCAGGTACCTGATCACCTATTCTGTGTTACAGGTTTATTACCTGAAGCTTTTGCAGTTTTGTTTAAACTGTTTCCAGTTTTAAAATTTGATATAAATTACAAACTACATTGTAAACTTGGAGTTTGAAACTGAATTTAAGTTGAATTCAAATAAGTTTGAATTCAGTTGTCTTTTGAAATGGTTTAAATTCAGGGAATTTCAAAGTTGATTTTTCTTAATAAAACAGAAACTGTTTCTGTTTTATATGTAAGAGTAAAATTGAAATTGAAGGTGGAGATTAAACTTCAGTTTTTAAATATAGGTTTAAAAAAATTGAAGTGTTTGAATGAATTGCATGTTTGCTCTTTGCATTTTGTCACTTGAACTTTTGTGACACTTGACCATTTGTGGTTTCTGACCTGTGCACATTGGTCATTGGTTGATGTTCTTCTCTTATGTACATTTGTGATCTTCATTTGCATGTACTCTGCCTTCGAGCTGCTGTGTTGACTGCATTTGTTTCACTGTACTTGTTCACTGCCCTGTACACGATCTGTGTTGCATGTTGCTGCTGCATGTTTGTTTGCTACTGTGTCGTCTCTGATGTTGTTTCATTTATGCACTAATTCAATGCTTAGTGCATTGTGCACCTGTTTTGGACTTGCATGTTTGTTTGCTTACTGTTTTGTTCAAGTTGGCACTGGTTTTTCCTTGAGCATTTTCTTTGCAGTCATTTTGTATTTCTGAATGGAGCTGTGCACACGTGTTGGCGAGGCAGTGCACATGTGTGTAATATACGTGTGTACTGCAGCCACACGGGATTGACAGATTTTAAAAATTAGAGTTGTTAATATGAAAATCCATAATAGATTTTGAATTGATTCATGTGATCCATTTTATTCAGTTCATTACAAATTTATTTACTTGAATTAAGATTAATCCTGACTCGAGTGTTTTTGTGTTTTGCAATAAACGCTTGGGTCAGACCGAGTATTTCTACAGCTTGAAGATTTTCTCGCAGCGAAGTTAGAGAGAGGGGGATTTCGGCATTCACTAAAGTTTTCAGCAAAATTTTTCTTGTACTTTAAAATATAAATTGTTTCCGCTGTATAAATTCAAATGTAATTTATTGTATAACTCTGATATTTGTATATAAAAGAAAAGTTTGTTTATAAAATATATTATTGTTCTGTGATTCTGTAGCTGATTCTGTTTAAATGTTATAAACTAAATAACAATCCGTCATCTTGAACGTTTCTAGTTGGTTTAATTACCGACTAGAGGCGGTTAGGGCGGCGGGTCGTTACAGAACTCGTAGGGAGGTACGAGTTACCCGAGTTTTGTTGATGGTTTGAATTTGGTATTTCAAATTTTATGGATCTACTCACGCTGGTTTCCAGCCTGACCCGGGTGTTACTTTGATGTAATGCTCGGTCAGGCCGAGTATTGCAGATTTTCAGATAAGGACATTCTAGAGCTCAGGAGGCAAGCTGGATGGCAAGAACGTATAAAGTGTTTCCGTTGTATTATATTATTGTGTATTTGAGACATGATGATTGTGTATATCCAGTGTCTGTATATATGTGTAACTCTGATGTATTATAAATGTATTTGACAGATACAGAATTCTTTTGTAAACTATTATTATTTGATATTATATTTTCATCCGCTGCGAATGTGAGAATCTTTGTAGTGTTTATGTTCTTCTTATTCTTCTATCTCTTTCTTCTTTCTCCTAACTATCTGGAATCTTTGGGATCGAGAATTCCAGGTCGTTACAGTTGGTATCAGAGCGAAGGTTAAGCAAAAACCTTAGCTCTGGTGGGTGTACTCATTAAGGATAGGGTAAGTGGTACCCTAAAATGAGTTGAGTGTGTGTGTGTGTGTGTGTCAATATATATATATGAGAGCGTACTTGTTATTTTTATATAATGGTTTTAAAGGTAAAGGATTTTTATATAAGTTTATATATATAACAATAATTGGTTGTTGGATATTGAAATTAAATAAGAATTTAAGTGGTAAATATATATCCAAATGGGAATTGAATAGAATGAATCAATTCATATGAGGAGAATTAGAATTAAATTTGGTTTCAAACTAAAATAAAAAATGGTTACTGTATCAAATACTAGGATGTTTGTTCCCTAACAATGATAAAGCAAAATGGAATGTGTTAAGGAAGTAAACTTTTAGATAAGTATGACTTGTAAATTGAAGTGGGGTTTTCAGTTGTGAAGTTAGAATCCTATGATTTTAAAAAAAAGAAAAAAAAGAAAATGAAAAAAAACATTTGAAATTTGTTTTCAAATTGATAAAGTGAATGATTAATAATATTCTTTACAATATTTCTGAAAGTAATCTTATTTTGAAATAAGAAGTTGTTTGAAACTTGTTTGGAATTAAAACCCAAAGGCGTTGAAACATAAGGTATAACTTGGTAAGCAAATTAATATATATCAGAGTAAAAGTTGAATTCTTATAATTAGGTTTAATTTATAAATTAGGAAGTCCCTCTAGAATTCAGTCCTTGAGAGTGATGACTAAGAGTAAAGAATGGAAGGTTAGACGCAGAGAGCAAAGAGCAGCTGCACGTAAGAATCGAGACGAAGAAATTCAAGAGTATGAGAAACAGGTTAAGGAAAGGGCTGAAATAGGGCCTTATGATAATGTCACGTTCTACAGATGTTTCAATAAGTGACATTACGCAGCCAAGTGTAGTAAAACAAGGGAGGAATTGAAGGGTACATTCCAACGGTTTTGCTCCGAGATCTTTTGTTTTAAGTGTCATAAGAAAGGACATTTTCTAAATCATTGCCCTGAAGTAAAAAGGCGAAGCGTAAACCAGTTGCACCGGTCAATGAGTCGACTATTTGCTATCATTGTAAGAAGACGAGACACATTGCTAGGAATTGTTCCGAGAAGCAGAAGAGAAGTAAAGCTGTGGAACGTACTGTTGGAGGCATGAAGGTTATCTAGATTGATGACAGGGTAGAAACATTTTGTGGTAAATGTTATAAGTGGGGACACCCTGTTGAGAAGTGTATGTTCGGGCTTTGCCCTTTGGAAGGAAGTCCATAGAATGGATTCTTGTAGGAATATTAGGGCTCTAATCTTTCCAAACCTTTAGGTAATGGAAAGTCATCTAGATTTATGACTTCTGTAAGACTTTTATTTTTGGATAAATGTATGTAATGTATGAACTACTAGTATGTAGTCAATTAATGTATGGAATATTTTGTGGTAGTACTAATGTAAAATTTTCTTTATCTATTGAGAATTGGACTCAGAATTAAATTGTTTAAAGATTTGGATTAGATTCAAAAATAAGGGTTAATCTAATTTAAGGGATTAAATCAACAGTTAAAAATTTAACTCGAATTTATATAATTCGGGATGGTTTAAATTTGAAATTTGAATTGAATTCATTCAAATTGAATCTGATTTGAATTAACTGGATTTGTGATTGAAGATGTATAAGTTTAAAATTTTAAATGGAAAATTTGAATTGGATTGAATTGAAACGATTTGAAGTTGAAGCGGGTTCAATTGATATTAATCCAAATTGATTGGAATAATTTGGAATTGTAATTAAAGTTGAGTAGGTTTATAATCAAATGCAATTGATTTGAATTTGGAAAGAAATCAAGATTGATTCAACTTGAATTGGGGTTGATTTTAAATCAATTTCAATGGAAATTGAAGTTATTTAAATTGGAATTGAGTCAAAATTTAAATGGAAGTGGAAATTTAAATTGAATTGATGGGAATGGAGATTGGGAATTGAACGGTTTGGCTCTGAACTATTTTTTCCAAATAAAATATTTTAATATAAACTGTTTTTAATCTATTTTCCTATCTATTTACTATATACAACCTTTCTTTTTAAAACCCCAAACATTTTATACTTATTCTACAATTATTTTGGAACTATTTGACAATTTTTCAACTGTTTTATAAACTAATTACTATTTTCAACTATTTTACAAATTAATTACTATTTTACAACTATTTTACAATTATTTAAAATTTATATAACTATTTTGACTATTTTTCAACTATATTACAAATACTTAACTAATTTACAGCTATTTTACAAATTAATAAATATTTTTCAACTACTTATCTATTTTAAACTTTTCAAACTATTTTCTAAATAAAAGTTGGTCAGAGTACATGTTTATGATTAAATACCCAATTGAGATAAGAATTGAGGGGATAATCCAAAGGGGATTGAAGCAACTGTGAATAAGTGATTAGAAATCAAAAGCGAATGTGAACAGGAAAGGAAATTGATTTGGTTAATAATCAATGGAATAAATACATAGGATGTACGTGTATTATTCTATTCGCATAAGTGCTTTGATCCAGATTCGAGCACAAAATTTCGAGATAGTATTATCGATCCGAGTTGGAATTTTTCACTCGATTTTTGACGGCGAACCTGGATATGGATTTTTGATTGGCTCTGGAAATTGTCTATCATAGTTGTGACTATACAAGGAGAATGACGGTTTCTGATCAAGAAACCAGATCTGAGTCCGCACTAGGAAGTCGGGTGGACGATACTAGTTTGGAAGAGGAATTGTGTGATCGAGCGAGCGATCAGATTGATATAGCATATGGATGAAATGTGTACATCATGCGGGTTTGAATGAAATTGATACTGGAAATTTGTGGATAGGAAATGTGAAATGGTTTTTGAAACGAAAGGTGTATTTTGTGAAATATATGATGAAGTAAAGTGGAGATTGGATATTTCTATGGTAGAAATTTACTTTATATAAGTAAGTAACATGGGTAATAACTTTATAGACTAATCAAATTTAAATATTTGATTTGGAATAAACAAGGTTATATATCTTTGTTATATAAAATAAATCTCCCCATGTTTAATCTATTGCCAGAAGAAAAGGGTTTTTGATAGTATTTGAAGTATAAAAAGAGAATCTATACAACTATGAATTGATTTAAGGATTTTCCAAGATTATTATTATATATATATGTATGTATATGTATATATAAAAAGGATTTTGTGGAAATGATTTTGAGGGAAGGTTTTGGGAACCTATGGATTTGGAAAGGCTTTGATTTTTGGGTAAAATCAATATTGGAATTTGGAAAAGCCTAATTTGAGAATTATTGATTTTGGGAATCGATTTTGTGTAAAGGAGCATTATATGAAATTCATACTTGGTGTATGATTTGGAAGATACTACATGTGTATAGTATAAGTGTTTTGAAAATGGCTCTGGAGAAAAAGGCGCTCCCTTGAAATGAATTTCTCAAGAGTGCCATCGGATGGTACTGCCTTGAACCCTAAGGGGAGTTCTGTAACGACCCGCCTATTTGGACAGTTTAAACCGACGATCAAATACACATGCCGATTCCAAACCATTCAAAAGGGAAGATGGTTATTGGGGTAAATAAGAAAAGAAAAGAAATAAAGGAAATGAACAACACAGAATCTTGCAGCGGAACGATAAAATATAATAGTCAAATAAACAGTTCATGAAGCTGTTTACTATACTTTGACAATTATTTATACAACATTTATCAGAGTTATACATATACAACAGAACAATTAAAATAATGCAGCAGATAGCATGATGCAAGAGTAATAATAGTAATAGTATACCAAATCTTCGTCTTCATCCTCTAGAATAGATCTTCAAAAATCTGAAAAAACTCAGGACTGACCCGAGCGTAATGAAAAGACAAAACACTCGAGTCAGGACTAAAATATCCTTATGAAAGTTAAATCAATCGTAAATAAATATGAGTGTAACGGCGTCAGAGATGTTTACGGGGTTTGACATCTCATATCCAGTGTCGGCGTGCATGCAATAACTCAAGAGATGTTACAGGATTTTCCATCTCGTAAGGATCCGTTAAACTATCTACTATGTAGTAACGTACGCTAAGTAGATAATGCCTATCAGTAATATAAAGTATCAAAATAGCGTTAAGACGTTACCATAATCCCCCTTAACACATTTTTATAATGCCATAGTCTATACAGCACCGTAAGCCCCACCGTAAACTGGTGGTTATCAGAGGGTACCCCATAGGTATAACACAAAACCAAACGTAGTGGTCGCGAATAGGATAATCAGTATGACAAGGTACATGAGGCGATACCAACTAGGATACTAGTAGTTGCGTGATCCGGACTGATGTTGAGCATAACCAGTAGCTACCCCAACACCGCGAAACAACACTCCCAAATCAAGGGGTGCACCCAAATCGAATCACAAATGTAATAGATATGATATCGAAGAAGTGTGTCCACTAGAGGTGGCGAACCTCAATGGCCCGGCGTGGCTCCTGCTTTAGTCATGTCAGGGGTCATCCAATATCGTTCTCTTTCTTCAATCAACGCGTTCACCAAACCATCCACTTCATTCTGGATCAACACTCCGCGTATAATAGTTATTAAAGTGGTTTTCGGTATCGACAGAGAGTATGTCCATATCCGATCCCGGTCTCTTTAATAACTACGTATTATTACACCGTTGGCTCTTTTACATTTCAAATCGATTCATAATTGATATCAAAATATCATATTCGCTTCAAAAATCAAATCCATTTCAAAAATCATCGTATTTATTGAAATGTCAGATTCCGTTTCAAAAAAATCATTTAACACAATTCGTATTTAAATTTAAGATTTAAACATAAACACTTCACCTTATTGACGAATTTTAGAAAATAGTTTTAAGTAGTTTAAAAGTAGTTTTAAATAATTAAAATAGTTAAAATACTTAAAATCTTAAAATGGATTTGAAATAGATAAATTAGTTTAAATAATTTAAATCGGGTTAAGTGGATTTAAA
The DNA here is from genome assembly GCA_030765085.1 of Allium cepa. Taxonomy (NCBI): domain Eukaryota; kingdom Viridiplantae; phylum Streptophyta; class Magnoliopsida; order Asparagales; family Amaryllidaceae; genus Allium; species Allium cepa. Next base: position 608,189,178 of record CM060939.1, on the reverse strand, counting down.
ATAGATTAAAATAGTTTAAGTATTCAAAATGGTTTATATAGTAGAGTAATTTGGAAAACAAAATAAAACAGCTTCAAAACCAATCCATTTCAATTTATAACTTCCCAATTCAAATCAATTTCAATTTCCATTCTACCGATTCAATTTCAATTTCAATTCAAATCAATGTCGACTTCGACTTCAAATTTATTCAATTTTATATTCACTATCAATTAATTCAGTTTCAATTTACATCGATTTAGAGCTGGATTTTCAAAATATCAATTTATAACACTTAACAAAATTATCCTTCAATATTCAAATTTAAATCCAAATTTCAAATATGATTCAATTCCAAGCTCATTTCAAAATATCATTTTTATGTCACTTTTACTTAGTAATATTCAAAGCTCACTTTTAATATTCAATCTTTAAAACAAATAAATTTCCGAAATTCAATCATATCCATATTTTAAATCTCAAAGTCCCCACTTAAATTTATTCAACAATTTCTTTTAACCAAAATTTTATTTCAACATTCCAAACTCAATTTTTCGATAAATTCGATTTCTACAAATTGATTTCTATTTATCACTTTTAAATCAAAACATTTAAATAAATTTCAAATCGACGATTTCCAAAAATTATTAATTTAGCTAATTCGGTGTCCGTATATAATTTTCTATCCTATGGCCAAATAATTATTTATTTCAATTAAATATCAGGGATGAATATATGTTACTTAAATCAAATCATAGTGTCATATGTATGCATAATAGTATATATAAGCAAATAAACATCCAAACATTTAAACATCAACCAATGACATCCATCAAAATACAACATCCAATAGACAATACAATTCATGACAGTTTCATAGTTATCAATGTCAGGTAATTTAATCGCAATTCAATTTTAATTTCAATTTTAACGGTCAATTTAATTTTCAACGGTTAATTCGAATGACAATCTATATGACAATTAAATTTATCAAACAACGACAAATAAAATTCATAACACTTCATAATGTCAAATTTAACTAGCATAAAGATATTCAGTACGTTGTGAGCGTTATAAAACACTCACCTTGATTTCAATGCAGTTCCAGCGTTTTATTTCGAATGAAATTAAACGAGCGTTTAATTTTACCCAAAATTTTCACTAGCTCCAAACGATTCTAATCCAGCTCCATAGCGTAGTGCTCGACAAAACGAACCCGATGCAAGTCGTTTCGTGCATTTTCGACCTCGCAGCAAAAAGTTATAGCTGTTTAAAATTTATACAAATTATAATTACAAACAATTAACCTTTTTTTTTAATTTATAAACTCCCTCACCTCAGAGCCTTGGATTTTCTTCTTGCAACATCTGGGCCGTGCCCCTTATCATCTCCCTCACGAAACATTCTACAGGTAGGGTTCGAACGCAAGAACCCATGCCGCCATCCTTGCTCCAATTTATGCAACCACCTCGCTCCACTATACATCGATCAGCCAACACCCCTTCAAAGCTCGAAGTCGCCTTCACCTCTGGCCAAAGAACAGTGAAGCTTGGCACCTTAATTTCCTCGAATGACGTGCGCGAGGCGAAGCCGAACGCAGCCCCCCAGCGCCTTCAAATGACAACGATGCACGCAATCAACCGTATGGATTGAAAGTTCTCATCACGCTCTTCAACTTTCGTGTTGAACACTTCGCGTAAATGTTTACGGATTTGAAGCAATTAAGGGAGGAAGACGAACGATTACTGGCCTTTGGTTTTGAAAATGGCGGCTGTAACATCCCGCCTTTTCGCACACTTTAAACCGACACACATGCCGATTCAAACCATACGGAAGGGCGGATTTGTTATGGGGTAAATAAGAAAAACAGAGAAGAAAAAAAATAAAATAGAATCTCACAGCGGGAGGATAAAATATAATAACAAATATACAGTTCATAAACAGTTTACAAAAGCTTGATTCTTCTTTTACTATATATATCAGAGTTATACATACCAATACAAGTAATGCAGCGGAATAGAAAGAGTGTGGTGTAATACTATATATAAAATAATACTGATTCTTCGTCTTCGTCCTCCAAAGCTAAAATCTGCTATCCTGAAATGCTCGGACTGACCCGAGCGAATTTGAAAAGACAAAAACACCCGAGTCAGACTAGAATATCTTATGTGAGTTAAATAAACAGAAATAAATATGAGTACAGTAACTCAAAAGATGTTCGGGATTTACATCTCCTAAGGATCCGTTAAACTATTTACTATGTAGTATATTGCGCTATTATAATAGTGTCTACTTATAAAATAAACTTACTTTTTAATAGCGTTAAGGGGTTACCCATATAGCCCTTAACACAAATAATGCCAATAGTCTATACAGTACCGTAATACCTCCTGATCGGGAGGCTACCAGAGGATACTCCATAGGTACGACACAAATAGAAACTCGTAGTAAAGGCTCGGTATGGTAGGTGACACGGCACAACTAGGCAATGCCAGGGTAGATATACCAATTGATATCCAGGCTGGTGGAAACGCGTAGCCGCAGTTACCGCCCACCTCGGACTAACTCCCCAAAATCAAAATATAGAAGTGGCCACTGAATCAAATCCAAGTCAAAGTATAATATCGAAGAGGAGCGTCCGATCAGAGGAATGACCTCATTGGCCTGAGAATCGCTCCTGTTTTAGCCACCTTATGCCAACTCACGGGAGTTGGGTCCACGTATTTACCTTACAGGAAACGTCGCCACCACCTACTTCATTCTGGAATCTCCACCGCGTACACGGTTAGTCAAAGTGGTTTTCGGTATCGACAGAGAGTATGTCCATATCCGATCCCGGTCTCTTTGCCAACCCATCGTTATTATAACACCGCGGTCATTTAAAATAGTTTATACTTTAAAACCAGAATATAATCCATTTCAAAACCATAATATTACGATATCATTTCTTCTTTAAAACCCAAAAAGATTCATTTTGATATTATTTTTATAAAACCCAAATCAATGATATCATTTCCCAAATATAAATCTTTTCCAAAAATTATGCCACTTTTAAAATTTAAAATTCCTTGTAACCAAATATTTGAATATTAACTCTCAACATAATACTTCGAAATCCATAGTTTTTAAAACCATTACTTTCAAACTAAATGGTTTGGATATTCAACAGTATATAAAATAAGTGGTTTAACTTAAATGTTACTTTGAAAAGAAATATTTCTCGTGGCTTTACAATACATTTCCTTATTTAAAGTTAAACCCAAAATTTAATATCGCTTCAAGTTCCAAAACCATTTCAATAAATTCATATATATACGTATATCCATTTTGAGTATAAATATTTCAACTAAAGTTGGATTTTATTCTTTCAAATCAAATGTTCTATTAATTAGCCTTGAATATTCACATAGAATCCATAATTAATAAGACTTCAAATTTCTAGTAAAATATATATATATATATTTCCAAATTCAAATTTTACTAGAATATTCATTTCAAATATTTTTGGAAAAAATCCAATTATAAATATCATATCTTTAAAATTCCCAACTTAATATTTAAACATAGGATATAAATCATCAAACTCCATTTTCTTAATTTTCTTCCATTTTTAATAAAGAAATTTATACACCTTTTAATTTCAAAATTTCAACTTCATATGTATATAAATATGGAAGAAAACATTTATTTGGTATAAAATTTAAGATTTTTATAAACCGTATTCCATCCAAACCATAGAAGTCACATTAAAAATAGTTATATATAGACCGCGGTGCCTGTATATAGTTTTCTATCCTATGGTCAAGTGATACAGATATTTATCATTTCAATCCGCAAATAAAAAAAATAAACTGCGGTTGTATATCATTTCAAACCGCAATCCCGAATGAAATGAAAAATGCATACTAACTTGCAGTTTAATGATATCAAATAAAACATATATTCAATAACACATCCATCATCCAATCACAAACATCAAGCAATATCAATCAATAACAATATATGTTTGGTAATATACAACAGGTAATAATTGGCAGTTTTATTTCAAATTATATTTATCAACTATTAATCTAACAATTTATATTCAGTGATAATTGACATAACTGTTAACTAGCAGTTCATATGCAAACAATAATTTCTAACAGCCAATTAACACGCAGTAAAACAATTAAATTAACAGTTAAATTCAATAAAATGCAATTCTACAGATATGAATGAAATATCATGCCAAAAGCTCATAAATAAATTTCTATTCATTTCTAAAATTTATTTAACAAACATAAAAGCTTCTAGTAGTTGTGAGTGGGTTAAAACACTCACCTTTTGAATTTAAATCGAATTTAAATTCGATTTAAACCCAAAAATTCGTCCGTCTCAGAATTCGTCCAAACCAGCGTCATCAAGTCTGGAATTTAATTACGATCCTAATAAAAAAAATTTCACGTGAATCGGATGTCGTATGATGAAGTTATGTCGAAAATTGCGATTGGAAACGAAATAAAAATAAAACAAACTTACAATACTATTCTTTGCCACATCAGCAAAGCCTCTCTTCGTCCCAGGCTATTCACCATCAACAGAAAACACGGTCCCCCCCCTTCATCATATACAGTCACGCACCCGACATCGTTGACCCAAAACGCACGCACATCTCACCGTCGCGCTCGGCCAGGAGGCCATAGGCGAGTGCGCCTCCTCCCACCGAGGTACTCCGGCCCTCCACGCTCGACCAAAACAGGACGCACGTGTCCAAAAAAATTTGCAGCCGCCGTTTGAACACAAACCCTGGTTGAATTTTGACTCCAATCCGACCGTTGAATTGCCAAACAAATTACATAGATGCGCTCCCCTCGGTTCCCTCTCCAAAACCCAGAAACAGAATCTCGATCCGATAAAGTTTTGTGCGACGATGATGAACGGTTTTGCGGCTGTTTGAATTTATTCTGGATGAACGAAAGCTCCAATTGGAAAATGAATTTCACCAGTAGATTACGCGTATCTAATACTTCAACATATATTTTTTTGAGAATTTTCTGAGGTGTTTGAATTTTCACTGAATTTTGGATTGAAGCAGATCTAGATTTTGCAACCATTGAGGAGAAGGAGGAGATGAAGAAATATGTACGTATATCCAACTGACAATAGAAAGGAGGCTAGGGTTTATCACGCTATACTTATAGTTAGGGTTGGGTTGGAGCGTATAGGCTAGAAGGATGAACGTACGCAACAAACTATGGCCCAAAAAGCCCGCTACGCCTCCGGAACCGAATTTGTTAAAACTATATATCCAAATAGGTGTTTTAAAATATTCTGAACGCGATGGAAGAAGTTTCGCGACCAAATTCGATCGTATGAAGAAGTTATGCTGAAAACAAGATTTCCAAATTGATTTCAAATTGATTTTTAATAAAATAGATTTCAAGGCGTTTCGCGTCCGTACGATCAAACGACAAGTCCGATCGATACGAAACTTGAAACCCTATAACAATTCACCGATACGGATCCGATGAAACTGGTTTCGTCGAAATCCGAGTCCGTGACAAAAATGACCATTTTAATATTTATTAAATAAATCAAATAAATTAAAAATCCAATTTTTATATTTCAACTTCTAATATAGGCCCCATTTCATTATTTATATACTTCAATCAATTCTAAATTATTTACCAAGCTTGGATGTGAATTAAAATCTATCGGTATATAAATTTGCAGCTAAATATCTGCACTTCCTTATTATTTAGAGATTATAAATTTTATTCTAAACCCAATTATTAAATCTTACACCTTTATACTCACCTCTTAAATCAAATTAAATAAATACTTGATTTCCATTCCAACTCATCTTTGGATTGCAATTAACCTTTTTACCATAATTAAATTCCAAATTATTAATAACCCTTATTTTTCTTAACTATTTATTAATTCCAATCCAATTGAATTCAACACTATAAATTTGATTAATTTATTATATTCACTTCCTTTCTATTATTCAAAGTTATTGTTGTAAATACGACGAATACTAACATTAGTTTAAGATTTCACTCAATGTTTACAAATTCCATTTCAATTTAATAACGTAATATTTTACGTTCAATTCTATTTTATTTGTCGTAAATACCACTTGTTGAATTAAATACTCAAATCATAAATAAATCTTGCTTCTAAAGTTATACCAACAATGGTCCAGTTAAAATTTGAATTAGCTTTAGCTTTATTTTATGGAATTAACTTATTGCAATAAATCCAAATTAATAAATACGCCTTGATTCCTATATTAACTTCTTTGGTTTCAATTAACCTTTTATGGTGAGTATGAATTCCAATGTATAATTGAAACCTTTATATCCATTTTATTTCACTATTCCATTTTTTATTATTAAATCCATTATAGCCAAATGCATGAAATTAACATACATAAATATATTTTATAAGTCTGCACTTAATTATTACCTTACAATATGTTTTTACGTTACTATAAATTTATACACTCTTCCGTTTCTACATTAATAATTATTACGGTAACGTTTCTCTTAATTAAAACTTTCTCCATAATTGAATGAACTTTATATTTAATACATACTACAGAATTACAATCACCTATGTTCTATCCAACATACATTAAAAGTTCACTACCATAAATTTACCATACATTTATCCAATGGTTACATCCTCAAATTAACAATTTAATCCCATTATACAATTGCAATTCACACTATTTATTGTTACATTAATACTATTTCGAATTTTAATCTTTTAGTATTAATTTAACAATCGTATTAAATTAAGAGGTTATGATGATTTTCACTATATATATATACACTACATTTAAAACCCAACAGTCGTTTCAACTCCTTTGTATTGTATTATATTGGTTATCCATCACTGCCTTTTATTTTACTACCTAGATTCACATATAGTTACAATATTACCATTATATATATATATATAAACACATAGGAAATCTAAATTCTTGTCATAAATTCTTAAATTTATATTATATTAATGAAACCCCCTTTTGTTAATATTTTTATTAACATCTTCAATTACAACATTTATTGGTTTCTTAAAATAAATCCTTTAACCAAATGCGACAAATTTCACTACCCAAATCTATTGTCATAAAATCTTGTTATTAAATTCCAATTACTATAACAAATCACTACGTTTTCTCAAATAAATATCTAAACTTTTGTTTTATTCTCAATTAGATTAGAAATTATATTAAGTTAATCCATTTAATATTATCCAAATTTACGGGTCGTTACAGCGGCCGGCTTTGTTTTAGGGTTATGTATTTTTTTGGAAAAAGAAAATAATGAAGTGCTTTTATAGAAAAACGACGAACACTATTCAACCCGGGTTTTTCGAACTCCGATTTACGCGCGGTGACCGGCCGTTTCTAGGGTTTATCCCATGTTCCGGACACAATGGAACATGTTTCGGAAGCTAATTCGATCGTCTGTGTGAGTTACGGCAATAAACGATCAATTTTAAATTAAACCGATTAAACTATTTTCTACGCGTTTTGGCTTGCCCCGGACAAACGGTAAATCTGATTGACATGAAATTTGAAATCTTATAATAATATCATATTACGGATCCAATGAAACTAGTTTCGTCGAAATCCAAGAAAGTTTGAAAAATGACTATTTTAACTCGTCAAATTAATATTAAAACAATTTCGATGCGTTTCGAGCTGCCACGGTAGAACGACAACTCCGATTGCTACGAAAATTGAAATCCGATAATAACAAATTATTACGGATTCAATGGAACTAGTTTCGTCCAATTCCAAGACTGTTCGAAAATTGGCTATTTTTCAGTCGATAATTAAATATTAAAATATTCAATTTTCACAAATTTACTTTTACTTCAATTTTAAAAGTTCTACAACATCATTCTTACTTTAATATGATAAAATAAAATTTTACAAATCAATTTTAATCATATTAAACCCGTTATTCAATTATCCAATAATTTCCAATTTTAAAATCTTATTAACTCTATTAAAATCCCAATATAACTTACATTCACTTTGGAAACCAATTTGAATCATATTAAATCAAATTTCAATTATTCACTCTATTTTCATATATTAAATTTCAATATCAAATTAATCATATCAAATTCGGAATTTAATTATTCCAACATTCGTAATATTAAATTTAAACAAATTTTATTATTCTTGAATCACTATCTTTTGAGATATTCAAAACGAACTTAAAAATTTAACTTTTGAAACGAATTAAAATTATGGAACAACCATTTCCATTATACGGTTATTCAATTCCCTGTATTAAATTATTCAATAAATTTCAAATATTTAATTTAAACAATTTCGATTATCCAATAATTCATTATCTTTTGAAATATTGAAATTGAACTTATAAGGATCAACTTTTAAAACCAATTCACAATTTAGAACACTATTTTCATTTTACAGTTATTCAATTATTCAATAAGTTTTAAATATTTAATTTAAACAATTTACCTGTTCAATATTCAATATTTGATTTAAATAGATCTTACTTATCAATCAATTACTCTATCATACCCAATGGATTCAACATTATTATTATTCCAAACGACTTACAATTTTTTTCTAACACTAAATCACGAAATCTTATTAAATTAGCTATTTTAATTATCGAAAATTTACGGGTCGTTACAGGTTCTAAAGTTGAACCTGTGAGGAGTCCGGATAAAACTAGTTCCTGAGGATTATGAGTAGTGTGTAGCGAAAGTCAAGGGCGGTGATGCCTACAGAGGCATTTGGGTTATGTTGTGATGACAATGTAACTCGATGTCACTGCGATCTACTACAGACCATAGCGAAAGTCGTGTGTGCCGCTGAGAGGAAACAGTCTACGTTTGATTTTATATCGGTAGACTGCGACCTATGGTAACATAGCAAAAGTTGTGTGTGCCGATGAGGGCCAACGGTCTGAGTTTGATTTTACATCGGTAGACTGCGACCTATGTAGGAATGGAGAAGTTTCATTTTGACAGCGAAAATCAAGGACGCTGATGCCTACAGTTACATAGACTTTGCTGCGACGGCAACGTAACCCTGGAATGCAACTGCGATCTGTTGTGGGTTCCATGGCGTAAATAAGGGGCATGGAGTGCCTACAGTTGCATGGACTTTTGCTGCGATGGCAATGTAACCCAGGATGTAACTGCGACCATGGATGGGGGTGATAATTTCCAGAGCATTCTCACCAAAGATATTTCCTCGATTTCAAAAATGTTTTCTATATTTTCAATAAAATTATTTTTCAAAATATTTTCACTGGATGTTGGAAACAGGTCTGCCAAACACTTATAGATTTTCAGTCCCACGCTTGATCAACGTATGACTGAATTTTTATAAGAAGAAGGATGGACTTGTCGAAACATCGAGTTATAAAAGTATCTGTATAAAAACTATTTTAGTAATATTATATAGATTTTTAAAGTGGTTTAAAAACGATTAAAGAAAATTTATCTGATTTTAAGCATTTTAATAACTCTGGCTTCGTTCCTTTTCGAGGATGAAAAGATTCAAAGGGGGGAGGAATGTGACGACCCAGGATTTTGGAAATATTATTTTAATAAGTATTTAATCTGGTTAATTTAAAATACAACTTATCATCTTAAAAACAAATAAGATTTTTGGCCATTACCACATGTGTGTGTGTGTGTATTGTGGAAGAAAAACTATGGTTTGAAAATTTAAAACAAAGTTTTTCAAAAATATTTAAAATAAAATCTATCTTATTCACGTTAAATTAAAATAAAGCTCTATCTTACTAACATTTGAAATATATATATATATATATATGTAATCTACTTAATAATGCTTGGAATAAAATTAATCATATCAATACTAAATATAAGTATAAATAAGTATATATATATATATACAAGAATATAGATTAAATATTGACAACTTAAATTAAAAACATTTATGTAAAAAGAAATAGAAATAAAAGTGTAGTAATTATTTGTGCATATGCAACATGAGTTAAACCAATACAATAATTAAAACAATTTTATATTGAGCACATAAAGTATAAAAACAAAACTAGGCAAATGAATATATGTTTCCTATGAAGTAGATATGCAGGGCAAGATAAAATAAGAAAAAAAATCTATATGTACATACAAAATCAAGGGGATAAGTATGAAAGCATGTAAGAACATTTGCATTTAATGCCATCATTTCTAGCACAACATAAAGTCATTTTGAAATATTTAAAAATCATTTCATTGCCCATTAAAATATTGCTTGATCAAAGAAAGGAGCAAAAAAATCTCTGACCAAACAAACATATTTTGTACCAGCCAATACATCCTCTATATTGTTCTATATATATATATATATATATATATATATATATATATCAATCTTCTTATTCCATTTTCGTCCATCAAGAATTAGCATACCAGAAATAAGAAAACATTTAATCTTACAACTGAAGCTTAATCAATACCTCGACTCAACAAGCAAGAAGATTAAAGAAATCAGGCTAATAGCTTTTCAAAATAGAAGTATTCTCTGTTCAAACTTGTTTTCAGGTGAGTAACATTTTTTTAATAAAACCTAAGTATAAGTAGAGTTGCATGTTAATTACTATGATAAATATGTATTGTGTGTATATAAGTGCAATCTGCTATGAATTATTTGGATGTATATATATATATATATATATGTGCATTGCTGTTGAATCTGGGTATCCCTGTTCTTAGTTTTCAAGCTCAAGACTTGATCAAAAATCATATTCTCTTGAATCAATTGCTGTTAGAACTTGGATTATAAACAAAAGTTGTTTGTTTTATCATAAATTAAAGTTTAAAATTGAATTAAGTCAAATATACCTTAATATGCTGTGGAAAACCATAAGAACAAAATTTCTTAAAGCTTTGTCAAAAATTCAAACTTGGCAATTTATTGTTTCAGGCATGTAATCTGAAACATCATCCAAAAATTTGATTTTTAAAACTAAAATTATAATTTTTAGTAAAGGGGTTAAGGTGCGGTTCTGGGTTCATCAGAAAATAGAAAATTGGGGGTTTCTAGTGATCTTTGTAATTTGGGAAGTCAGGGTTCTTCCTGGAGGTGGATGGCATTGCAGAGTGTTTGGAAAAATTGCCAAAAGTTGATCAGCATCACTGTGGCGATGGAAATTGTTCGATTAAGTTTAGAACCCTAGTTTTTATCTGGTTTGAGTTTTGTTTTGATTCGACTTCCTTAGTGGATCGAGGCTTTGGGTGATGAAAGTTGGTGGGTTGACGAGGGCATGGCCGAAGATGTAGAGTTTTCGATGGTCGGAGCTTCGAGGACGAGGCGTTGACAGGTTTTGGTGGTGGTTTCTGTTACCTGTTCTAGGTTTTGGTTGTGAGGCTCGAATTTGATTTTGAGTGTGTTGTAACGATTTGATAATCGTAATGTGGTGTGAGGGTGATCGATGACTTGAAGAGATCATCGGGAATGACCGGAGTTGGTCTGCGGCACGGTGCACATCTTGATTTCTGGTGAGTCTGGGTTGAAGCAGAGAAGTTGGACTCGAAGTTTCTCGAGTAAATGTCGGGTTTGACTCGAAGGTTAGCTAGGTTTTGCTCGAAGCAGTTTGATGTGTGGCTCGGGGAGTGGTTTTGTGACAGGCTTTAAAACCTGTTAGATTTTGAATTTAAAATGAAAGGTAGAGATTCAAACTAAGTTTGAATCAAGTTTTGAATCTGGATTCATAATCTAATTTGTATCCTAGTTTTAAAATAATTAAAGTTTTTAAAATTTAAATGTCCTAAACAACTTTGAAATGTTAAAGTATATTTAATGAAGGATTTGAATATAAATGAATTTGGTTTAGAAACTTTTGTAAATTTCTTTTATAAATAAGTGTGTCTCTAACATGTGATTTAGAAGGTTTAAATTGTTTTTAAACTATGTTAAAATTAAATGTGTTAATTATTTTCAAACCTTAAATTTGAAAATGAAATTTACAATGTAAATTATATGGTAAATTTAAAGTAAAATGATTCAAAAGTTTGATGATGACAATTTAGTCATAAATAGGGAAATGCTTATCTTGAAGATAATTAAGATAATATGATTGAAATTAATTAAAGGTAATTAAAGAGTCATTAATTAATTGATGATTATGGTTTAATGAATAAGTAATTAAGGGATTAATTGCTTATGGTAATTAATTAAGTCTAATGTGATTAGTTTAAGTTAATTAATTAAGTTTAATTAATTTAATATAATCATTAGATGATTTGTTAAATTACTCCATGTAGTTAATGAAGAATAATTACTTAGTGAAGTAATTAAGATGGGTAATTACTAGGTATAATTAATCGAAGAATGGGAGCGATTTGGGATTAATTACTTTGTGTAGTTAATATAAAGAATAATCACTTAGTGAAAGTAATTATCATTCCTAAGTGTGATTAATCAAGGAGGATCAATTAATTGAATGATTATAGGATGATCAATTAATTGGTCTGTAATAAATTAATAAATAGGGACTAGAAGTGATTAAAGTAATTGATTTAATTCGATAGTAGTTAATTAAGTTGATTAGAGCTGTTATGGTTAATTTAACTTGCTTATGAATGATTAAATGGTATTGGGTTAAAGCAGTGACACGCTGTATTTAAAGTTGAATCGTATTTATTTGAATGACTTGGTTAAGATAATATTGTATTCGAAGAAACCGGGATCGGGTATCAGTAATACCCAAACCCACCTCGATTGGTAACCTACAATGATTCTTTATGGGTTGGCTTGTGAAATCAATAGGCTGGAATGGAATAATTTAAATGACTGGACTATATAAACTAAATAATGGTACTTAGGAATTGGTTGTGGAAATAAGAGTTGAGCATAACAAGTAATGAACTCGTAGGGGGGTACGAGTTACTCGGGTTTTGTTGATGGTTTGAATTTAGTATTTCAAATTTTATGGATTTACTCATGCTGGTTTCCAGCTGACCCTGGTGTTACTTTGATGTAATGCTCCGATCAGATCGAGTATTATAGATTTTCAGGTAAGGATGTTCTGGAGCTCAGGAGGCGAGCTAGATGGCAAGAAAGTATAGAGTGTTTCCGCTGTATTACATTGTTGCATATCATAGACATGATGATTGTGTATATCCAGTGTCTGTATATATGTGTATATCCGGTGCCTGTATATATGTGTAACTCTGATGTATTATAAATGTATTTGACAGATATAGAATTCTTTTATGAACTGTTATTATTTGATATTATATTTTCATCCACTGCGAATGTGAGAATCTTTTTGGTGTTTTTGTTCCACTTATTCTTCTATCTCTTTCTTCTTTCTCCTAACTGTCTGGAATCTTCGAGATCGAGAATTCCAGGTCGTTACAATTACCCATGATGTAAGATGTTATTTCGGTACCAGTAGGGGTTGTATAAGGTAGCTAAAAAGACTAAAGGGCTTCGAAAATGAATGGTTGGGATTTGATGAGAAATGGTATGGGATGTGACCATATTTCTCTCTATTTCTTCCACTATTAAAGGACCCTAACCCTAGTGAAAGAGGATATTTTTTGGCTTATATTTCCTCATCATTACTAACAGATCATTACCTCAAGGAGTGTAACGACCCGGAAATTTCGATGCCGAAATTTCCAGATAGTTAGAGAAATGAAGAAAAGATAGAAGAAGAAGAACAGACAAGAAACTCACAATCTCATAATCGCAGCGGATAAAATATAATATCAATAATAATAGTTATACCAAAGAAAACTGTATCTGTCAATTTACATCGATATATCAGAGTTACAACAATTTTATACAACATTGGATTGATACAATTTTACAAGTCTCAGATATATACAATATAGTAGTGGAAACTCTCCATACGTCCCTGCCATCTAGTTCGCCTCCTGAGCTCCAGAACGTCCTTACCTGAAAATCTGTAATACTCGGTCTGACCCGAGCATTACATCAAAGTAACACCCGGGTCAGGCTGGAAACCAGCGTGAGTAAACCCATCTAATAAGGAATGCAAAAGCATAACACTTATATAAACCCGGGGTACTCGTCTAAATTTTCAAATTCACAATTTGTTATAGACATCATAATATCATACATCAACATTTAAATACCAGAACTTAGATTAACAGTCAAATTCATTTAAATCATTCCATACCATCCTATTGATTTCACATATCAATAAAGAATCGAAGTGGTTTCGGGTATTTACTAATACCCGACTCCGGTCTCTTCGAAACCAATATCATCTTAAGTTAAATTGTTCAAGTGAACTACAACTTAATTTTTTTTAATACAGGATGTCATATAATTCATCGATAATAGATAACCACATCTTCTCAATTTAAATCAAACATATCATATCACATAGCATCACAAACCGTACTAAGAATAACAATTGATCAAAGACTTCCAATATCGTTCTATTTATCCTTTAATTACATTTAAGTAATTATCCCTAAATTAATTCCACAAATTAATTACCCTTATCCCAATACGGTAATTAACCTTTAATTATTTCATTAATTAATTGCTAAATATAATTATTAATCACCCTTGATTTATAACATCAGTAATTAACTACCCTTAGTTACTTCATCAAATAAATTAATTACTCCTTAATTATCTCTAATTAATCCCTTGATTAATTATACAAAATAATAAAATCCAAATTACTCTTACAATTCCATCTTCTACTAATTACATCCTGTAATTATCATTAATTACTTCACTAAGTAATTATACTTCATCAATTACATTAAGGAATTATTATCAAATCATCAAGTGATCAAAATTAATTAATCTTAATTAATTTAACCCATCACATTAAACTCCATTAATTTATTAAGTAGTTAATTCCTTAATTACTTCCATTGAGTAATCAAACTTAAACAATTTCTCAAAAATGATTATCATAAATTTATCAATCTAATTAATTATTGAGATTAATCATATTAATTACTACATAATCCTTAGTTAATAACCATCATTAACTATTATTAATTCTTTAATACTTATCTTTATTTACCATCTTAATTAATTATCTATAATTAATTACTTTAACCCTTAATTAACTAACTAATTATTCTATGATCACTTACAATGATTAATTAATCTTTAATTACTTTTATCAAGTAATTATCCCATGGGTTAATTATCCCCGATTTATTAACCTTGATCATCAATTAATGAATTTCTCTTTAATCCATTTAGTTAATATTTAATCATCAAAAGCCTTAATTAACCTTAAGATAACCTATTTATCTTTATTGATTTCTTAGTTATCATTAACATATAAATTTAAATCATTTTAATTAACTACTTAATTTCATTATTGGTTAAATTTGATTTAACCAAAAATTTACTTGATACATTAAAGTTAAAATAAATTACATTCTTTAGATTAGCCAAACATTTAAATGACCCATTATTATTATTAAGGAGTAATAGTTGAGAAAATTGTCAAACTTTAAACTTCTTAATTCATTTCCTATTAAATTCTTGGCCCAAACTTCCATTGGCCCAACCTTTTTCTGGCCCGTCTCCTTTATTTCTTTCTTTTTCTAAAAAAACTGTAACTCCAATAATCTGACCCGAGTTTCGTCTTCAAGAACTTCGAGCAAAACATGCATCATCACGAGGTCACTCTCGAGCATTTCCTCTTCATCCCCGCCTAAACTTCATCAGATAATCAAGGGTGCACCGTGTACATGCACGGTGACTTTTCGCCGTTCCGACCATCAGTGACCACCTCAACCTATCGCCAATGACCACCCTACCCTTCAAACTGCCCAGATCCGAAGATCTCCCCACATAATCACAAAAAGCAAATCGATCGACCACAAAACCAAAGTTCTTCGACCAAATTGATTCGCCACGACGATCTAGATGATCGAAACCCATATCCTTCCGACCACAACATCATCATCGCTTCACACAACTGCCCCGATACCCACGATCGTTTCCGATGGTCTCACGATGTCACACAAGCCCCAATTACCTCGTCGACCAAACAGGTCTTCGAACCCTAAATTACACTCCCCTACCCTCCTCAACATACTACAGCATCGCCGATAAATTTTCGAGTGATCGACAACCCATAAGCCACCCTTGATCACGATCCCGTGCCTCAATTCCTCCATGATTGCCGACAATTTATAAAACACCCAAAATCAAACAACTCGGCACATCCCAATTTATACCAGTCTAAATTTTTTGATTTGTTTACTAAAATTCATAAATCTCAACTATGATTCTGATTTTGAAACCCAAACTCGAATTTATATCATCTACTTTTTGAATTATCTTTGGACTATTACTGTATTCTTTCTTTTTAGAAATAAATACATAATATAAACTCTTTGATTTATTTTTAAAAACAACATTTCATTCATACAATCAAATATCATTTAGATATCAGGACCTAAAACTGATTAGGTGAAGAGTAACTATGATTTCTTAATAAAAACCGAGTATGTTTATTCAAACAGAGCTTATATATATGCATTCTTAGGCATTCACCATTATACCACATCTGTGTAGGAACATTCACAAACATATTCTCACATATACATCAACATTTACACAGGTCAAACACATGCATTAAGAAATAAACTATTTTTATTATTTTATTTTATTTTATTTTTAGCTTTGAAGGGTTTGTTTACTATCCATTTCCAGGCATGCATCTGACATATACAGCACATCATACACATATATTCATGCATTCATACATATAACACAAGCAGCTATATTTCCACACAATTCATCATAGGCATCAGGTTTAAATCATGGGTATTAATTTGATTTTAAAATGAAATTTACTCACCTGGAAAAAAAAAATTATGAGCAGAGCACCTAGTTTTATTTTAACAAATCTTAACTGGTTGAGTTGCTGAAGTTCACACTTGAACTTAAGACTCAGTTGGATGTTTGATTTTAAAAACTTCATCATGTTTTCTGCATTGCTCCCTTATTTTTATAACTGCATGCAGGTTTCCAAGAAAAATGCAGGCCTAGTTGATATTGCAGTTGTAGAATGATGATCAGATCTATTTCCAGATTTTAAGAAAAGAGTTTCAGGTTTATACTCCAAATTTTGAAGATGATTTCAGATGGTAGTAGCTTGATTTGGTTAGAGGAAATTTACAGGTTTATTTTGATTTGATGATGATTTTTTTTTTAGAAAAGGTTTTAGATTTTTGATTGCATGAAAATTTTCTGGTTTTAGAGATGAAGTTCTTGTTTTGTTTTTACTTTGTTATTAGAAATGGAAAAAATATTGAAGATACGAAGTGAATGTTTAATAGATTAAATTAGAATAAAATTTTAAAATGAAAGAAAATGAAACTAGCTATTGACACTTGTCTTTCACCTAATTTAATTGCTTAACACTTGTTATTCTAAGGGTTCAACTCTTAACATTTGTAATAACTTATATTTATATTATTATTATTTTTTAAAAGATTTCTAAAGCTTTTATATTAATTTTTCCTAATTGATAAATACCTTTGTAAATAAGTAAATGCTTTTTCTAAATTTATGTAAATAAATTTCTTTTAAAGAAAAACAATATAAAACAAATCTTATTTTAAACCTTTTAAATAAATTTATGTAAATAAATTTCTAAATTTATGCTTTTTCAAATTCAATTAAAATCTAATTTAAAATTAAATCAAATATATGTATTTTTATCTAAACAAATATAAATTTAATTTATTTGAAAATAATGGTTTCCACATTCTAAATAATTATATTAGGAGGTTATTAAATAATTATTTACCCAGATAAAAAAATTCAGTTGCTATTATTTATATTCGTATATTCTTTATTATCATAATTCTTATCTGTTCAATCTATAAACCAGATAGTTATCCAACTATTAGATACTCAAAAATCCAGGTTATCACATTCCTCCACCCTTAGAATCTTTTCGTCCTCGAAAAGGAACGAAGCCAGAATTTATTAAATATTTTAAAATCAGTTAAAATATTCTTTGATCATTTTAAAACACTCTTAAAATCTATAATACTGTCAAAATAGTTTTAAAAATACTTTTATAACTCGATGTTTTAACCAGTCCATCCTTGTTCTCACAGAAATTCAGTCATACGTTGATCAGGCGTACGACTGAAAATCTATAAGTACTTAGCAGACCCGTTTCCAACATCCAGTGAAAATACTTGAAAAATAATTTTAATGAAAATATAGAAAACAGTTTTTGAAAATAGAGGATATATCTTTGGTGAGAATGCTCTGAAAATCATCACCCTCATCCATGGTCACAGTTACATTCCAGGGTTACGTTGCCGTCGCAGCAAAAGTCCATGTAACTGCAGGCTCTCTACGGCCTCTCGATTACGCCATGGAACCCACACAACAGATCACAGTTACACCCAGGGTTACGTTGCCGTCACAGCAAAAGTCCATGTAACGGTAGGCTCTCAACGGCCTCTGATTTTCGCTGTCGAAATGAAACTCCTCCACTCCTACATAGGTCGCAGTCTACCGATATATAATCAAACGCAGACTGTTGGCTCTCAGCGGCACACACGACTTTTGCTATGTTATACCATAGATCGCAGTTACATCCTGGGTTACGTTGCCATCGCAGCAAAAGTCCATGTAACTGTTGGCTCTCAGCGGCACACACGACTTTCCCTATGGTATACTCTACTCATAATCCCCAGGAACTAGTTTAGTCCGGACTCCTCACAGGATCAACTTTAGAACCCCCCTTGGGGATCAAGGCAGCACCACCCGGTGGTACTCCTGAGAAGTTCATTTCAAGGGAGCGCCTTTTTCCCCAGAGCCATCATCAAAACATTTTATACTATACATATAGTATCTTTAAGTCATACACATAGTATGATCTCATACAAAGCTCCTTTACACAAAATCGATTATCCCAAAATCGATAATTCTCAAACTAGGCTTTCCAAATTCAATATTGATTTTACCCAAAAATCAAAAGCCTTTCCAAATCCAAAGGTTCCCAAAACTTTTTTTTTCAAAATCCTCATATGATCCTGTATATATAGAGATATATATAAAATCCTTAATAAAAATCTTTGGATCATTATAAACTTGTATAAAATCCTTTTATACTTCAAACACTTTCAAAATCCTTTCTTTCTGGCAATAGATTCATCAAGGGGAGTTTTATCTTATAAAACAAAGATATATAACTTCATTTATCCAAAATCAAATATCAAATTTGATTACTCTTTTCAATATCATTTTTATTCAAATCCGTACGATGTACACATATCATCCGTACTCTATACCAATTTGATCGTTTACTCGATCACACAATTTCACTTCCGAACTAGTATCGTCCACCCGACTTCCTAGTGCGGACTCAGATTTGGTTTCTTGATCAGAAACCACCATTCTCCTTGCATAGTCATAACTATGATAGAGAATATCTAGAACCAATCAACAATCCATATCCAGGTTCGCCATCGAAAATCGAGTGAAAAATTCCAACTCGGTTCGACATACTATCTCGAAATTCTGTGCTCGAATCTGGATCAAATCACTATGCGAATAGAATAGCATACGTACGCCCTACGTATTAATCTTATCCATTCACTTTGATTTTCATTCACTTACTCACAATTGCTTAAATCCATTGGATTACCTCTATTCTTATCTCGATTGGGTATTTAACAAATAACAGTTTGAACACTGTCCTGTTTAAATTTAGATAATAGCTTGAAAAATTAAAAATAAATAAGTAGTTGGAAAATAATTACTAGTTTGTAAAATGGTTGCAAAATAGTTAGAAAATAGTTAAAATAATTATAGAAAATTTAAATAATTGCAAAATAATGGTAAGATAGTAATTAGTTTTGTAAAACGGTTGAAATATAGTAATTAGCTTATAAAACAGTTGGAAAATTGTTAAACAATTTCACAAATAATTGTAAACAAATATAAGATAGTTTGGCTTTTAAAAGAAAAGTTGTATATATATCATAAATAGTTTTGAAAATAGGTTTATTTTAAAACAATTTATATTAAAAATAGTTCAGAGTCAAAACTGCTCACTTCCCAATCTCCATTCTCATCAATTCAATTTAAATTTCCTCTACCATTTAAATTGACCCAGTTCCAATATTAAATAATTTCAATTTCCATTGAAATTGATTCAATCCCAATTCAACTTGAATTAACCTTAGTTTCTTTCCAAAATTAACTTTATTCAACCTTTGTCTCAAATTTCTATTAATCCAAATAAATTTCAATTGAACTAGTTCCAATTTCAATTCATTTCAACTCCAGTTTGAATTAATCCCAATTTCAAACTCCAATTCCAAATCAAGTTGAATTATTCTTCATTTCTTCCCAAATTTAATTCAAATTCCATTTGAATTTTATACTATTCAACTTTTAATTTCAATTCCAAATTATTCAAATCAGTTTGGAGTAATTTCAAATTGAATCCACTTCAATTTCAAATTGTTTCAAATTAATCCAATTCAAATTTTCCATTTGAATCTTATACTCATACATTTCCACCCACAATTTCAATTAATTCAAATAAAATTCAATTTGAACTAATTCAAATTTCAAATTTAAACCATCTCTCATTCATTTAAACAATTCCATTTCAAAACTTAAATATTTTTAACAACAATAGGATGATATTATCTAATTTATTTTAAAACATCCATTAATTTTCCAAATTGCAGATCTCAAACCCATTTGAGATCACACAAACTCCCAGTTCAGATTAACCATTTAACTTCCCAAGTTAAATTCCAATTCCATCTTGAAATTTCCGAATCAGATTGATCATTCTAACCTATTTAACCCTTTCAAAGTTAAACTCAATTGACTTAATTCAGTCAAATTCACACAATTTGAATTCCTATTCAAATTTCAAAATTCTTTCCCATCTATAAGTTCAAAAACTTATCACTTTGGGTTTTCATATCTTCTTCCTAATTTAAAACTAAATATTTAGAGTTTATCTCAAACCACCTTTGATATTATGTATATCCGCATGTATACATATTAATTTCTTCTACATTCCAAGTTATACTTTAAAATTTTAAACCACCTTTGGTTTTTAATTCAAAACAAATTTCTTTTAAATTTCCAAACAACTCTTGTTTGAAATGGGACCATTTCATTCAAATGCATTAAATAATATTATTTATTATTTCTTTAAATTAACTACATCATTAATTAATCACATTCGGTAATTAACTTATTTCTTAATTACCTTCATTAGTAATTGTCCTTTTAATTACTTGCCACTAGTTACTTCATTAAGTAACTTCCTCTTAATTTATCATTTCCAATTATTATCCATTAATTAATCTCATTAAATAAAGTTTTATAAATTACATAAATTAATTGATTATCCTTATCCTGAAACCTTTCTCAAATTCAAGATTAAATTTTAGTTTGAATCCATTTCAAACTTGTGCTTATTCAATTTCAATTTGGTTGTATTTCTATTACTTCTTAATACTTACTATTACTTTTAGTTTAATTAATACTACAACCAATTTCCTTAATATAATAGATAATCTATTTCTTATATAAGATTCATTTACTTTTGAAATCATTTAAAAACATTTATATAGGAAAATAACAAGTACGCTCTCTCATATTTATACACTCAACTCATCCTAGGGTATCACTTACCCTATCCTTAATGAGTAATTCCAACAGAGCCAAGGTTCTCGCTTAACCTTCTGCTCTGATACCAAATTGTAACGACCCGGAAATTTCGATCCCGAAATTTCCAAATAGTTAGAGAAATGAAGAAAAGATAGAAGAAGAAGAACAGACAAGAAACTCACAATCTCACAATCGCAGCGGATAAAATATAATATCAATAATAATAGTTATACCAAAGAAAACTGTATCTATCAATTTACATCGATATATCAGAGTTACAACAATTTTATACAACATTGGATTGATACAATTTTACAAGTCTCAGATATATACAATATAATAGTGGAAACTCTCCATACGTCGCTGCCATCCAGCTCGCCTCCTGAGCTCCAGAACGCCCTTACCTGAAAATCTGTAATACTCAGTCTGAACCGAGCATTACATCAAAGTAACACCCAGGTCAGGCTGGAAACCAGCGTGAGTAAACCCATCTAATAAGGAATGCAAAAGCATAACACTTATATAAACCCGGGGTACTCGTCTAAATTTTCAAATTCACAATTTGTTATAGACATCATGATATCATACATCAATATTTAAATACCAGAACTTAGATTAACAGTCAAATTCATTTAAATCATTCCATACCATCCTATTGATTTCACATATCAATAAAGAATCGAATTGGTTTCGGGTATTTACTAATACCCGACTCCGGTCTCTTCGAAACCAATATCATATTAACTTAAATTGTTCAAGTGAAATACAACTTAATTTTTTGTATATCCAGGATGTCACATAATTCATTGATAACAGATAACCACATCTTCTCAATTTAAATCAAACATATCATATCACATAGCATCACAAACCGTACTAAGAATAACAATTGATCAAAGACTTCCAATATCGTTCTATTTATCCTTTAATTACATTTAAGTAATTATCCCTAAATTAATTCCACAAATTAATTACCATTATCCCAATACGGTAATTAACCTTTAATTATTTCATTAATTAATTGCTAACCATAATTATTAATCACCCTTGATTTATAACATCAGTAATTAACTACCCTTAATTACTTCATCAAATAAATTAATTACTCCTTAATTATCTCTAATTAATCCCTTGATTAACTATACAAAATAATTTAATCCAAATTACTCTTACAATTCCATCTTCTACTAATTACATCCTGTAATTATCATTAGTTACTTCACTAAGTAATTATACTTCATCAATTACATTAAGGAATTATTATCAAATCATCAAGCGATCAAAATTGTAACAGCCCGCATATTTATCGAGTTTGTATTTAAATATTTTATTTAAATATTAACTCGTTAATCGGATTTTGGTCCGAAAAGCTACTTTTTGCAAACGGTCAAATTAGGACTCGAGACCACTTCCATTGAGTTCGAAATGTCGTTTACAACTTTTTTAAGTATAAACATCGATAGGTTTGGAGTTAGTGAAATTTTCCTAACTTTTCCCGCTTTGGACTTTGGGTTAGTTTAGCCTATTAAGCCCAAGTTCTAACCCCTTTCTCCTCACTCTTCATAAATTTCCTAACTAACTCAAGCTTGGGCATTAATGGTGAAAAGAATGGGAAATTAAAACTCCAAGTACAAATTCAATTGCAAATCCAACATTCAACTCCAAATTCAAGTAGAAGATATTGGATTCAAGCTTTGGATTGCTTCCCTTGCTTTCAAGCTTCATCTTCATAAATTTTAGTGCAAAGGTGAGATTTTTATCTCACAATTCTAGCCTATAACCATATTGGACTGTTGGGAATGATTCCCTATCATGTTTGCACGCACATTTGCATTTGGTTTGGATTGGATTGGCGAAAAACTCCACTTTTTAATGTTTTTGGTGAAAAACTGCCCCTAGGTCGTTCTGCCTTTGTTAGGTCGTTCTGTGTGAAAAGTCGCACTGGAGTTAGGTCGTTTCCGACCTTAAAATGGCCTATACCTTTAGGTCGCTCGGAGTTATCTCATTAGGTCGTAGGTCGTATGGACCTTAGGTCGTAGGTCGTTCTGGCCATTTCTAACGTCTTCGGAGTTAGGTCGTATGACCTTAGGTCGTAGGTCGTATGGACCTTAGGTCGTAGGTCGTTCTGGCCATTTCTAACGTCTTCGGAGTTAGGTCGTATGACCTTAGGTCGTAGGTCGTATGGACCTTAGGTCGTAGGTCGTTCTGGCCATTTCTAACGTCTTCGGAGTTAGGTCGTATGACATTAGGTCGTAGGTCGTATGGACCTTAGGTCGCTAGGTCGTATGACCTTAGGTCGCTAGGTCGCATGACCTTTATATTTTTAGGTCGCGCCTCTTTTAGGTCGCGTCTCTTTTAGGTCGCGTCTCCTTTAGGTCGCGCCTCTTTTAGGTCGCGTCTCCTTTAGGTCGCTCCCCACTGGAACCCTTAAGTCGTTTGGCCTTAGGTCGTTGCACCGTTAGGTCGCTCAACCGTTTATATCGTTAGGTCGCAAACCCACTTAGGTCGCTTAACCTTGTTTTCCCTCTAGGTCGCGTGGCCTTTAGACCCTTAGGTCACGAGCAGTTAGGTCGTTAGACCTAGGTTGCCTTTTCCCCTTAGGTCGTTGGACTGATAGGTCGCTTTACCTGTGCTCACGTTAGGTCGTTCGACCCATTCATCTTTAGGTCGTTCCACTTGCCTATCTCGTAGGTCGCTCACGAGTTAGGCCTATAACCCGTTAAGTCGTGAATACTTTTAGGTCGTTAGACCCTTGAGTCGTGGCAGGTCGAACCCCGTAAGCGGTGGCGTTGCCCCCGCACCCCCACCTTGGGGGGTTGCCACCCCCCCTGGACCCCCCCTCCGTAGGGGATCTTATCCGAAAAACATTGAGCTGATTTCCTTGGATTTTATTCACATCTCCGTATGCGATTTTTGTGACTGATTGTTTCTACAATTGCTTCTATGTTTTGTCACTTTATAATATAAAGGTTTCAATACTAGTAGTAAATATCAAAACTCTTTTAACAAACAATTTCAACTCTATTTTTAATAACAAAGCTCTTTTCTTAAACCGTTTTCCAATCTATTAGTATATACAAACCTTTACCTCACTCGGATGAGAAATCTAATTAAACGACTTAGTAAAACAAGTGGTATGAAACGCTTGTGTTCACTTCGTCGGTTAATTCTTGGACTTGTTCGATTGAACCTCTTGTGACAATTTTATTAGTGAAGATTTACAGTTTGTTCGTAAATATTTAAGTTAAGCAAGTGGTTATGGGACATGAAGCTAAACTTCTATATTTACTAGCTTAGTGTAATTGACACTTCTCGTTGATCATGATGATCACTTTATGAATTAGACTAGCAATTGCGCGATGTCTCTTTCATTGCAAGGTTAGTGTAACAACCCGCATATTTATCGAGTTTACATTTAAATATTTTTATTTAAATATTAAATCGTTAATCGGATTTTGGTCCGAAAAACTACTTTTTGCAAACGGTCAAATTAGGACTCGAGACCACTTCCATTGAGTTCGAAATGTCGTTTACAACTTTTTAAGTATAAACATCGATAGGTTTGGAGTTAGTGAAATTTCACTAACTTTTCCCGCTTTGGACTTTGGGTTAGTTTAGCCTATTAAGCCCAAGTTCCAACCCTCTTCTCCTCACTCTTCATAAATTTCCTAACTAACTCAAGCTTTAGCATTAATGGTGAAGAGAATGGGAAATTAAAACTCCAAGCTCAAATTCAATTGCGACTCCATCATTCAACTCCAAATTCAAGTAGAAGATATTGGATTCAAGCTTTGGATTGCTTCTCCTTGCTTTCAAGCTTCATCTTTATAAAATTTTAGTGCAAAGGTGAGATTTTTATCTCACAATTCTAGTCTATAACTATATTGGACTGTTGGGAATGATTCCCTATCACTTTAGCATGCATATTTGCTTTTGGTTTGGATTGGATTGGCGAAAAACTCCGATTTTTGGTGTTTGGAAGAAATTTCTGCATTTAGGTCGCTCTGGCCGTTTTTAGCTCGCTCGGAGTTAGGTCGTGTGGACCTTAGGTCGTAGGTCGCGTACGAGTTAACCCCTAGGTCGTTCTGGCCATTTTTAGGTCGTTCGGAGTTAAGTCGTTCGTCCATGGGTCGTGAGTCGTTCACGAGTTAACTTTAGGTCGTTCTGGGAGAATTGGCACTTCGGAATTAGGTCGCTCACGAGTTAAGTCGTTAGGTCGCTCGCGAGTTAGTACCATAGGTCGCAGGGCTTTAGGTCATTCTGGAAGTATTGGCACTTCGGAGTTAGGTCGCTCGCGAGTTAAGCCTTAAGTCGTAGGTCGCTCACGAGTTAGGCCTTAAGCCGTAGGTCGCTCGCGAGTTAAGCTTTAAGTCTTAGGTCGTTTCCGACCTATAATCTCCAGGCAAACGTTAAGTCGGCCTGCTTTATCTCGTAGGTCGTCTCCGACCTAAGCTCCTGATAAGTCGTTCGAGTTAGGTCGTTGGACCATTTACCTTAGGTCGCTCGTCCACTAAGTCGGCCTGGTTTATCTCGTAGGTCGTCTCTGACCTAAGCTCCAGATAAGTCGTTCGAGTTAGGTCGTTGGACCATTTACCTTAGGTCGCTCGACTCTATTAAGTCGTAGGTCGTTAGACCTTAGGTCGCTCGACTCTGTTAAGTCGTAGGTCGTTAGACCTTAGGTCGTTCGCCTTCCTTAAGTCGCTCGACCCCTCCACACTAGGTCGCTCGGCTTGCTTGAGTCGTAGGTCGTTGGACCTTAAGTCGCTTGCCTCCCTTAACTCCAGTTAGGTCGTTGCCACCCCCCCTGGACCCCCCCTCCGTAGGGGATCTTATCTGAAAAATATTGAGCTGATTTCCTTGGATTTTATTCGCATCTCCGTATGCGATCTTTGTGATTGATTGTTTCTACACTTGCTTATGTGTTTTGTCACTTTATAATATAAAGGTTTCAATACTAGTAGTAAATATCAAAACTCTTTTAACAAACAATTTCAACTCTATTTTTAATAACAAAGCTCTTTTCTTAAACCGTTTTCCAATCTATTAGTATATACAAGCCTTTACCTCACTCGGATGAGAAATCTAATTAAACGACTTAGTAAAACAAGTGGTATGAAACGTTTGCGTTCACTTCGTCGGTTAATTCTTGGACTTGTTCAATTGAACCTCTTATGACAATTTTATTAGTGAAGATTTACAGTTTGTTCGTAAATATTTAAGTTAAGCAAGTGGTTATGGGACATGAAGCTAAACTTCTATATTTACTAGCTTAGTGTAATTGACACTTCTCGTTGATCTTGATGATCGCTTTATGAATTAGACTAGCAATTGCGCGATGTCTCTTTCATTGCAAGGTTAGACTAGACACCACTTGTGTGATTCCATTCACACATACCTTTCTGCTTTTTGGTTAGTCTTGACCTCATTCTGTGTGATTCCACTCACACATGTGGGGTAGCTCCCCATGGTCTTCGGACCGTCATGTGATAGGCCTCTTTCCCTTTTTATGATTTCTGGATTTCTCGTGTTGATTTCTGGAATTTATGTCATTGACTTGTTATGAGTACAAGTTTGGGGTATGATGCCCCCTTCGAATCTTTGAGAAGATTCTTGTGATATTGATTATCTCTTATTGATTGATCTTCTGTTGATCATTATTTACATACTTATAGTGGTATGTCGTTATGGATGTTTATGTTTATGCCATATCTTTTATGTTATATCATGTCATCTGATATTTATAGCTAGACTGATCCGTTTATTATTTTCTTAAATAATACTCGGATCAGACCGAGATGTTACAGGTGCTTCTGCTTGACTTCTTCCCAGGGATTCATCACTCTGACTTTTGGCTAACTGTTTAGATTAGCAGTTTTTGTTGTATACACTTGAGATATAGACTCATAGTTGTATTCTTTTGTATAGCACGTGTTGCTATTCTTTTGTATTATCGTGGATCTTATTGACCACTACTCTGATGTACACTTTCATGTGTTAGTTATATATTCATATCTTCTTCCGCCTTTGTGATATGGATATCTGTGACTGATTTGTGATATGATTATTCTATGTTTGTTTCCAAAGATTATTTATAGCCACCGTGTGATAAGCAATTACATGGATGGTCGCTCCTCAACAGCCTTATTCTCCGTGCTAGTTGACAGCACTTCTCCTGAGTGTTCTTGGCTAGCGTGGGTATAGAGGTGGGGTGTCACAGTTAGACTAGACACCACTTGTGTGATTCCATTCATACATACCTTTCTGTTTTTTGGTTAGTCTTGACCTTAATCTGTGTGATTCCATTCACACATGTGGGGTAGCTCCCCTTGGTCTTCGGACCGTCATGTGATAGGCCTCTTTCCCTTTTTATGATTTCTGGATTTCTCGTGTTGATTTCTGGAATTTATGTCATTGACTTGTTATGAGTACAAGTTTAGGGTATGATGCCCTCTTCGAATCTTTGAGAAGATTCTTGTGATATTGATTATCTCTTATTGATTGATCTTCTGTTGATCATTATTTACATACTTATAGTGGTATGTCATTATGGATGTTTATGTTTATGCCATATCTTTTATGTTATATCATGTCATCTGATATTTATAGCTAGACTGACCCGTTTATTATTTTCTTAAATAATACTCGGGTCAGACCGAGATGTTACAGGTGCTTCTGCTTGACTTCTTCCCAGGGATTCATCACTCTGACTTTTGGCTAACTGTTTAGATTAGCAGTTTTTGTTGTATACACTTGAGAGATAGACTCATAGTTGTATTCTTTTGTATAGCACGTGTTGCTATTCTTTTGTATTATCGTGGATCTTACTGACCACTACTCTGATGTACACTTTCATGTGTTAGTTATATATTCATATCTTCTTCCGCCTTTGTGATATGGATATCTGTGACTGATTTGTGATATGATTATTTCTATGTTTGTTTCCGAAGATTATTTATAGCCACCGTGTGATAAGCAATTACATGGTTGGTCGCTCCTCAACAGCCTTATTCTCCGTGCTAGTTGACAGCACTACTCCGGAGTGTTCTTGGCTAGCGTGGGTATAGAGGTGGGGCGTCACAAAAATTAATTAATCTTAATTAATTTAACCCATCACATTAAACTCCATTAATTTATTAAGTAATTAATTCCTTAATTACTTCCATTGAGTAATCAAACTTAAACAATTTCTCAAAAATGATTATCATAAATTTATCAATCTAATTAATTATTGAGATTAATCATATTAATTACTAAATAATCCTTAGTTAATAACCATCATTAACTATTATTGATTCTTTAACATTTATCTTTATTTACCATCTTAATTAATTATCTATAATTAATTACTTTAACCCTTAATTAACTAATTAATTATTCTATGATCGTTTACAGTGATTAATTAATCTTTAATTACTTTCATCAAGTAATTATCCCAGGGGTTAATTATCCCCAATTAATTAACCTTGATCTTTAATTAATGAATTTCTCTTTAATCCATTTAGTTAATATTTAATCATCAAAGGCCTTAATTAACCTTAAGATAACCTATTTATCTTTATTGATTTCTTAGTTATCATTAACACATAAATTTAAATCATTTTAATTAACTACTTAATTTCATTATTAGTTAAATTTGATTTAACCAAAAATTTACTTGATACATTAAAGTTAAAATAAATTACATTCTTTAAATTAGCCAAACATTTAAATGACCCATTATTATTATTAAGGAGTAATAGTTAAGAAAATTGTCAAACTTTAAACTTCTTAATTCATTTCCTATTAAATTCTTGGCCCAAACTTCCACTGGCCCAACCTTTTTCGAGCCCGTCTCCTTTCTTTCTTTCTTTTTCTAAAAAAAACTATAACTCCAATAATCTGACCCGAGTTTCGTCTTCAAGAACTTCGAGTAAAACATGCATCATCACGAGGTCACTCTCGAGCATTTCCTCTTCATCCCCGCCTAAACTTCATCAGATAATCAAGGGCGCACCGTGCACGTGCACGGTGACTTTTCGCCGTTCCGACCATCAGCGACCACCTCAACCTATCGCCAATGACCTCCCTACCCTTCAAACTGCCCAGATCCGAAGATCTCCCCACATAATCATAAAAAGCAAATCGATCGACCACAAAACCAAACTTCTTCGACCAAATTGATTCGCCACGACGATCTAGATGATCAAAACCCATATCCTTCCGACCACAACATCATCATCGCTTCACACAACTGCCCCGACACCCGCGATCGTTTCGGATGGTCTCAAGACGTCACACGAGCCCCAATTACCTCGTCGACCAAACAGGTCTTCGAACCCTAAATTACACTCCCCTGCCCTCCTCAACATACTACAACATCACCGATAAATTTTCGAGTGATCGACAACCCATAAGCCACCCTTGATCACGATCCCGTGTCTCAATTCCTCCATGATTGCTGACAATTTATAAAACACCCAAAATCAAACAACTTGGCACATCCCAATTTATACCAGTCTAAAATTTTGATTTGTTTACTAAAATTCATAAATCTCAACTATGATTCTGGTTTTGAAACCTAAACTCGAATTTATATCATCTACTTTTTGAATTATCTTTGGACTATTACTGTATTCTTTCTTTTTAGAAATAAATACATAATATAAACTCTTTGATTTATTTTTAGAAACAACATTTCATTCATATAATCAAATATCATTTAGATATCAGGACTTAAAACTGATTGGGTGAAGAGTAACTATGATTTCTTAAGAAAAACCTAGTCTGTTTATTCAAACAGAGCTTATATATATATGCATTCTCAGGCATTCACCATTATACCACATCTATGTAGGAACATTCACAAAAATATTCTCACATATACATCATCCTTTACACGGGTCAAACACATGCATTAAGAAATAAACGATTTTTATTATTATATTTTATTTTATTTTTAGCTTTGAAGGGTTTGTTTACTATCCATTTCCAGGCATGCATCTGATATATACAGCACATCATACACATATATTCATGCATTCATACACATAACACAAGCAACTATATTTCCACACAATTCATCATAGGCATCAGGTTTAAATCATGGGTTTTAATTTGATTTTAAAATGAAATTTACTCACCTGGAAAAATAATTATGAGCAGAGCACCTAGTTTTATTTTTGAAAACCTGAACTGGTTGAGTTGCTGAAGTTCACACTTGAACTTAAAACTTAGTTGCATGTTTGATTTTAAAAACTTCCATCATGTTTTCTGCATTGCTCCCTTATTTTTATAACTGCATGCAGGTTTCCAAAAAAAATGCAGGCCTAGTTGATATTGCAGTTGCAGAATGATGATCAGATCTATTTCCAAATTTTAAGAAAAGAGTTTCAGATTTATACTCCAAATTTTGAAGATGATTTCAGATGGTAGTAGCTTGATTTGGTTAGAGGAAATTTCCAGGTTTATTTTGATTTGATGATGATTTTTTTTTTAGAAAAGGTTTTAGATTTTGGATTACATGAAAATTTTCTAGTTTTAGAGATGAAGTTCTTGTTTTGTTTTTACTTTGTTATTAGAAATGGAAAAAATATTGAAGATAGGAAGTGAATGTTTAATAGATTAAATTAGAATAAATTTTTAAAATGAAAGAAAATGAAACAAACTATTGACCCTTGTCTTTCACCTAATTTAATTGCTTAACACTTGTTATTCTAAGGGTTCAACTCTTAACATTTGTAATAACCTATATTTATATTATTATTATTTTTTAAAAGATTTCTAAAGCTTTTATATTAATTTTTCCTAATTGATAAATACCTTTGTAAATAAGTAAATGCTTTTTCTAAATCTATGTAAAAAAATTTCTTTTATAGAAAAACAATATAAAACAAATCTTATTTTAAACCTTTACTCGTATATTTCAAATCCAAAATATTTTTAAGATATATATATATATATATATATCATTCAACTTTTAAATTCAAATTCAATTTAAAATATAATTTAAAATTAAATCAAATATATGTATTTTTATCTAAACAAACATAAATTTAATTTATTTGAAAATAATGGTTTCCACATTCTAAATAATTATATTAGGAGGTTATTAAATAATTATTTACCCAGATATAAAAATTAAGTTACTATTATTTATATTCGGATATTCTTTATTATTAGAATTCTTATCTGTTCAATCTATAAACCGTATAGTTATCCAACTATTAGATGCTCAAAAATGCGGGTTATCACAAGGAGTCCTACAAAATTCAACTCAAATCTATTCGAATGGTGACAACTATTGGATAGTTAATGGTCTACGATTCAAGGATTAGCAATTTTTCGAATCGAGACGATTTCAAAGGAGGAAGAATACATCGTTACAAAGTGCGCTTAAAGGCATTAGTACCAAGTATGTATTTACTATAGTACATGACTTATAGTTTCTAAATAACGGTATACGTATATTATATATATATATATATATATATATCTATGTATATATATGTATATGTATATGTCTATGTATATGTGTGTGTATATATATTGATAGTTACGTGATGATTCTTTTATGTATCAACATTGTCGCATACTAAATTGGTTATATGTATGTATTTACAAAAAAACACAATTTTTATGCAGATCTGAAGTGCATAGCCATATATATATATATTTTATTTTTAATTATAAACATTTTATTAATTAGAGTAGGTATGTATTAATATGTCATTTAATTTTAATTATATGGCTTAAATAATCGATTCATATTTTACAATGCATATTTACACTAATTATAATTTTTGGTGACGGTAAATCAATTTTAACAATTATTTACTATTATTTATTATCTTTAAATCAATATACGAATTAATTAGTTCATATAAAATAATATATTTTTTGAAAATTAAATTTTAAGTTCTATAAAATTATTTCATCCTCATATATGTTCTCAGCAAAAAAACCAAAATTTTAAAATCAATTTATATTTTTAGATAATCATTTTAATATTTGACAAAAATATTTAACTAATTAAAAATAGCATTTTGACTGAGAAAATTCTATAAAAAATTTCTATCCTTAAAATTTCATACTTGATTTTTTGAAATTTATGATTTGAATAATATGACACGATATTCTTTTGTATTTTGACTAATACATACATATATATATATATAATAAAATGATGAAATAACTTTTTATTATGCTGTGAATTTGATCTGGAATATTTAAAAAACATAATTTTTATTTTTATAATTAGTGGATACACATACACATACAACTACTTGTTTAAATATTATTAATGTATACATATAAAGAATTAATAATAATTTTGTTACTGCAGTGAGCACGTGCACGCGCACGCACACGCAAACACATATATGCGAAATGATTAAAAAACTTTTATGTATTATTTAAAATTTTAATACTACAATATGTATGCAACATATATAAGTAATATGTACATAGTTTTTAATATTTCATATTATGTGATATATATATGTGTGTGTGTGTGTGTGTGTGTGTGTAAGTAATATATGGATATGTGTAAAAGGAAAAATCGTTAATATTTTATATATAAGTAATATATATACATATATAATTTTACATAGTTTTTAATACTTATAAAAAAACAAGTTTCATACATACATATATTAGACATCATTTAATACATACAGGATGAGCTAACATGTATATTGCAATGTAAATCCTAACATTTATCTACGGGAACGTTATACCGTACACGGATTATTATATTACGCATGCATACGCACACATATATTTATATTATACATATGTCTAGTGTTATATTTATTTGAATATAAATTAAATAAGATTCCATCTATAATTTGTAAACTTAAATAAAATAAGAGATTTTATTAAGATTAAATTTAGAAATGTTCTAAATAAATTAGACTTCATAGACCAAATAAAGATCCAATAGGGCAATTTTTTTGACATTCACCCATAACTTTCGCTGGGCGGGACCAATTCCAATATGTATACCATAACATTTGTGGTTTCACACACACACACACACACACACACACACTCTCTCTCTCTCTCTCTCTTACACACACATATATGTATGTATGTATGTATGTATTTTATTATTTGCTAATTAACTTATTTAAATAGATAATATAATTAAATATTAATTTCAAATTCCTTATGTATATACATATATACTGACATCACTTTAAATAATTCGAGAAAGTGTAACACACACACACACTTATATATTGTATATGCATGTACATTAATTAATTAACTATTTAATTAATTTATTTGATTATTAATCTCATTTGATAAATATTATAATTTTGAAAATATGCTTATTGTATATTCAAAGTACTTTTGAAAACTGTATTATAACATTTATAATGTACATTGTTTTCAAAGCCAACTTCATATTACAATTCTTATTATAAATTTAACTTTTTAAATTTAAAATCATACTTTAAGTTCAAAACAATTTTGAAATCACATTATAACAGTTATAATTTATTTCTTATTATTGTAGGATTGATTTCACCCTGAGGGGGATGAATATGGTGATACTGTTAATTATAAAAATTATTGCGGAAGCTTATAAAATTATTTCAACACAAATATATCAAAATAATATCAGCACAGATAATAGCAGAATAATAAATGCAGAAATAGAATGACACAAAATTTACCCAACTTTGGCAAAACCCTGCCTACGTGCTGCCCCTAAGGTTTCTACTAGAAATTAAGTAGTCATATGCTTACACACGTAAACCCGTGACACCCGCTACTGACTAACCTAGCTCTACGCTCAAAACCCTGCCACAACTCAGCCACTGAGTTGCAAATTCTCAAACTACGCTACGTAGTTTGTCCCCTAGTCACACGACTAGTAATTACAATGGTTTAAAGGAGAAAATACAAAAATAACAGTTTAAAAAAACAATTAAAAACCAAAACCCTAATTATTCCTATTTAATATAAACTAATACTAAAGAGAGAAGGCCCGGCCCAAAATATTTTCACTGAAGAAAACGCGGCCCCGTTATCTTCTTTATCTATTTTGTTCTATAAAAAGATGTCGGCCTAGTTTCTTCTTTCGTTCATTCCTTTTAGCTCTGAAATTAGGGCTTTGTAAAGTCGCCGCTTAATTGATGGTTGATGCTTCGATTGCTTACTTCAATTTAATCGTTCGCAGCTTCTCCTCCTTGATCGAGTTTGACTTTGATTTGGTATGTAAATTTTCCTTTTTGCTTCTTCTGAATTGCTTCCTTGAACTCGATGATAAATTGCCGATGATGTTACTTGTTTATATAGGATTCGAGATCCTTGATTTTCGTTTGTATACATTTATTTGAATTCGTCTTCGGCCATTTGATTTTGTTTTAATGCTTGAGATTTATTTCTGACCTTTTCAATTCACTTGAATAACACGATTTTGAATTCTGACTTGGTTCGATTCCTTGATTGCCAAGGCGTTGATTTTGTTCATTCTCGTTCTTGTTGTCTTCGACTTTGACTAGATTTTGACGATGTTGATTTCGTTCGACTTTGGCTATACTATTCACTGCCTCTGGTCATTTGATTTGATTATGTTGATTTTGGGAAAACAGCTACGCGAATTTTTTTGGTACTTTGAATTTGATTGGCTTGCGGCTTGATGGTCATATCCACTTGATGTTGATCTTCATGTCGCTGCTATTTCATGACTTCACCTGACTTCGACTTTGCATTTTCTTTGTGTATTGGCTTTGATTTTTGACCCACGGCTTTGACTAAAACTGTAGCATTTTCAATGCTCGGCCATTTTGGAATTTTTGATAATCTGGTGGTTGCTGTTACTTTGTGCGCGACTTTGGCCATTTGTGTTTACTCCCATGTGTATACATACATCTATATATGTATACATGTGTTGTATTTCCTTGTAATGTTCACTGGATTGTCATTCCTTTAGCCTATTTTTCATTTTTCCTGTACTCTGCTTGATTTTCTGTTGTACTGCCTTGAGCTCAAGTTGCTTCAATGTGATGTTTACACTCCTGCATATCACTGCATTGCTTCGGGTCATGGTAGCAGTCGAGTCTTGTTCAAGTCCTCATGCATTGTCCACTGGTCATTTGTTCATGTTGCACATATGCCTGTTCTGTCTTGTATCTTGATTCACTGTTTGCTTTGAGGCATATCATATTGTATTTATGGTTCATGTCTACCAGTTGGGTCTAGTTGCTTCATGTGCATTGATCTTGAACTTGGCTCGGATTTGTGGTCTTGAGTTTGTAGTTGAGTTTGAGCCATTTGTTTCAGCTAGAGTTGTACTACTGCCTTTGTGCACTGTTTTGTTCATGTGAAGTTGTAGCCTTGTTTGCTGGTGCATATGTTTCATTTGTTGCCAGACCTTCATGTATTTTGTACCACTGCCTCTTTAACATGAACTGGTCTGGTTGTATTAAGTCACTCTTGTTTGGGGCACATGCTTGCTTTATTTTTTCTTGCACTTCGATGTGCACTGTTCTAGCTTGTAGTGTGTTGTACTTCTGTGTAGACTTGCCTGGGTTGGATTTATTTGAGTGCATTATCTTTGTGTGCGCATTCTCTGACCTCTTTTGTACCATCTTGGTGTGTACTAAGTTGTGTTTTGCTTCTATTTTGTTGGTCTCGCCTTGTATGTGCTTTTTTCTTCCTTGAGTTTGGTTTGCTTTTGTATACTTCATGTTGATTTTTGAAATCACACCTGAGTTGAATCCAGCTTAAGGCTCGGGTTTGACCTTGTGCTGATATTGTGACATTATTTTTATTGCACTTGAGTTGAACACGGCATTTTGGGTTTGACCTGTGCTCACATATCCCTGTATTTTATCAAGTGTATATATCGGTATGCATGGCCTTGTGGCATGTACAGTGATACACTGTGCATGTCACAAGCTGTTCGTGTATGATGAATTCGAATTTAAATGATGACGAACAACCCAAATAACCGAGGCAAATATTATTTTCAAAATCCATATTTTATTTTATACTGCAAAAATATTTTATTTTCAATTTTACTGCGTCAATGTATATTTTTACAGATTGCTCAAATGCTGGATTCACATTGGAATAAAGTTGAAGATAAATACGAGTTGAGTGAATGAGTGATATGTAGTGAGGTCAAATGTAAATTAGAAATTGTGATGTAATTAAAATTGTATTAGTAATTGAAGTTGCGTGTGTGTGTGTGTATATAGTGGGAGCTTAAAATTTGTTCTATTCAAAAATTGTAATAAATATTTGTTTGAATAAAATTTCTGTTTGAATTCAAATTCTGTGTTATCTATTTTATTCAGCAAATATTTATTTAATCTATGAAAAATAAAATAGGACATTAACAAATACATTTAAATGAATATATATATATATATATATATATATGTTTATTATCATCAAACAAAAATCATATAGTCGCACATTCAACAATCTCCCCCTTTTGATGATAACAAACATATACTTAAGATTTTGAATATGTTAAATGTATTTGATCTTTGATATACTCTAATTGCTCCCCTTATTTAAATGCTTCCTCTCTACAAAAAGCTCCCTCTTCATATATGCATACAATTAAAAATATGCCGGTGAGCCTAGATGCAAATAGAAAATATTTGACCTTTGCTTGATTTTATTTGAAAAAATCTTAACTTTTCTCTCCCCCTTTTGTTATCAGCAAAAGAGTAATAGTGTTAGAAAAAATAGAGATAAAGTAGTCGATATTAATGCAACATTAAAACTCAATCGAATATAAATATTAAATTTCAATAAAAAATCAAACAAAAACCATAAATACTCTGTTAGGCGCATATTTCACTTTTAGAATGATGGGAATGATATCATTATATAAAATCATACAGTTGTGTCTATTTGTGGTATATTTATATCAGAAATTTGAATATCTACCAAACATGCATAACCTTTAGGACTTTTAAATGAGATTAGTAGTATTCCAATTTTATTTTAAAAAAAATGAATTCATGTATCTTCTAACCACGCATAACTGTGAGGACTTTTAAATGGGATTAGAATAAACTTGTTTATTTAAAAAATCAGTTTTGATATGCGTTCCATACATGCATAACCGTAAGGACTTTTAAATGAGCATGGAAGCACATAAAAAATTTCAGGTAATTCACCCATGCATAACCGTGAGGACTTTTATATGAGAGTGAATACTTTGGATATTATTTTTTTATTATTATTGTTGTTGTTGTTTTTTATTAAAAAAGGTAAAATGAAAAACGAATAATTCATGTTTAAAGTATCACATATTGACAAACTATATTGAATTTTGATGAGTGATGGTCGTTAGAAATATAATAGAAATAGAGATGGTCATGGAATTTTTACCAACAAAAAGTTTTATAACTCTTGTTTAAATTTCTAAAGAAATTTACTAATTATACCGTCTCGGGTCATAATATATGACAAATATCAACACTCATCACTTTTTCAATCACTATTTATATTTTTGATAATTAGTAGGGAGTCAGATTAGTCAATGTTATAATTTAAAGATTAAATTCAAAAATAATTATAAAACCAATTTTTTTTAAAACTGACCAATCTGAAAACAAGGTCAAAGATGAATTTCTAGAAGGGGTTTTGTGAGAAAAATTTCTGCTATTTGAAAAAATTATGAAATGAAAATATGCAAGTATTTTCTTTGAAAAACGATGCAGTTACTAAAAGTCTCAGCAAAAATCATGTTCCACTAGTAATTTTTCTGTCAACTAGGTTACCAGTGTAATCTGCATCAGAGTTTCTTTTCACTCAAAATTATCATTAATTGAATTTGATAGACCAGACCATGAAGTGTGCAACAAAATATCTCAAAATCAATTTTAACAGCTTTTTAAATGACATTCTCCTGAATTTGAATTGAAGCCGTGTAAATAATCAAAAATTGTGAATATAGAGTCAGCCGTAAGATAACCAAATGTATTATCATCAACCAATAAAATACTATTATTAATCCAAACTAATGTATATGAAGTAATTCAAATACTCTAGAGATTTTTATAGTGTTCTTGGCATAAGAATATAATTGGTCAACTATATTGAATAAGTCAGAATCAAAATCATCATTATTTCATCATCACATTATTGGCTGATTTAACTCAGATTATGGGGCAGATTATCACATTTAACATATCGTTCAAAATATACCATTACCTGTTTTACCTTTACGATAATTTTTCATTGTTGCCCATTGTGATTTTGTCACCTTTGTACTAGGCTAAGGAATTTTTCTTTATCGCTCGTTGTGTCCTTGGAACAGCCATAATCCAAGTAACACTATTGTTGTTCCTTAGCATGCCACCACATCTACACGATGAAAGATTTTTGTGACCTATTTGTTTTTATAGGTCCATGATTGTTAGTGGTAGAATATTTTGAAAAAAAAATTTGTGGAGACCCAAAACAATTTATATATGTTCCTTTCGGCACCCAGATTTGTTTAACTTTGAGAGATTTTATATTTGTGCCTTTTGGAACCCAAATTGGTATAGTTTTTACGTTTTTGGGTCTATACCAACAAATATTTTGATTGTGTCCAAATTTTCTACAAATTGTGCACATTGAATTTACTTGGTTAATCTCATTTCTAACATTTTTAGATTTATTATACCCAAGTCCTTGTCTAACTGTATTAACAGTTTGTTTTCCTAATAGCATATTCAACGATTTTTCACGTTTTGAAAATTTATCTAAAGTTGTTGACAATTGTTGGACTTGTGTTTTGAGAGATTCATTTTCGTTCAATAATTGTGTGCACTTTTTAATAGAATTTTCTCTTCTTTTATTTTCACTCTCTTTCAAGATCAGAATTTCATTTTCAAACGATTTAGTTTTGATTTCTGATTTTTTAATTTCTTCTTCGAATGTTGGACACTTATCACACTTAGGGATCCTACTTTGATAGGTTTTAACTAATTAGTCAAGTTGTTTATTTAAATCCATCAAAGTATCTTTTTGTGATTCAAGTTTGGCATACTTCTCCCTAAGTCGTTCAAAACAGCCATTTACTTCGTGGAAATATATAGGTAATTCTTAGTGAGTGAGTTTTGATACCTCACTTGGTTCGTCATCGCCGCTATCAGTTACATTACCTTGAAGGCACATATCTGCTTTCTCACTCTCACTGCTAGTACTTTGATTATCTTCATCACTTGTATTCCACGTGGCTGCAAAACTTCTCCTTTTTGATTTCTTTTCAAAGTCGCTTCGATTTTGAGGACAATTGGACTTGATGTGTCCGGGTTGGTTGCATTTATGACAGATGATCTTCTGTTCTTCTGGATTGTCTAGTATTTTGTTTATTCTGTTTTCAATTTTCGATTTAGAGTTGGATTTCCGTATTTGTATTTCCACCTTTTGAGTTTCTTTATTATCAGCTCCAATTCTGCTACTCCATCATCATCATCATCATCACCATCACTTTCTGTTGTTCCTTTAATAGCTATTGATTTCTTTCGAGTGTCACCTCCTTTACGCTCTTCCTTGAATTTCATTTCTAGCTCATAAGTGGGGAGAATTCCGATGAGTTCTTCAACTTTGATTTGTTTTAGATCTTTTGATTCTTGAATGGCAGTCACTTTTGCTTCAAAACTTTGTGGAAGGACTCTAAAGATTTTTTGGACTATCTCCAACTCTGTGTATGATTTTCCGAGAGCTTTTATGATATCGGAAAGTCGTCCGTACATCTCTTTGACATTTTCTTCCTTGACCATTGTGAAATTCTCATATTCGCTGCTTAGCATGGCAAGACGAGATTCTTTGAATTGCGACGTTCCTTCGTGAATCACTTCTAGTGTGTGCCATATTTCCTGTGCAGTTAGACAATGTGAGACACGATTAAATTCAAATTGATCTAATAACATATAATAGAATTCATAGCTTTAGCATTACCATTTTGTAAATTATTTTCTAGTTCTGTCCATTGATCCTTTGGTTTATTTATTTCCTGATTATTTATAATTATAGTTGGTGCTCTATAACCTGTCTCAACAATATTCCAAGCGTTAATGGTTTTCAGAAAAATTTTCATTCTATTTTTCCAGTAGGCGTATTCACCATTGAACATTGGTGGTCTACCTATGGACTGACCCTCAAAAAAAGCATTATTAAAAGAAGCCATTTTAAAAATTCAAATTTTTAAAAACAAAAATTGATTTTTGAAAAAAAAATCAAATTTTTAAAAACAAAAGCTGACTTCTATTCCTAGCTCTGATCCACTTGTAGGATCGATTTCATCCTAGAAGGGGGGTGAATAGGGTGATACTTTTAATAATAAAAATTATTGCGGAAGCTTATAAAATTATTTCAAAACAAATATATCAAAATAATTTCGGCACAGATAATAGGAGAATAATAAATGCAGAAATAGAATGACACATAATTTACCTAGCTTTGGCAAAACCCTGCCTACGTGTTGCCCCTAAGGTTTCTACTAGAAATTAAGTAGTCACATGCTTACACACGTAAACTCGCGACACCCGCTACTGACTAACCTAACTCTACACTCAAAACCCTACCACAACTCAGCCACTGAGTTGCGAATTCTCAAACTACGCCACGTAGTTTTCCCCCTAGTCAAACGACTAGTAATTACAATGGTTTAAAGGAGAAAATACAAAAATAACAATTTTAAAAAACAATTAAAAACCAAAACCCTAATTATTCCTATTTAATATAGACTAATACTAAAGAGAGAAGGCTCGGCCCAAAATATTTTCACTAAAGAAAACGCGGCCATGCTATCTTCTTTATCTATTTTGTTCTGTAAAAAGATGTCGGCCTGGTTCCTTCTTTCGTTCTTTCCTTTTAGCTCTGAAATTAGGGCTTTGTGAACTTGCCGCTTAATTGATGGTTGATGCTTCGATTGCTTACTTCAATTTAATCGTTCGCGGCTTCTCCTCCTTGGTCGAGTTCGACTTTGATTTGGTATGTAAATTTTCCATTTTGCTTCTTCTGATTTGCTTTCTTGAACTCGATGATAAATTGTCGATGATGTTACTTTTTTATATAGGATTCGAGATCCTTGATTTTCGTTTGTATACATTTATTTGAATTCGTCTTCGGCCATTCGATCTTGTTTTAATGCTTGAGATTTATTTCTGAGCTTTTCAATTCACTTGAATAACACGGTTTTGAATTCTGGCTTGGTTCAATTCCTTGATTGCCAAGGAGTTGATTTCGTTCGTTCTCGTTCTTGTTGTCTTCGGCTTTGACTTGATTTTGATGATGTTGATTTTGTTCGACTTTGGCCATACAATTCACTGCCTACGATCATTTGATATGATTATGTTGATTTTGGGAAAACTGCTACGTGAATTTTTTTCGGTACTTTGAATTTGATTGACTTGCGGCTTTATGGTCAAATCCACTTGCTGTTGATCTTCATGTAGCTGCTATTTCATGACTTCACCTGACTTCGACTTTGCATTTTCTTTGTGCATTGGCTTTGATTTTTGACCCACGGCTTTGACTAAAACTGTAGCATTTTCAATGCTCGGCCATTTTGGAATTTTTGATAATCTGGTGGTTGCTGTTACTTTGTGCTCGACTCTGGCCTTTTGTTTACTCCCATGTGTATACATACATCTATGTATATATATGTGTGTTGTATTTCCTTGTAATGTTCACTACGCTGTGATTCCTTTAGCCTATTTTTCATTTTGCCTGTACTCTGCTTGATTTTCTGTTGTACTGTCTTGAGCTCGAGTTGCTTCAATGTGATGTTTACACTGCGGCATATCACTGCATTGCTTCGGTTCATGGTAGCAGTCGAGTCTTGTTCAAGTCCTCATGCATTGTCCATTGGTCATTTGTTCATGTTGCACATATGCATGTTCTGTCTTATATCTTGATTCACTGTTTGCTTTGAGGCATATCATATTGTATTTATGGTTCATGTCTACCAGTTGGGTCTGGTTGCTTCATGTGAATTGATCTTGAACTTGGTTTGGATTGTGGTCTTGAGTTTGTAGTTGAGTTTGAGCCATTTGTTTCAGCTAGAGTTGTACTACTGCCTTTGTGCACTGTTTGGTTCATGTGAAGTTGTAGCCTTGTTTGCTGGTGCATATGTTTCATTTGTTGCCAGACCTTCATGTATTTTGTACCACTGCCACTTTAGCCTAAAATGGTCTGGTTGTATTGAGCCACTCTTGTTTGGTGCACATGCTTGCATCATTTGCTCTTGCACTCCTATGTGCACTGTTCTAGCTTGTAGTGTGTTTTACTTCTGTGTAGACTTCCCCGTGTTGGATTTATTTGAGTGCGTTATCTTTGTGTCTGCATTCTCTGACCACTCTTGTATCATCTTGGTGTGTACTAAGTTGTGCCTTGCTTCTGTTTTGTTAGTCTTGCCTTGTATGTGCTTTTTGCTTCCTTGAATTTGGTTTGCTTTTGTATACTTCATGTTGATTTTTGAAATCACACCTGAGTTAAATCTAGCTTAAGGCTTGGGTTTGACCTTGTGCTGATATTGTGACATTATTTTTATTGCACTTGAGTTGAACCCGGCATTTTGGGTTTGACCTGTGCTCACCTGTCCCTGTAATTTTATTAAGTGTATATATCGGTGCACACGGCCTTGTGGCATGTACAGTGATACACTGTGCATGTTAGAAGCTGTTCATGTATGATAAATTCGAATTTAAATGATGACGAACAACCTAAATAACTAAGGCAAATATTATTTTCAAAATCCACATTTTATTTTATACTGTAAAAATATTTTATTTTCAATTTTACTGCATCAATGTATATTTTTG
The DNA here is from genome assembly GCA_030765085.1 of Allium cepa. NCBI lineage: Eukaryota > Viridiplantae > Streptophyta > Magnoliopsida > Asparagales > Amaryllidaceae > Allium > Allium cepa. Next base: position 608,145,783 of record CM060939.1, on the reverse strand, counting down.
CAGAATGCCCAGATGCTGGATTCACATTGGAATGAAGTTGAAGATAAATACGAGTTGAGTGAATGAGTGATATATAGTGAGGTCAAATGTAAATTAGAAATTGTGATGTAATTAAAATTGTATTTGTAACTGAAGTTGTGTGTGTGTGTGTGTGTGTATATATAGTGAGAGATTGAAATTTGTACTATTCAAAAATTGTAATAAATATTTGTTTGAATAAAATTTCTGTTTGAATTCAAATTCTGTGTTATTTATTTTATTCAGCAAATATTTATTTAATCTATGAAAAATAAAATAGTACATTAACAAATACATTTAAATGAATATATATATATGTTTATTATCATCAAACAAAAATCATATAGTCACATATTCAACAATTATAAATCAAATTTTCATTTTAATTTTCATATACCAAGGCCGAATTCAAATCAGGTCCTTTCTATTAGAAAAAACCTTTAGGCTCACTTTATTTTTCAGGCCAGGCCGGTAGCCAAGGAGGGTGGAATACTTGATTACCCAACCTAAGCTTAGATACTACAATTCTAGACACCCTACTAAATTCGTAAGCTTAATTGCTTAGCCCTAACATAACTAATTTGGACCGCATAGACTATTTGGCTTTGATACCGTTATTAAAACCGGGCCAATCTGTAAGTGTTGAATCTATTGGGCCTAGAAGTCTAAAGAGATTTTAGATCTAGTCTAAAAAGTGATTTAAATAAAGTCCTTTATTTTATTTTATTAGTTTGAAAGAGCTCGAATTTGATATAAATTTAAATGTATTAGTGTATCAAACCCATGTACGTAGAAATTACTCATTAAAGTTAATCTGAGAAGAAAATCTTTCATTTCCTTCTCTACCTATGCAATCTACTAAGGGAAGAAATAGATTTAGTTAGAGAGGGAAACTTTTCTGTTAGACCAAAGGCTGATATAACATCCATGATGCTAATTATGGCAAATTAATCCTTCATTTCAATGTTTATGATGATACGATTAGGCTTGGCCTAACCAATTGTATCCAAATAATGTTGTCATGAATCAATATGTCATTTGAGATTTACTGCGAGAAAGAATCGTTGAAGCTTGGATTTGCAATGCTAATGGGCATTTAAGATGAATTATCTAGTAAGTCCATATGTTTTCTTAAAACATTATATTTAAGTTCCTTGAAGATCTCTTGTAGTACATATGTCCAAAAACCCATATAGGCTTTCGAGATGATATTCTCAAAAAGGTCCAAATTATGCTATATGTTCCAAGACGTGAAGAAGTCAAGCAACAAACTCGAGCAATAGTCAATCAAGCTCGGCAATAGACTATGTGATTCGTTCTTATGTTTATGGTTCAATGTTCATATGCACTAAGCAAGGCAAATATTATGCATATCATCAACGTCATAGTTCAATAATCCTTCGAAGGGGTAATTTCCAAGTATTTCACCTTAGAAGTTCGAATATATGCATGTCCAAATCAATAATGTTAAAAGGCATAATCAAAATTAGAGGCAAGTCCAAATTCTTGTTCATATAAATTATGAATAATTACAGTCAAATAGGACTTGTCCCCAATTTGATTTAGGGTTTACAAGAGTTTGATTTCAAAAGGTAAAAAGGAGAGGAGAAAATTTATCCCCATTTGCGCACCCTTAGGTCCATACTAACAGGGGTTGTGCAACTCCACTTCACCTTTCATATCTTTGGCAGGCTCTACTTTGGCATGCTTGGCCTCGATAGTGTAGCCTGGCATTAGCTTCGTCGCTCAATGGCATATGAAGAGGCGACATCATCAAGATGTGATATCTTAATGAAGCTTTATCAGTACTTGGTACACCAGCTTTTATATATCACATAAATGCTGATAGCCTTCGGGCTTGATCATCTTTTATATTGGAATGTTCATGATTGATGGTTGGTCTCATCAGTTAAAGGTGGCATTAAACATTGATGAGAAGCGGCAGTGTTGTGAGAGAATAACTTAACATAGTTTGGTAATGAAATTAATGACTGTCGATGTCGGTCATCTCGTTTAAGAGTTTGGTAACGAAATTAATGACTCTCGATGTCGGTCATCTCGTATTAAGACACACGGCTTCTTTAAGTGTTGATGATACAATATTGGCATCAGCGACATCAATAATAACTCTCAGCATCGATGACCTTATGCGCTAACCTTTAGCTGATCGTTGATGTCATTGGCTTAAAGCAATGTTAAGCATTAGCAAAGAGCAACATTACCTAGTATTCTTTTCGCATTGTTGATTCTTGGCGTCATTGAAAAGCGATATTCTCGGAGCGGTGTAAGGTGCGACACTGCATTAATATGATGTTTTTAGCTTTTGCAGTTATCGACTGTAAGCCTGCTTCGGCTACAATGGGTGAATAGTGGTGCCATTAGAGTATTGCATCAATGAAATACAATATGGGTTGCAACGACATTCATTCATCGCTTACAATATTGATTGTCTTCGATGCCTTTACCTCTATGGTTACATACGATGTTGGTCCTTTTCCTTATTGAATTAATGCGATGCCAATGAATCGCAAAGTGATGAAGTGCAATGTAGTTGAGGGGTGACACCGAAGAGATACGTCACCAATTTTATACATCATTAATCCCATGCGGCACTGTTGATCATCAATGTAGAATCTAGTGGCACCAATTCCATTGTGGCACTATCACTCAGGGCATCATTTTCGATATTGAAATTATATGAATAATATTGGCCCCTCCTAGTATAAGCAGTGCTTTATGCTTTAGGATAAAACCATGAACTTCCTTACTTCGCTCAGACTTTAATGAGATTTCCCTTCTAGTGCAATTTTCCTGCAAAACAAATCATGACTTTTACTGTTAATTTTTTGATCAAACTTTTCAAGAGATAATGAAGGATTCTTTGTTTGCTGGAGTTAATCAAGTTTAGAAAATTATTTAATAAATATTTTTATGAATCGAAGATTAGATAAATATTTGTGATTTATAATTTTCTAAATGAAAATATCATAGGAGGGAAGACTAGAAATCTATCTAGAAATGGTAATAAAAGGTCAGTAGTTTCGCCTGATGATTGTAATATAAAACAAAAGTCCTCATAGCAGTGAGAGGAGACTAGAAATCCATATCGGGTCATCCTGAAAGAAGTCCAGAAATCAATATCTGACAATTATAGAAGACCATAATTCCATATCTGATGATAATAATAAAAGACCAGAAATCCAAATCCGATAATAATAGAAAAAGACCAGAAATATGAATTTGGCAATAATAATAATAGAAGACCAGAAATCCAAATATGGTAATAATAGAAGAAGATCGAAATCCACATCTTGCAATAATAAAAGCCAAAAATCCCAGTTTGGTAATAATAATAGAAGACCCGAAATCCTTATCTGATAATAATAGAAGATCAAAATACAAATATGGTAATAATAAAAGAAGACCAGAAATCCAAATCTGGTAATAATAATAGAAGACCAGATATCCTTATCCGATAATAATAAAAGAACGAAAATCTAATCCTGGTAATAACAGAAGAAGACCAAAAATCCAAATCTTGTAATAATAATAATAGAAGGTCAAAAAAATCCTTTGATATTAATTGAAGACCAGAAATCCAAACCTAATAATTATAGAAGAAGATTAGAAATCCAAATCTGGTAATACTAATAAAAGATCATATATCCTTATCTGATAATAATAGAATACAAGAAATCCAAATCTGGTAATAATTGAAGAAGACTAGAAATCCAAATCTGGTAATAACAATAGAAGACCAGAAATCCTTATCTGATAATAATATAAGAACAGAAATCCAAATCAGGCAATAATAAATAGTGTTTGTCGAAGAGCACAAATGGCTCATATTCGATATCTTCCCCTAGAAGATTGTTTAATCTGAAGAGCTAATTAGCTTTGATTTTGATAGATCTTCTTCTTGAAGGTTGACTAATTTGGAGCACTACTTGACTCTAACTTCGATAGATCTTCTTCTTAAGATTGGTTTAGTGCTTCAGTGAGGTCTTTGATGATGGCACTAAGGGCTTACTCCTCCTTCCTCTAGGAGGCGCTTCAGTAAGGCCTTTGACGACGACACTGAAGGCTTTCCTGGTGCTTTAGTGAGGCCTTTGATCATGGCACTAAAGGCTTACTATGGCCTCCTTTTAGGTGGCACTTCAGTGAGGCTTTTGACGAGGTTCTAAAGGCTTTCCTAGTGCTTTAGTGAGGCCTTTGATAACGACACTAAATGCTTACTTTGAACTCACTTTAAGAGGCGCTTCTGTGAGGCCTTTGATGATGACACTGAAGGCTTTGATATGAGCCTTTGATGGTCAGGTACCTCTTATGACCATGAGCTCTTGATGGACAGGGACCTTTTGCAGTCATGAGCCTTTAATGACTAGGGCCTTTTGCCTTAGGAAAATCCAACCTCTTTTCATGATTGAACCTATAAATTATTTTTATTCATCCATCGTTTGAAAATATGGCTACAAATGTTCAGCATTCTATGTTCTTGGTATGACTTTGCCACTTGGTCGGTATTCTATAGGTCCCAGATGAGATTGCTTTTTGTATGATTAAGGGTCCTTCCTAATTTGGTCCTAGCGACCCGTCCGTTGAATTCTTAATATTTACCATGACTTATCGAAGCACTAGATCTCCTTTTTGAAATGATTCTCCTCTTAAGCTAAAGTTTATATATTTAGATATTCTTCATTGATACTCAACCATGTGTATGTCTACTTCATTTCTTAACCCATTGATTAGTTCCTGAGATTCTTTCTTTAACTCTTGATTTGGATTGAATGCATATGCAATCCTTCGATAAGAAGGTACTTCAACCTTAATTAGGAGCATGGTTTCACAACTATATGTGAGGGAGTACGGGGTGTGCCCTATCATAGTTTTATTATAAGTTTTATATGCCTATAAAACTAGAGGTAGTTCCTCTACCCAATTCCATTTTGGTTTGTCCACCCACTTCTTTAGAATGGTCTTTATAGTTTTATTGGTTGCTTCGACAGATCCATTTGCTATAGGATGAGCTACATATGAAAAGCTCTTGATGATTCCATTCTTGTTATAGAATTGGGTGAATGTTCAAATTGAGTTCCATTGTCAGATATTATCTTGTATGGAATCTTGAATCTGGTAACAATATTCTTGATTATGAACTTGAGAACTTTTCCTAATATAATATTCTCAAGCGGCTCGGCTTCTACCCACTTCATGAAATAATCAATGGCTACCACTACATATTCAGCCCCTCCTTTGGATATAGGAAGTGGCCCTACTAAATGGATTATCATACGTTAAAGGGCTATGGACTTTTTTTTTGAAAATCCAGGAGAACCTAACAGGCCGATAAACTCCTAAGGAGGGTATAGTAAAGCCGTCCGTTGATCCAAGCCCCCGTAACCTGGGTAAATTTATGTAGGATAGAGAAGCGCATGCTAGGAATCGAACCTGCATCTTTTTACCAGAACCCAAGCCTCCTTTCCACTGCGCCGTGGAAAAAGGGCTATGGACTTGAGATAGAAGTCAATTCACTTGATGGTAGGCATGGGATCTTAGAGAACTTTTGACATTTTTCACATCTTCTTATGTAATCAATGGCTTGACTGGTCATTTGGGACTAATAGAAACCTTGTCTCGTAACTTTCTTGGCTAAATTTATACCGTTGGAATGGTCTCAACAGAATCCTTTGCAGGCTTCCTTTAGAAATTTTACTCTATCTCTGGATTAACACATCTTAGGTAAGGAAGTGAGTATCCCTTTTTATAAAGTATCTTGTTTGTCACGATAAAAGTTGGGGCCTGCTGTTTTATCATTCTTGCCTCCTTTTTATCTGCTGGTAGCATTCCTTTTGTTAAAATATTTGATGATAGGTGTCATCCAATTATTCTTCTATTGATCACTAATTTTCATATGAGGGGATCTTTCTTGGTGAATCTTGTCTTCATCTTCTTTCTCCTTGTGTGTTAAGGCTTGAGACCTGGTTAATGCTAAAGCCTCAGTTTCTAGATTAGGGCTTTTCTACTTTGTACTAGGATTTTCTTGGCAGCCTACTAGCATAATTCAGGCTTCTGTTGCTGCTCGTAAGCTGGCTAACTTAGCCAAAGAATCAGCTTGAGAGTTCTTGCCTCTGAGCACTTGGTTTATTGAAAAATCTTTGAATTGATTTAGCATCTTCAATATCTTCTTGACATATAGGATCAGTTTGGCATCCTTCGTCTGGTACTTCTAGTTTAGCTGATTTACCATTAATTATAAATCACTAAAAACTTCGATTCTAGGGATTTTCAACTGGAGGGCTCGAGTAAGACCCGCCATCATAGATTCATATTTTGCTATATTATTGGTGGTTAGAAACCCTAACTTGATTGCATAGTGCAAATGACGTCCGTCGGGAATTATAACCATATATCCAGCTCCAGCTCCTTGTTCATTTGTGCCCCAGATATGAATAGTTGCCACTTAGGTTTTAGGTCGTTTTCTTTTTCTAATTGCTCTTTAATGAATCCAGAACATTCATTGACAGAATCGACTAATGTCTGTCCATTAATGGACACCAGGGCAGGAATTTGATATCGTGTAGGCTAAATTCAATTCAACTCTTAAATAATTATCCTAAAGTTTTTGATTTACTTATAACCTGCTTGAGTGGGAAATTAGTTATAACTTTGATTAGATGTGCTTGAAAATAAGCCTCAATTTGCATGCGATGAGCATTTAGCAGTATGCTAATTTCTCTATGAACGGATATCTAGTTTTCACATCGTTGAGTCTTCAACTAGTATAATACACTGGAAGTTGAATCCCCTTCTCTTCTCTTATCAATACTGAGCTAACTACATGTTCAAAAACTGCCATATAGAGACAAAGACTTTCCCACCTACAAGGCTAGAAAGAATTGGCAGTCACTCCATTCGAAGTTTTTCTTCTTCTTAATCGCATTGAAGAACGGAATGCTTTTGCCAGTAGCCATGGAAATAAACCTATTCAATGCTACCACTCTTCTATTCATGCTTATTACATCTTTGCTTGCCTTACACTACTACAAAACAGGCCATTTGCATCGGTTGTTTACCCCCCTTTTGCATCAGTTATGCAACCGATGCATATGCAACTGATGCAACAGGCTTAATACTTTTGCATCAGTTCTGAAACCGATGCAAAAAGATCCTTTTTGCATCGGTTGTTAGTAACAACTGATGCAAAATATCATGGTTGGTTGCTTGAACACAGCCCCATGTTGCATCGGTTGTTGTTGAAAACCGATGCAAACTAATCCCTCTATTGCATCGTTTTTTTAACAACCAATGCAAACTAATCCCTCAGAAACCATTATTACAGTACTCAAATAAACTATATATATATATATTATTGGTAATCTCCATATATATATATATATATATATATATATATATATATAAAAGAAAAAAACATACACAAAAATTACAAAATTTTTATTTCGATTCTTTTACATATATTTACAAGTGTCCATTTACAAGTGTACATTTCATACAAGCCTCTTATTCTCTCCTACTTCACTGTTTCTTATTGTTCTGCCTGTTAACCCTGCCACAGCCATTCCACACTCATTAACTTGCCATACAATTCATTTTTTTTTTTTTTGCAAAATATTCGTATGCGTGTTTTTTAGAACTAACTCATAACCAGAAGTCTGATAACTGGGAAACAAAATCGAATTACATAAACAAAATAAGCAACGGAAGCAACAAGAATTTTTTTTTATAACATTACTCATGCTGAACTATGAATCGCTTAAAACACTCGAACTGGCTTCCCCATGGCACTCTTCAGGTACAAGCATCTCACATTCTGCCAATTCTTTTTCAGGAGAGAAACAAGAAAGTTGACGCTAAGTTGCACATTCTGGAAGATTTGCTTCTCATCCATACCACAATTACCAACTGCAACTCTCATGCAGAGAACTTTCTTCAGCTGAAACTTAACCATAGCTTTGGTCTCGTTTACTGTTGCCTCTAAGGACTCCTGGTGACTAACCAGTGTAGGGAATTTACCTGTGAAATTGGTATAAAGAACGATAAATACAGGTTAATATTACTTTCAAAAGGGAGAAATTAGATAATATATGTAGTAATAGCAGATAATAAAAATCTTTAGTTAAAATATGCAAATATCAGCGTTATAAGAATATAAGATGCTAATTGATAATCCTACAGATGGATTATTTGTTTATTGATTATCCAGGAATAAATAAAATCAAGCAATTATTTGATGCTTGTGTATGGTGTCAAACAGACATGATTAATTTTTACAACGCACCTGAAGAACTAAATATTGGAAACCGTTCGGTAACAAGTACTAGATAGAAGTATCAAAGTTGAAAAGTAGAAATACATGCCTGCCTTTTTCAGACTAGGACCAAGAAGACATGGAATCTGCTTAATAATCGCTTCAGATGCAAGGAAAACATGGTATTTTTTGGCCATCTTTTTCACCAGCTTCTTGTTCTTGTTAAACTTCTTCAGACTCTCTACATCCATAAAGGGCAGATCCATTTTTTCTGCCTGAAGAAAAAAAAGGGTTGATATTTGTTAACTTGCACGAAATTTATGATGCCATCTGTTAGCACCAGATATCTTAATTTTTTCTGATGGTAATAATAATATTTATTAGGACAAATTTTCATTCTAGGTTTAGAAGGAAAAAAAAGGTATTTCAAGTATAGTCCTCGTTCGAAACTTAATATGAAAATAAGCTTGTTTTTCACTTATCGGCATTTCACACTTGCACATTTTCAAATTTTAATTTTGTACTCGCACAAATTCAAAGTGCACAAGTGTATTTAAAAAATAATATTTGTACATATGCATTTTTAAAATGTGCATGTACAAAAACACGGTACCGTGAAAAGGAGGCCTATTTTCATAATCAGTTTTGAATGAGACCTAAACTTAAAATAAGTTTTTGTCGGAAGCTTAAAATGAAAATTTGTCCCATCTATTATAGATCATCATCACAAGCTGCAATATATTTGCTTTATTAATTGTAATTAAGTGACTTCTCATATGAAACATATAAAGTTTGATTCATCAATTATGGGATAGCTGTAACTTAGCTATGCAAACATGTTAAAACTGTAAATTTTAATTCCCAGCAAAAATTTCAACCCCATGGAATACAAGCCAAATAGGTAGACGAAGCCAAGTTATCAACGTTTTGTTCATTTCCCAGCAGTTACTCTTTTTCATGATAAATTTCTTTTCCAAAAATAGTTGCTATAAAAAGAGAGCAAAAAATTTCATACCTCTTCACAGTGTTGAGCATCACCAAGCATGCAAACCTTCATTTTTGGATGAGGTATGTGCGGCAGTTTCACTGAACCACTGAAACGCTTGTCCTTTTGAGGGTCGTAATTCTTAAGCCCAATTTGCAGCTCTATTGTTTCAGTAAAATTCCTTTTCTTCTCTGTTGCACCAGTTTTGATCTGGGTGATTGCTTCTCGCAAAACATCACTTTGCAACTTACTCATTTTTCCTTAGCTTGCCCAACTCCAATATACACAAATACTTCAGTGTCTGGATGACGGCTAGTGGTGGAGCAGGACATACAATTCATTCACCACCTTACACTCCTCACTTACCAATACAACATACCACCATCAACTGTCACAAACACATTACCCCCACATCTTCAAAAACTACAGTGCAAACTTCTTATTGCTAAGTTCTCTTTGCTAAGCAATTTATTGTAGTACGACTTATATGCTACTAAGGAATCAATTTTGTGGAATTCATTTCTGTCCTTAGTGTATTGAAAAGGGGAAAAAGATGAAAGAATTAACATAAAAGATGTATGTCTACCTCTAACACACATCACACATCATCTAAGTGGCTGAGAGCTACCCTAAAATGGAAAGAAAAAAATAAAAGTTTGGACCACTATGGCAAGCTGGCAGCATTATATGTAAGATTGGTTTAATAAGTCGCATCAGGCATAAACAAACTTAATTAAGCTAAGGAAAAATGTTTTTAGGTTAAACCAAGTCCCAAGAAAAATGTAATTTACATGTGTACAACATTCTCAGTTATAATGGAAATAACTCAATTTTACTCAAAAGAAGCATATTTAAGTAACTGAAGTAACAATAATTATTTACAGCACTTCATATTGGAGCACATCAGATATCAGATTCTAAAATATGTATTGTTCAATGCAACAAGATTCAATGACATGTTATGCTTGTTATTTAGAATAACCAGTTGCTACAGGTGTAAAAGATTTAACTAAATTAAATAAAAAGGTCTTTAGGGGGTAAAAACAAGTCACAAGCGAAACATATAACTAACACAAATATTGCCTGTCAAATTTGGGCTAGTAGGGAAGCGGACGTATATCCAATTTCTTTAATAAACTAACTACAAATACAATATTAATTCGAGCTTATAATACCTTACTATCCAATTTCTTTAATAAACTAACTATGAATACAATATTAATTCGAGCTTATAATACCATAATATCAGGAGCAGTGAGAAGAAGATAAAACCCAAGCATGTGGTCAACACCCAAGCTGCCATTAAATTCAACCACAGCTTTTAGAGCCCTTTTTTATGGAATGACCATTTTACGACAATGTTACAGGACATACAATAATTTCATTCGACATCCACTTCATTTCTACAGCTACTGGATCCTCTTGCATATCAAACTATAACCCCTCTTCCTTCACCAATACTTGCATCATCTCCACCAAATATCCATTCACATACCAGAACATACTTCATCATTACATCACTACCTCTGAACAATTACCCAACCATCACCTGAATTGCCTGACAAACCCATACTGCCATCATCATATTACCCTTCCTTTACAACAGTGCCTTCATATCTCTGCTACCTTTCTACCTTTCTGTGCCTTCACAACAGTCACATTTAAACAGCTTTTTTAGGGGACTTCGGTGCGGCTTTCTTTGGTGATTTTGCTGCCCCTTCTTCCTTAGAAGGCAGTCTTCTTGGGCAGAAGCACGGGATTTATGTTAGGCAAAACTCCACCCTGTGCTATGGTCACTCCAGTTAACAATTTTCTCAATTCGTCATCGTTTCTTATTGCCAGAAGAACATGTCTTGGAATAATGCGATTCCTCTTATTGTCTTTTGCCGCATTGCCAGCTAGCTCCAAAAGCTGTTAAAAATTGAAGCATTTAATACCACACGTGGTTTAATTCAATATAACGAAGGATTTAGGATAAAAAGGAACAAACCTCAGCAGCGAGATACTCCAAAACGGCAGCAAGGTAAACAGAAGCTCCGCTACCGACACGCTTAGCATAGCGGCCCTTCTTCAAATATCGGCCGATGCGACTAACGGGGAACGTAAGTCCGGCCTTGATAGATTTAGTGATAGACTTCTTCCTTTGTTCGCTTGGTCCCTTTTTCTCTTTTGCTGCGCTTTCCATCGCCCTCGGATTATGTTTCAAATATAAAATTAGGGTTTTGATTGGATTTGGGGAAAAAATGATTCGATGTGGACCTGGATGATGAAAGTTTTTGGGATTACATTACATTTGAACATACATTTGGGGACAAAATGATTCGAGCTGAACATACATTACATTTGAAGTGAACGAATATAAAGTTGCTTTCTTAATGGGTTACGGAAGAAGTGGAGGGATAAACTGAAGCTAAGCGGGAAATGAAAAGTTAATGGGAGGGAAAATGAAAGTTGAGAAGCAAACCTATGGAAAATGAATGCAAACTAACTTAGTTGCTTCAGTTGAATTTAAAACCGATGAGACTAAAACTATTTGCACAGACCAATTGCATCGGTTGTTGGTGACAACTGATGCAAATTTGATTTTTTATTACCTATTGCTTTTCACTTACCAATTGCATCGGTTATTAAGATAGAACTGATGCAAATAGTTCTATTTGCATTAGTTTTTACTTCAACTGATGCAAATGAGGCGAAGCAATATGCACTTTTTATACTAGTGTTAGGTTCTGCCATATCTCTAACAACTTGAATTTGGTCAGGATTAGCATTAATTCCCATAGCACTAACGATATATCCTAATAATTTGCCGGACTGAATTCCAAAAGAATATTTTTGTGGGTTAAGTTTCATCTAATACCTTCTTAATACATCGAACATTTCTCTTAGGTCATTTTGATAGCTTCTTTTCTCATGGGACTGGACCAACATGTCGTCGACATATGCTTCGATGTTCGACCAATTTGTTTCCTGAACATTCTATTAACTAGTCTCTAGTATGTTGCTCTTACATTCTTCAATCCAAAGGGCATCACTTTGCAGCAATAGGTTCTCCAATCTGTTATAAACTGGTGTTTTCCTCATCTTTTTTAGACATTGAAATTTGATTGTATCTAGAATACACATTCATGAAAGAAAGAGTTGGCGTACGCTCGTTGCATCGACTAACTGATCTATCCTCGGATGGGGATAGCATTTTGTTAGGCGTGCTTTGTTCAAATCAGTATAATCAACATACGTTCTCCACTTCTTATTAGATTTCTTGACTAGCATTAGATTAGCTAACCATTTCAGATAGAGTACCTCTCTAATAAATCCATTCTCAAGTAGTCTTTTGACTTCTTCTTTTAAAGCATTGGACTGGACTTTAACAAACTGTCTCTTCTTCTATCGGACTATGTGACATTTGGGTCTCTATTTAAGGCGTGACACATGATGGTTGGATCTATTCCGACCTTATCCGAGCGAATCCGAGTAAACACAACTTTTCCCGATTGAAGGAACCAAATTAGGTCTTCCTAGATTTTGATATTTAGTTCTTTTCCAATTTTAACTGTCTTAGTTGTAACTACCAAATTCAGGCATATTTCTTTAACATCTTCTTTGGCTTCATCCTTTCTTGTCCGTTTCTACAGACTAGTTCGGTGTCAATTTCCTCCTCTTCTATTTCATCTTCCACGAAGTTCACTTCCTTTCGTTTTCTTTTCTTTTTGGAGAAGTGAGATTTCCTCGATACATGTTTTGTGGGCGCTATTTTTTCTTTAGGTGATGAGTTTGAAGAATTGTAATCCAAAGGCTTTTTTGTATCAATTCTGATTAATTCTATTTTCTCCGAATCATAACAAGAAGGATAGTCTCGTTTATATTGCTCACTAGTCGCTACATACACCTCACGAGCACTAAATTGTTCTCCTCGTATAGGCCCCACTCATTTTTGGTTAAGAATTTTACCATCAAGTACTTTGGAAAAACACAAGCATCAACTTCATACAAAGCTGGCTCTCCAAAGAAGGCATTATAATAAGAAGGCTGGTCCATGATGACAACGAGAGTTTCAAAGGTACAAGAACATGGAGGGACCCCTATTTGAACGAGAAGCTTTATTTGTCCTATAAGAGTTGAACCTTTATTTTGAACCCAAAAATAGGTTCAAATCTCATTTCGAAAATTTCCTCCGGGATCCCCATCTGGTCAAATGCATGCTTGAAAATTACAATAACTATACTTCAGTGTCCACCATAATTTTAGCGACCACAAAAAGTCCAATTTGCACAGTCATCATAAGCGGGTCATTATGCGGATGGAGAACCCCTCTTAGTTCTTACGGGTGATGGTCCAATTATGCATCTGAATTTGGAATCTTGGGATCTTGAGCGAGGGTTCTTCTTGAGCAGAGAAAATCACTTCCTTTGCTTCTCTAACATAATGACTTCTAGCTCGTTTATTGTTTTCTATAAAGGTGTGGGCCTCTGTTGATAATGTTAATTCTGTTGAGTGGTGGAATGATGTCTGGTTGAATATCATCTTCTTTTAGATTTGCAGCGTTGCTTGGTGGCCTTTGACTGCCATTTTCAGAGTGGACGGTTTTCTGATTATGATTAACGAACTCCTTCAAGTATCCAGTATGGACGATTCGTTAGATTATCCCTAGCGATACTTGGCACGCAACTGTTTTATGCCCGTTCAATTTATGATAAGTGCGGTAATCTCCTCCTTTCCTTGGTCGGGATCGGTTTTAGTTTTGTAAGAAATTAGGCAGTCGTCTTTTCCTTCATTGTAGTATATATGTAAGACAACGGCTTGTTCAAAGCAATAGGGTTAGTAATTTAGCTTTCTTCCCATCTTGGCTTCTTGTGGTTGCGGTGGTTGTTAACTTTCCCTGTTTATTTTTTGGCTTAGGTCTTCTTTCTAGCATGATACATTTCATCTATGCGAATGAACACATGAGCTAGAAAATAGAAATCTTGCAAGTCTTTGCATCCATGTATATAGAGTTCCCACCAAAACGGGGTTGGTTCGATCTGCCCGGAATGTACCATCACTAGCTTATCTCTATCACTCATATTCCTAGCCTTCAGGGGCTCCACTTTGAACCACTTAAGATAATCATCTAACAACTCTTTTGATCTTTATTTAATGTCAGCCACTACAGTGTAGTCGATGGTAGGATCTTTACAGATATAGAATTGTGTTGAGAATTCATAAGAAAATTACATCTAAGAATAGATTGTCCTTTCTCGATATTGTCGATGCCATTTGGCTGCTGCTCCCTGAAATGTGGTTGGAAAAAGCCTCCAACGCATAGCTCCAATGCGTTGTCTAAGTCCATCTGATTCTTAAAAGTAATAAGTGAACATCTGGATCAATTGTTCTGTTATATCCGATGGACGAGATTTTGACGTGAGAAGGAATTTTTGCAAACATGATTTTATTGTGAAAGGAGGTTCTCGATGATTGTTGTTGACCTTATCATCTAGAGTTCTTTCCCTTTTGAGATTGAGGGTGTCTTTTGACATTTTCTCTGCCATGACTTTCAAGTAGGCCTCGTCAGTATGGTAGTTGCTTATTTCAGGTTTGTACCCTTTGAAGGTTGAACTTCTAGATTGCTCTTTGGATTTTTCCTTTAATATTCCTTGATAGTTCGCTTTAGTTTGTTAGTCACTTCTTTTCTTTTATGGAGCCATGATAAGTTTGTCTTTACTTCTATTTCTAAGCAAAGAGATGTCCAGCTACCTTCTTGAAGACTCTATTTCATTTCCCCTACCAGTCTGATTATTTTAGAGGATTTTTAAGCAAGTATTCCTTCCAGCAATTCTTTCATCATTAACTCTTATTGTTTCAGGCTTCTAATTTTGGCTTCATTATTGGTTTGTTGTGCTAGTGCCAAAGGCTTTCCAGGTTCTGCACTTCCCAAGTTAAAGTTAGGAACCATATTATCTTCTAGCATTGTAGCCTTTTTGGCCTCTTCATTTACACCGTTAAGTCATTTTAATCTCAATTTTCCTGAAATAAAAACTTTATTACTTGATGAAAAACTTAAACAAGATGGAGGTTCGAGCCCTCCTTCTAGCGTCAAAAATGTTAGATCAAAATTTGATATAACGTTTATGATGCTAATTGTAACAAATCAATTCTTGATTTAAATGTATGTGATGGTATGATTAGGCTTGGCCTAGCTTTTGCCATCTAAATAATGTTGTTAAGAATCAATTTGTCACTTGAGATTTAATGAGAGATGGAATCATTGAAGGTTGGATTTGTGATTCCAATGGGCCTTTAAGATGTAATATTTAGAAACTCTATATATTTTCTTAAAACATTATGCTTTAGTTCCTTGAAGATCTCTTAGAGTAAATATGTCCAAGAACCAATATAGGCTTTCATGATGATATTCTTAAAAAGGTCCAAATTATGCTATATATTCATGAGAGGAGAAGTCAAGCAACAAGTTCGTGCAATTGTCCATCAAGCTCGGCAATGGACTATGTGATTCGTTCTTATATTCATGGTCCAATGTTCATGTGCAATAGGCAAGGAAAATATTAGGCATATCATTAATGTCATAGTTCAATATTCCTTCGAAGCGGTTATTGCCAATTTTTGATCCTAAGAAGTTCGAATATATGCATGTTCGGATCAATGTTCAAAAGGCATGATCAAAATAAAAGGCAAGTCCAAATTCCTGTGTATATAAATTATGCATGATTACAGCCAAATAAGATTTGTCCCCAATTCGATTTAGGGTCTACAAGAGTTTGAATTTAAAAAGTAGAGAGGATAGGACAAAAATTATCCCCATTTGCACAACCTTGGGTCCATATTTATAGGGGTTGTGCGGCTCCAACTTCCATTCATGTCTTTCGCAGGCTCGATGTAACATCCCCAACCTAGAGGCCCAAAGTTAAGCGCTACAGAAGCCGTAGTTATCCAGAGTATTAACTTTCGGCGACCAAATACAGTAATGTTAATGGTATCCATAATATTAGAAGCAGTCGAATATGAAATAAAATAATCATAGATTAAAACACTTTTCAGATTACATTTTGAAACATCATTTCATATCCAAGTTACATAATCCCCAACGTTTCCTAGGTTTAGATCAAATATAATTATTACATAAATATGCCAAGAGAAACATATGAAGATGCACTCTTGGTTGACCAGAGTACTAAATATTCATAATAGTCTCGATACAACACAGCGGAAATAAAACAAAACAACTCCTAAACATAGGTAGCATCAGCCTCCTGCTCGTCTCCGGAAACTTTATTTGTCCACCTACTAAAACTGAAAATCCTCAAACCTTAGCCTACACAAATCGATTTTGAGCAACCTAGATTTTAAGGGGAGAACATAAACTTCGAGTCAGATATAAAGCCTACTGTGAATAATACTATACATCTAGGTTATACGATATTAAGTGAGACCACGCTGCTTATTAGAACGGGTTTCCCTTCACTAATATCCTTCTAAAACATATCTATTGCAAATCTTAATCCTGCAACCAAAACTGGTTAAAACAATAATATCAATATCATGAAAGCATATAAACCAGGCAACAAACGGACTATCCATCTGAACAATATAGTTTTGTTTGGCTAACTACTAACCTTTGGCTGACTCGGGCCTACCAGAAAAAATACACAAATAATCTAACTTATGTTAGTACTCATCTTATGGATGGTCTGTCCCTAACTTAATTCTCCTAAGGTCAATTGATCCTAATGGTTTATGGGCTCACTAATAACCTATCTCTCCTTTGTAGATTCTTTTCTGTGTGTAACATAATTTTAGTCTTACCTGTGATAAGGCCCTACATAATGGAATTTTAGAATTATATTGGTTTGGGGCTACCAGCTAAAGTATAGGGTACGTACTCATACCAGTCACATCTGGTAGTTTAATATCTAAGTGATCTTACTTAGAGTAATCTTCCCTTAAAATTTTCTTTGAGAAATCTTTTCTCTCAAATTGATTTAAACCTTTAAATCATACTTTAAACAAGAAAATACATTCTATGCTTTAGTCAAATCACCTTGCCAGGTTATATATACTTTACACAAATCTTTCTTGATGAAAACATTTAAACCTTTTAAAGTAACCCTTTTGAATCCCTTGAAAGTATCCTTTTGAAACCAAGTAAACCACGTTGATTTACAAACTTAGGCCGAAGTCCAAAACATACACTTTTGAAAGCTTTAAAACTGTAGACATCCTCCAATAAAAACACTATAAACATACATTTCGAAACCTATGGAAACCTTCCACTTAAAACTTTCGAAAAACATTGGGGAACCACCCTTTCAAAACCTTCATTTAAAACCATTCGAAAGCGCTAAGTTCTTTACATAAATCAAACCTTTCAAAACAATTTGGGTTCAAGTAAAACATGTGGAATAACCTTTCAAATGCATTCAAAACCTTTCCTTTCAAAAACTTTGGGTTTTACGTTCAACAAGACAAAAGGTCGTAAAACAAATAAGTCGAAACACTCTTTCGAAAACAATTTCCTAAGTAAAGAAGTGATGGTGTCCAAACCAACCCTTCGAAAGCATTAGAGATGCGGCTTGGGTTCTGAAAATAAGATAACCTTTTCGAAGGCATTGCTTCGAAAGGTTGGATGCGGCAACAAGGGGTTTCGACTCTGTTGAAAGCCATTTTAAAACAAAAGGCACAACCTCTTTCGAAACCATTCCTTTAAAACCATTTGACTTATTCGGAAGCTAACCAAGTCGAAAGCAAAAGCAAAATAGGCACATTTTCAATTAAAAACAAAGTAAAGCTTCGACCCCTTCGGAACCCCTTGTTTCGACTGCACACCTTTTACCTATGTC
Source organism: Allium cepa (assembly GCA_030765085.1). Lineage (NCBI taxonomy): Eukaryota > Viridiplantae > Streptophyta > Magnoliopsida > Asparagales > Amaryllidaceae > Allium > Allium cepa. The sequence goes on along the minus strand of CM060939.1, from coordinate 608,127,680 downwards.
CAATTCGCTGTGCACCAATTCTTTGATACAGTGCGCATTGGTTTTGGTGGTGATGAAGGCGGGTGTACTGGGTCGAAACATAGGTTCCAAAAGTGGCTAAACACGTAAAAGCATGTTTAATCTGATTTTTAACTTTTAGAGTATTTTTTATTAACTAACCTGCCTTGTTTGTCAAAACATGATGATTGCTAATTTCTTTAACAAAGTACTACCGAAATTTCAGAAATAACAAATTATTTACAAAATACCCCTTCTCTTTTTATAAATATATAAAACATTTAAGTCCCACAATAATTTTATATATTTGTTTAAACACTTTGGAAAACAACAAAAATTCCTATAAATCATTTTTTATGTGTCTTCCAACATACGTTAATTTCAGAGCCAAAACATATATAATTTTTCCATAAATAATTTTAAACTCAAACGATTATTTTCTTCATTTGAAATTAATATTAAATCCACATTAATTCATAAAATTATGGACATTGACACCCATCTCTGAAATATCATTTCTGATCTAAGTTTAAAATCGCAAGGCATTTGGATGTCATTTAATAGGGTTTTCACATTAAAACATATCATAAAATCTAAATGAATTAGCATAAATCATCAACAAGCATATATAATCATTTAACATTCAAAAACATGGCAAAAACTTGCAAAATAGTTTGGATTCAACTTAAATCGAAACCAACAGAAAACATGAGATGTAGTCATTGTTCACCTTAGCTTTGAGATTAAGGAGTTGAGATTTGAGAATGGATTAATGTTGATTTAGCTTCTTCCTTTAGCTTATCTTCCTATTGTTCTTGCTTAATGGTAGCTAGACTCTATTTTTAATTTTGATAATGAATGTGCAGAATGAACATGGCTTATGGGTTTAGGGTATTAGAATATGCCTTTTCCCTATTTTTCCCCTTATCTAACTTCCCTTATCTATTTCATTCTAATTCATTTTAGTTTATTTATTAGCATGTCACGGCCACCCTTACTCCTCACAAATCTCAATCCCCTAACCATTGCGTTGTTTGTTTTACTTAACTAATTAAATATCTTAAGAAATGTTAATTAATCTTAGAGACGTTATAGACTCCCCTCCTTAAAGAATTTTGTCCTCGAAACTACGATAAGGAATTCAACAAACCAGTGAAAAAGGTACAACATATTACCAAAAAAATCAGGATAAGCGTCTCTAGTCCTGCTCTCAGTCTCCCAAGTATAGTCTCTCTCATTGTCGCTCCATTGGACTTTAACTAATCTGACTGTCTTATTCCTTAGTCTCTTCTCATCTCTCGCGACCATACGAACAGGCTTTCTAACTATAGTTAAATTTGACTCTACTATTAAGTCCTCTATCAAAGTTGGTGCTATATTAGTCCTCGGGTCTCGAACGCACTTTCTTGGATGAGAAAGAAGATAAACATCGTGTGCTCCTGCCAAACTATTTGGTAACTCTACTCTATATGTGGGTTTCTCGATCATCTCTATAATAGGAAATGGTCCTACAAATCTAGGTACAAACTTCCTTGATTTCCCAAATCTGATTACACCTTTCATCGGTGATACCTTGACGTAAACATGGTCTCCGACAGAGAACTCTGATTCTTTCTATCTTTTATCAACATTACTCTTCTGCTTTGACTAAGCTTCCTTCATCCTAGCTCAAATCAACTCAATCTTCTTTGCAGCTTCTCCAACTAAATCCGGACCAAGAACCAACCTATCTGTGGTCTCTAACCAACAAAATAGTGGTTTTCATGGCCTTCCATACAAAGTTTCAACCATGCCATCCCTATACTGGCCTAATAACTGTTGTTATTTGAAAACTCGACTAAGTGTAGATGGTCTTCCCATGATCCTTCAAAATCTAACACACAAGTTCGTAATAAATCTTCCAAGACTTTGTTAACTCTTTACGTTTGCCCACCAGTCCATATATGGTAAGCGGTACTCATCTTGAGCTTGGTACCCAAAGTCTCTTGTAGACTCTTTTAGAACTCACTAGTAAATAAGGAATAGGCCCGTCAATGGATACCCAAAAAATCGAAAATCCGTCCGGATCCGTATCCAAAAAAGGATATTATCCAATATCCAAAAAGTAAATGCGGATATCCAATATCCAAAAAGTAAATCGGATGCAGATGTGGATATGGGCATATCCGTATTCGAAAAACATCCGTCTGATCCTAGATTTTATGTGTGTTGCCCTTTTTTCATTATGTACGTTGCTATTTTATCATTTGAATTGATGTAATATCATATATACTTGTTTGATATTATGTGTGTCACCATTTTGTCATTTGAAAAACTGATTAAAATTGTAGTGTGTATATTTCATTTGAGAAAGTGATTGTTTAGTTCAAAAATACTAGTATAATAAAAATCTTATTCAATTTCAGATGTTGATATTTCGGATATTTTCCAATATCTAGAAATATCCGCTTTTTATTTTCTGATGCAGATATTTTCGGATATCCAGAAAATATCCGTGGATGCAGAGTAGATACTAATGTTAATTCTCAGATATCCGCGGATATTGGATGCAGATTCGGATGCTTATTTAAATTTTTAGATGCGGATACAGATACATCCATATCCGCATCCGTTTGCATCCATTGACAGCCCTAACAAGGAATCTCTGTCGCTTACTATACTACTAGGAATTCCATGAAGTCTAACTATTTTCTTCATAAATAACTTAGCCAAAATAGGTGTTGTCCTGGTTGACTTAACTGGGATGAAATGGGCACTCTTGGTCAACCAATCCACTAAGACCCATATATTTTCATTTTCTCTATTAGATCTTGGAAACCTATCTATGAAATCCATATAAATAGAATCCTACTTTCGAAATGGAACATCTAAAGGCTGAAGTAATCCATTTGGCTTCTGGTGTTCACCCTTTACCTACTGGCAGTTCAAACATTGCTTCAACCATAAGCCTACATCCCTCTTCATACATTCCTTGAAGAAACTCCTCTTCATATCCTGATACATCTTAGTTCCTCCTAGATGAATGGTGAACTTCGAACAATGGAATTCTTTTAAAACTTCCTTCCTACTGTCTCCCGCATTAGGAACACTATCTTCCTTTCTTTCTCAACCACGCATTCTTGTCAAGACTAAAATCCTTCAAGTCATCGCTCTCTATTCCATCCTTTAACTTCATGATCCTTTCAACTAACACTGGATCCTCTCCTTACTTAGAAGAAATCCTTTTAGTCATAACCGATTGAACTTCTAAACATGACAACACTACTGTTTCTCCACCAAATCTAGCTTTAGACCTCTACTGTACTCTATATGTCGTCAACGCTTCCAAATCTTTCCACTCAGCTAACATTGCCAATACTGTATTCTGATTTTTTTTGCTAAGTGCATCTGCAACTTTATTACTTTTCTTGGTGTATACTCAATTCCAAAGTCACAAGCAGCTATAAATTCCAACCATCTCTGATGTCTCATATTCAGCTCCTTTTGAGAGAATAAGTCTTTCGATGACTTGTAATCCATGTACAAGTCAAAGCTTTCTCCCAAAAGGTAATGTCTCCACATATTCAATGAAAAAATTATTCCAGCTAATTCCAAATCACGAGCTGGGTATCTCACCTCATGCAGTCTAAGCTATCAAGATGCATATGCAATCACTTAACCTCTGTGCATTAACACAGCTCCTAACCCTGTTCCCTAAGCATCTGTATATACTACTAAGTCCTAATTCCCTTTTGGAATAACTAACACAGGCGCATTGGTCAATGAGTGTTTTAGCTTCTGGAATGCTTCCTCGCACTCATCAATCCAAACGAACTTCACATCTTTTCATGTTAGCTTGGTCATCGGTGCTCCTATCCACGAAAAATCCTTAATAAATCTTCGATAATACTCAGCAAATCCAAGAAAAATCTTTATCTCCGTCACTGTCTTGGGTCTCTTTCAATTATTCATTGCTTCAATCTTAGTCGAATCTACAGACAACCCTTTCTCTAAGACTACCTGACCAAGAAACTTCACTTCCTTCTTCTAGAAATGACACTTTGAAAACTTTTCCTTCAATTGATACTGCCTCAACGTCTCAAGCACCACTCTAAGATGAACTTCATACTCCATTTTATCCTTAAATTATATCAAAATATCATCTATGAAAACCAACACGAACCTATCCAAGTGCTCTTGGAAAATTCGGTTCATCAAATCCACAAAGAATGCTGGCGTGGTGTTTGCCAAGAAGCCGGACGGATCGTTGAGGTTATATAATGATTATTGTAAGTTGAATGAGAGGACAATAAAGAATCAATATTTGTTGCCTAGAATTGACGGTTTGTTCGAGCAGTTGAGTGGAGCCAAGATGTTTTCTCAGTTAGATTTAGCAACGGGTTTTCATCAGCTTAGAGTAGCAAAGGATAATATTCCTTTGATGGCGTTTAGAACTAAATATGGATCGTGCGAATAATAATTGCACCTTCAACTCCCTCATCTCGGTAGGTGTCATCCTGCTTGGCGGTCTACTCACTAACTCTGCTCTAGGTACTAAATCTATCTGAAACTCAATGGCTCGTTTCGATGGTAATCCTACTACAGGTTCAATAACATCTGCGAATTCTTTAACCACGAAACTTGATTCAACTCATTTTCTACCTCCACAATATCCAATAAAGCATTCACCTCACAACTAGGTTTTTCTACGGCATATACAATCCGATCACTATAGTCAGGGTGTCTAAGCGATATTTTTCAATCATGGCAAAATATCCTATCATCGCACTTACTTAACCAATCCATACTCGAAATAATGCCGAACCCTACGAAATCAAACACATGCAAACTGCAAACAAAGGTATGGCCTAACAAATCAAAATCTAAGTGGTCACACTTCATCCCAAGCATCACATATCCTCCTATCGGATTTGCAACCCTTAAGGAAATAACTAAATATGAGGGTTCTAAGTTAAGTTTATCTACCAAAAACGAGATATAAAAGAATGTGATGCACCAGTATCAAATAGAACTCTAACTGACTTATCATGAATCTGAAGCGTACCTCCTAACAGTACCTTCCCTTTTTCCTCTGCCATTGGCCTCGAGGTAGCCGCTCCAATGCAAACACTTTGCCCCTTCCATCCTTAGCATGCTCTTTGCAATGATTCTTGTAATGACCAATATGATCGTAGTTGAAACACCTTACCTCTTTCTTCTCCGCGACTTTCTTCCCCTTGCCCATCTGGCACTCATAGGCATAGTGTCCCTTCTTATCATACTTGTAACGGACCACTTCTGCCTTTCCCTTCTTAGCAGCTCTACCCTTTTGAGCTCCCTTCTTGTGGAAGAACTTTCTCTTCTGACACTACCCTGCCTGGACTTCCTTTGCCTTATTTCCCTCCAGAAATGCAAGCATCTCCTCATTCCTTAAAGCCATTTCCACAACAACATCACATGGGTCCCTAAAATGCGGTAATATAGCCTTTGCCAACTCAGGCTTCAACCCCCTAATGAACTTCTCGTTCTTCTTAATCATAGTGTCCACCATTGCATAACCATACCTCACTAACTCCTCAAACCTTGTAGCATACTCTAACACAGTCATCTCCCTTTGCTCCAACTCATCAAACTTCCTATGCAAGGCAGACTTCGCCACCACAGACATGACCCTCTCCTCAAACCTTCTCTTAAACTCCGCTCATGTCATTGTCTCCTCATTAACTCCAACCGGCATACTATTCCACCAATATAAAGCTTCTCCTTGAATCAGTCTCGAAGCAAGCCTTCTCTTTTGCTCATCATTAAGCCCCAAATCAGCAAAAACTTCTCGCAACGGAGTAACCAATTCTCCACTTCAATTGCATCTTCAGTACCAATAAATGGCTTTCCTCCCAGCCTAGCATAGTCTCTACTCAAAATAACATAATTGTTGACCCCCGAAGCTTCCTGATTCCCTACTCCAGCATTTTCTCCAACCACTCCACAACAACACCGCCTGCATCATGTTGATAAAGAACTGATACATTATGACGACCTGCTATTTTCCACCATTCAAATCGACAATAATCCATACATACCGGACTTGAATAGTAAAAATAACAGATTGTAATAAAAAATCGGAGCAAATAAAATCAAATCATACAATCACAGACATAAAATATCCGAATATCTCATGAAGCTACTATCACAAAGTCTCGAAACCAAATACATACTATCAGTCTGAAAACAGATACAACATAAAATCCCAATTACAAAGAATTCCACAAATACAAAGTTGACGACAGAACTGAAATATAGATAACTAGATAAGCTGATAATCTCTAGTGTTTCCAGACCTCTAGGGAGTGGAAATCCAAATCTGGGAATAACTTGGGCTGATCCGAGCATAAATAAAACACAAACACTCGAGTCAGGACATACATACTTATCCAATGTAAACCAACTCAAGTGAACTATAGTAAAGGTACAAGTAACTTAGAAGATGCTTGGGACTACCCATCCTCTAAGGATCCGTCAAAATATTTACTATATAGTAACATTGTGCTATTATAATAGCATCTATCAGTAAAATAAACATACTTTAAAATTGCATCACGGGGTTACCCATATAGACCAGACACGTAATAGTCCCAGTAGTCCATCTAATATCTGCATATCTCCTGATCGGGAGACTCCGAGAAGATATGCATGGGCTACGGGAGAAAACCAAACTTGTAGTAAAGGCTCGATATGGTAGGTGACACGACACAACGAGGCAATGCCAGGGTAGATATACCAATTACGCACACGGGCTGGTGGTAACGCAGCAGCCACATACGCCCACCTCGGAACACATTCCCAAATCAGAGGGTTGCCACCAAACAATCACAAAGTAATAGTATGGTATCGAAGAAATACGTCCGACCAGAAGAGCTACCCCTTTTGGCTCGAGATCGCTCCTGTTTTAGCCACCTTAAGCCAACTCACGGGAGTTGGGTCCACGTAACATAACATAAGAACGTCGCCACCATCCTACTTCATTCTGCAATATCCACGCGTACACAGTTGTCAAAGTGGTTTTCGGTATCGATAGAGAGTATGTCCATATCCGATCCCGGTCTCTTTGCCAACGAATCATTATTATAACCCATGGTTATAACATTTAAAACAATATTTTATATTTCAAAATAAATATCAATTCAAATCCAAATCTTTATCAAAATAAAGATCCATTTACAAACATTTCAATATCAAAATATCATATCTTTCAAAACTTCCTTTTCAAATCATTATTTGGATTCAAATCCAAATATCCAATTTAATACCCTTTTAAAATTGTAAGATAACATTCATTTATTTCAATTCAAATCATCTTTCAAAATGATTCATTTTCCAATTAAATTTATTCATATAAATCATTTTAAAGTGAAGTTATTATTCTTACAAGTCAAGGATTCAAATTTCAAAGTTTCAAGTCAGTCTAAGCTCATTTACTAAGTCAAAACCCATAATTATTAAAATTTTGGCCTTTCGCAGCATTTAGAAAAAAAACTGTTATATGTTATACTTGAAAACATTTTAATTCAGTAATGACAGCACTTAAATACTACTGTTAAAACTTAGTTTTAGTTAAATTTTAGTTTAAAACAGCATAGACAGCATTTCCAGAAATGCTGTAATAGCTCAAGTTTCAAAACAAGGGTTTTTATTCATTTCTGCAAAGACAGCATACCACTGCAGCATTTACAAAATTGCTGTAATAGGTCTGAGTTAAGTTTTAGCCTATTAGTTCAACTACAACAACTACGACATTTCAGATCTGCTGTAATAGCTCTTTTATTAGCCTTTTAGTTCATTTCCAGAAACCATAGCACTTCAGAATGCTATTAAAAGTGATTTTCAGATTTTAGTGTATTTCCAGAAATTAATAATCTTCATTTTAAACCCTTTAAACGTTGTCAAAATCATAATTTAACATTTGAAAATGTTCATTAACATATCAATTAACATATTATTTTTATACAATAAGTTTCTTATAATTAAATCCAATTTCACCAAATTACTTAATAAATTCAAGTGTAAAAGTTTCCAATTCTTCGCATTTTTAAATAAACAACTTAACACTTAAATTTTCTCCATTTTTTTTAACTAAAATTAAATATCCATTTTTTTTATTTATATAACTAAATTTTTATTTAACAAAATTCAAATTTCCACTTAAATTATAATTTCAAAATTCAAAGTAACTATTCATTTTTCCAACATTTTCAACTTATAGAAAATTCCAAATTTCTATATTTAACATTTAGAAATCCAATTTAATCAAATTTTCATACATATACACTTTTAAAATTTCTTCAAATTTCTAGAAAATTTTATAAAGTAACCACGGGCCTGTACATAGTTTTCTAACCTAGGTCAAGTGATACGGATATATATCATTTCAGTCCGCAGTTTACAAATAAAAATCCGGGTACTATCATTTCAAACCCATAGTCCCAAGTCAAAATAAATAATTAAAAGCCGTTCAGGCCTATCATTTCAGCCCATAATGATTTTTCCCTATTCTAAAGTCCATTCGGGTATGTATCATTTCAACCCATAGTGATTTCTAATCTAACAGGGAACTTGCAATGTGATAAACATGTATAAATGGATAGTTTAACATTTATACAACAGTAACAGGTGATATGACATGTAATTAATAGGTTTAACATCATATATAAATAATCATAGGCAGTTATAGCATCATTTATAATTCTAATGTTGTTGCTTCACAATTGCGTAAGTATATATTGTCGTGTGAAATTTACTCACCTCTAATACTGGAGATTGTAACATTGAAATGACAAGATTACGGACTTTGAGTGGAGAGCGAGATCCAATGCTACAACTCTTGTGTTACAACCCAAAACAAAAATCAAAACAAATTATAAATACACTACACTATGAAATGCAATAACTTTGAAATTAAAAATGATTTGAATACAAAGTCTTTTGCCTTGCTTTCTCTTACGTTATGGACGGCCTAGGGGTGCATATGGTCAGGTTTTGGTCAAGTTTTGGCTAGCATGGCTCGGGTTTAAGGCATGAACAAGGCGGAGTTTGAAACGTGAGAAGGTGAAGAGGTTATGCAATATAGTGGAGATTTTGGTCATCAATGTGGTTCGGCCATGGCAAGTGGGCTCGGCCAGAGAAACATAGGTCAGGTCAGTGGGAGGAATGGTGTGTGGTGGTCTAGTCAGAGGTGGTGGAGGCAGCCTAGGTGGTGGTTAGGGTGGTGGTTGAAGTAGATGAGGCAAGGAGGGTCAAACTAGCATGGTTTCAAGCTTTAGGTTGCATTTTTGAGGGGTTTGATCACCATGGAGGGCTCGGCCTTGGTCAAGACCAGAGGTGTAGCTGGTGCTGATGGCAAGGAAGATCTATAGGAGGTGGTGGCTGTGGTTATGGAGGAGAGGCCAAGCAAAACTAACAAAGAAGACAAGGCAAAACACTTAAAAAAAATAAGAAAAAGAATAAAAAGAAGGAAGAAGACATTACCAAAATGTTTCTAGCCATGAATGAAAATGAGAAGATATTTTTTGCATGAAAGATAAGTGAGATACACGGTTTATCAAAGAAAATTACATGGCCAAAACAAAATTAATGAAGAGTTATGAAATTGAAAAGTCTAGAACTTGAAAAGTCAAAAGAAAAGGAAGAGTCTTTGCCTCTTCAAATTTCCATTTCTTTTAAAACAAATAAAACAAAAAAATTCACCAAATACTTCTTAAAACCGAAACCAAGTGAAATAATGTGAAAATAAATAATTAAATTTAAAGAAAAATAGAAAAGAATAAATGAAATTGCTTAAAAATCCAAAACCCTGTTCAAAAATTATAAATAAATCATCACTAGCCTTGGAAAAATTCATTCTAAAAATATTATAAAGCAAAAATTTGAAATAAAATAATTTATTTGTCATTTCTAAAATAAAAATAAATAATTAAATTGGAGAAAAATAGAAAAAGAAGTAAAGAAATTGTTTAAAAATTGAAAACAGGGCATGAAAATTACAAAAAAATTACCATTAAGTCTAGAAAAATTTCTACTTCACTTTAAAAATAGTTTAAATAAAATTTTAAGTGAAATAAGTTCTAAAACATTTTCAAAGTGAAATAATTTCAATTAAAATTAATTTCAAAAATATTGGGTTATTACACTCTCTCCCACTCAAACTTTTTCGTCCTGGAAAAGAACGGAAACAAGGAAATAAGGAAAACATGATAAAAAATCAAAATAGTACCTGGAATAAACAATTCCGGATTTGAAGCACGAATGCTCTCCTCCGTCTCCGAAGTACAATCACGATCATCAGTACTCCACTATACTTTGACCAGACCAACAGATTTCCTTCTTAGCTGCTTCGTACTTCTGTCGACAATACGAAATGGCTTCCTCTCGACAGTCAGATTAGGCTCAATATCCAAGCTGTCAAGAGCTGAAGGCTGAACAAACAAAGATGGGTCATGGAGATACCCGCGAAGATGCGAGAGTGGAATACATCATGCACTCCAGAAAGCTTCTCGGGTAACTCTAGACGATAAGCCAAGGAACCAACTCTTTCCGCAATACGGAAAGGACCAATGAATCTAGGAGAAAGCTTCCTTCTACGACCAAAGTGAAGAACATTCCTTAAGGGAGAGACCTTAAGGAAAACCATATCACCAACAGCAAACTCAAGCTTCCGCCTACGCCTATCAGCATACTTCTTCTTCCTATCCTAAGCAACCCTCAACCTTCTTTTAATCTCCTCAACTCTCTTCGAAGCTTCCAAAATCATATCAGGGCCAAGAACCAGACGATTACCGGATTCAATCTAGCAAGATGAGGATTGACAGGGTCATTCATACAGAGCAGCAAATGGAGATGTCTTAATACTGGCCTAATTCAAAGATAGAAAGAGATAGATAAAAGATTAAGATAAGCTTAAGACAGAAGATAAGTTTATACCTGATAACTATTATTGTAGGTGAATTTGACAAGATGCAAATGATCTTCCAAGATCCACCATAATCAAGCACACAAGCACGAAGAAGATCTTCGAGTATCTGATTCACTCTTTCCGTTTGGACGTCGGTCTGCGGACGATAAACAGTGCTCAAATTCAGATGAGTACCCAAAGATTCCTGAAAAGCTTTCCAGAGTTGGCTGGTAAAGATAGGATCATGATCACAAACAATACTGAGAGGAACACCATGGAGACGAACAATCTCCCTCATGTAGATCTCAGACAAGCTAGAAACAGAACGGGTAGACTTGACCAGAATGAAATGAGAAAATTTTGTTAGCCTATCTACAATAACCCAGATACTCTCATTGCCTTTCCTAGTCCTCGGCAATCTATCAATGAAATCCATGGAAACCCGTTCCCACTTCCAGTTGAGAATCTCGAGAGGCTGCAACAAACCAGGAGTCTTCTGATGATCGACCTTGACCTGCTGACAAGTCGCACACCTACTAACAAGGATAGAGACATCCCGCTTCATACCCTTCCACCAATAAAGCCTCTTTATATCCTAATATATCTTCGACACACCAGGATGGATACAAAGTCAAGATCGATGATTCTTCCGAAGTAACTCTTGCTTCAAATCATCTACATTCGGGACACAAATCCTGCCATTAATCCTCAAAATCCCTCTACCATCGATTTGAGCTCGACTACTACCACTACTACTGCCACCAACTCTGCTTCGAACACTCTCCTTCATCAACCTAAGCATCTCATCCAAATCTTGCTTAGCTATGATGCGCTCCAAAAGAGGAGAAGAAGAAACAACCATCTGACACAACAAAGCCTTCTTCCGACTCAGAGCATCGGCCATAACATTAGCTTTACCGGGAGTATAGCTAATATCGAGGTCGTAAGAAGCCAGAAACTCAAGCCAATGGACTTTCCTCTAATTCAAATCCTTCTGGGAGAATATATTTCAGAGACTGACGATCGGTGTAAAGCTCAAACTTGGTTCCTAGCAGATGATGCCTCCAAAGCTTCAAAGCAAAGACAACAGCAAGCAACTCTAAATCATGGGCAGCATAATTAGCTTCATGGGTTTTCAACTGACGACTGGCATAGGCAATGACCCTACCATCCTGCATGAGAACAGCACCCAATTCCTCACGACTGGCAACAGTATATACTGTCAATCCCTCACTTCCATTCGAAACAGTAAGAACTGGTGTGGAAGTTAGCTTGCTCTTTAACTCATTGAATGCAGCTTTACGCTTCTCATCCTAGATAAGCTTAACATTCTTACGAGTCAACACAGTGAGAGGTGCAGCAATCCGAGCAAAATTCTCAATAAATCTCCGGTAGTAACTGGCAAGGCCCAGAAAACTACGAATCTCAGAAGGAGTCTTAGGAGTTTCCTAATCCTGTAACAGAAATAGGGAAAATAAGAACCACAGAAGAGATAGAATAATTAAATGATAAAGGAAAAGAGAAAGAAGGAAAGACTTACATTGATCGCAGCGATCTTGACTGGATCAATAGAAACTCCATTACCAGAAACAATATTTCCAAGGAATCGAACTTTATCTTTTCAGAAATGGCATTAGAAAATTTAGCCCTCAACTGATGATTTTTGAGAGTCTCTAGAACATACTGCAAATGTGACTCATGCTCACTCTCGGACTTAGTGAAGACCAAGATATCATCAACAAAGGCTAAAACAACAGGACGAAAAACACGATTCATAAGATCCACAAAGAAAGCGGAGCATTAGTCAAACCAAAAGGCATGACTAACCATTCATAAAACCCACTCTCAGTTTGGAAAGAAGTCATAGGAATGCTTTCCTCAGCAACTCTGAGCTGGTGGAAACCTGTGGCAAGATCAAGCTGAGAGAAACAAGTAGCAACATAAAGCTGATCAAACATAACATTGATGCGAGGCATAGGATATTTTTTTTTCATAGTGAGCTTTTTCAACTCCCTATAATCAACACACATCCATAAAGAACCATCCGACTTAGTGACAAAGACCACCGCAGCTCCCCATTCGGAATGGCTAGGTCTGATCAAACCTTTGGAAGACAAGTCCTCAATCTACTTTCCCAACTCTACGAGATGCCATTCTTCTAGGAGGAAGAACAACAGGTCGAGCACCGGGAATAAGATCAATGCGGAAATCTATCTCCCGCTTAGGAGGCAAAGCAGTGACTTCACCAAAAACATCAGGAAAGAGTTTGACCACACAGGTCGAATGAAGATCCCAGGAGAAGAATCCAGAGAATAAATAAAACTGCCTACAAAATCCTGAGGCATGCGGCACTAAATAACAAAAGAAGTACCTAGATCATCCTCAAGATAAAAAAAACCAGGCTTTACAAGAGGTATGAGCATTATGCCTATGAAGCCAATCACTTCCAAGCAACAAATCAAAAGCATCAAAGCCCAAAACATAAAAACCACCATTGAAGCGATGATCAGAATAGAGAAGCTTCACTTGTTTACAAATCCTATTAAGGTTTGCTGGACCCCCAATTAGATTTGAGACACATAAGGATTCAGAAACGTACATAGGAGAAAGGAGATGCTCAAAATTAACACACAAATCAACAGATATAAAACTATAGGATGCATTAGTATCAAACAGAATACGAATATGATGCTGAAATAAAGAAAAAGAACCCTGGAGAGTGCCTTGGTCATCACTAGGAGCTGTAGGAGAAGGTGCTGGAGAAGAGGCAGAGGTGACAGCAAATATACCAGAAGGCTTACCCTTCTGCTGGGTAGGGCAATCCTTCCTGAAATGGCCAGGCTGGAGATAGATATGGCAAAGATCACGCCTAGCTAGTTGAGAGGGGGGAGGAATGACAGTACTAACAATAATAGGACAACTATTCGCATAGTGTCCCTTCTAGTCACAGTTGAAGCAGGTGATGGAAGAAAGGTCAACTGGCTGCCTCTGAGATGGAGCAGATGATGAAGATCCCAAACCCGGATTCTTGAGCCAATTCTTCTTCTGCTGCTGGAAACTGAGCTTTCTCTTTTTATAATTTGTAGAAGAAGTCTGAGATGAAGGAGCACCAAATGAAGCAGGACCCTTAGAAGTAGGGTTCTCATAACGAAGAGCCATATCCATAAGCTGGGTAAAAGTGCCATGAACATGAGAAATGAGCCGACTATAGTACTCAGGACGAGCACCAGTAATAAACTTCTCACTCTTCTTCAGAGGAGTGTCTATCAGACCAGGTCCGAACTTAGAAAGTTCGTTAAACTTCCTCTCATACTTTGAAAACGACATGCTTCCCTGCTTGAGGTCCATAAACTCTATATAAAGCTGGGATTTCCCGGCTTTGGGCATCCACTTAGCAATAAAAGCCACCTTGAGAAGAATGATAACTAAGCTTAGAAAAGTCCCGAAAAGATAGGAAGACGAAATTTAAAGAAACATAAGAAGATACCTGAACTATTCCCACGTAAGATTAGCCTCAACGGTGTTAGCCGTAACAGACTCCCACCAATCTTGGATAGCCTCTTGCAACTGCCATGCGGCTAACTGACGCTTCTAGGCATCAGTAATCTAAAGACCTGTAAATATCCTCTCGATACTCCTCAATCATTGTTGAGCCTCAATGATAGACTCAGAATCAGTGAACTTGGTTCAACCAAGATGAGTAAATTCTTCACAAAGAATAGTGAAACAGACAAGAGGTGGGGCTGGAACTGGAGCAGCACCATGACCCTGACCTCTAGCATTTCTATGATTCATCCTGAAAATTCAAGAATGAATATTAGGACAAAGGTAGAGATAAGTTAAAGACAAGACAAGATAAATTCACTTGGATTAACATCCTAATTATAGAAATTTCTAACAAGGTAGACACGAAAGGAAAGAAGTTTAGAAAAAATTTCTTTTAAAACAAGAAAATTTTTATATCAAAATAATCTTTGGAAAATCCTTTAAAAAGCATTTTATACTTTGAAAATACATTCTCTCACAAAAAAAAGATTCTAAAGTTGATTTCACTCATTCTAAAGTATTTCAACCCTATCTCTAATGAGTTTTTGCTCTACAGGCTAAGTTTTGCCTAAAAACCAAAGTTCTGATACCAATTGTGACGACTCGCTATTTTCCACCATTCAAATCGACAATAATCCATACATGCCGGACTTGAATAGTACAAAATAACAGATTGTAATACAAATTCGGAGCAAATAAAATCAAATCATGGAATCACAGACACAAAACATCAGAATATCTCGCAGTAGAAAATAAAATACCATAGTAGTTCATAAAGCTACTATCACAAAGTCTCAAAACCAAACACATAATAACAGTCTGAAAACAGATACAACATAAAATCCCAATTACAATGAAGTCCACAAATACAAAGCTGACAACAGAACAATAGAACTGAAATATAGATAACTAAATAAGATGATAATGTCCAGTGATTCCAGACCTCCAGAGAGTGGATATCCAAATCTGTGAATAACTCAGGCTGACCCGAGCGTAAATAAAATACAAACACTCGAGTAAGGACATACATACTTATCCAATGTAAACCAACTCAAGTGAACTATAGTAAAGATACAAATAACTTAGAAGATGCTTGGGACTGCCCATCCTCTAAGGATCCGTTAAACTATTTACTATATAGTAATATTGCGCTATTATAATAGTGTCTATCAGTAAAATAAAAATACTTTAAAATAGCTTCACGAGGTTACCCATATATCCCCAGACACGTAATAGTCCCAGTAGTCCATCCAATATCTACATATCTCCTGATCGGGAGACTACGAGAAGATACGCATGGGCTATGGGAAAAAATCAAACTCGTAGTAAAGGCTCGATATGGTAGGTGACACGGCACAACGAGGCAATGCCAAGGTAGATATACCAATTACGCACACGAGCTGGTGGTAATGCAGCAGCCACATACGCCCACCTCGGAACACATTCCCAAATCGAAGGGTGGCCACCAAACAATCACAAAGTAATAGAATGGTATCGAAGAAAATGCGTCCGACCAGAGGAGCTACCCCTTTTGGCCCGAAATCGCTCCCGTTTTAGCCACCTTAAGCCAACTCATGGGAGTTGGGTCCATGTAACATACCACAAGAACGTCGCCACCATCCTACTTCATTCTGGAATCTCCACGCGTATACAGTTGTCAAAGTGGTTTTTGGTATCGACAGAGTGTATGTCCATACCCGATCCCGATCTCTTTGCTAACCAATCGTTATTATAACCCGTGGTTATAATTTTCAAAACAATATTTTATACATCAAAAAAAATACCATTTCAAATCCAAATCTTTATCAAAATAAAGATCCATTTCCAAACATTTCAATATCAAAATATCATATCTTTCAAAACTTCCTTTTCAAATCATTATTTGGATTCAAATCCAAATATCCAATTTAATACCCTTTTAAAATTCAAAGATAACATTCATTTATTTCAATTCAATTCACCTTTTAAAATGATTCATTTTCCAATTAAATTTATTCATTTAAATCATTTTAAAGTGAAGTTATTGTGCTTTCAAGTCATGTATTCAAATTTCAATGATTCAAGTCATTCTGAGCTCATTTACTAAGTCGAAACCCATAATTAATAAAATTTCAACCTTTCACAGCATTTAGGAAAAAACTGTTATAAGTTATACTTGAAAACATTTTAATTCAGTAAAGATAGCACTTAAAAACAGCTGTTAAAACTCAGTTTTAGTTAAATTTTAGTTCAAAACAGCAAAGATAGCATTTCCAGAAATGTTTTAATAGCTCAGGTTTCAAAACAATGGTTTTTATTCATTTCTGCAAAGACAACAGACCACTACAGCATTTACAGAACTGTTGTAATAGGCCAGAGTTAAGTTTTAGCTTATTAGTTCAACTATAGCAACTACAGCATTTCAGATCTGCTGTAATAGCTCTTTTACTAGCCTTTTAGTTCATTTCGAAAAACCATAGCACTTCTGAATGCTATTAAAAGTGATTTCCAGATTTTAGTGTATTTCTAGCAATTAATAATCTTCATTTTAAATCCTTTAAACATTGTCAAAATCATAATTTAACATTTAAGAATGTTCATTAACATATCAATTAATATATTATTTTTATACAATAAGTTTCTTATAACTAAATCCATTTTTACCAAATTACTTAATAAATTCAAGTGTAAAAGTTTCCAATTCTTCACATTTTTAAATAAACAACTTAACACTTAAATTTTCTCCATTTTTTTCAAATAAAATTAAATTTCCATTTTTTTATTTATATAACTAAATTTTTATTTAACAAAATTTTTATTTAACAAAATTCAAATTTCCACTTAAGTTATAATTTCAAAATTCAATGTAACTATTCATTTTTTCAACATTTTCAACTTATAGAAAATTCCAAATTTCTATATTTAATATTTAGAAATCCAATTTAAATCAAATTTTCACACACACACACACACACACACACATTTGAAATTTCTTAAAAATTCCAGAAAATTTTATAAAAATTACCAAGGGCCTGTATATAGTTTTCTAACCTAGGTCAAGTGATATGGATATATATCATTTCAATCCACAGTTTACAAATAAAAATCCGGGTTCTATCATTTCAAACCTACAGTCCTAAGTCAAAATAAATAATTAAAAACGGTTTAGGCCTATCATTTCATCCTTTAATGATTTTTCCCTATTCTAAAGTCAGTTCGGGTATGTATCATTTCAACCCATAGTGATTTCTAATCTAGCAGGGAACTTGCAGTGTGATAAATAGATATAAATGAATAGTTTAACATTTATACAACAGTAACAGGTGATATGACATGTAATTTAATAGGTTTAACATCATATATAAATAATCACAGGCAGTTATTGTAACTACCCGAAATTTCGCTACTTCGAAAATGAGAGATTTCGTTTGTTTAAAATTTAAAAAGAATTTAAATATTAGATATAAATGTTATATATAACATATAATGATGAAGAAATCATTTATTCTTATACTTAATAAATTTAAAAAGTATAAATTTGGATTTTAGAACAAATCAACAAAAGGCGAGATGTTGGAAATAGCACGTTAGCGAGAGACGGAAATCTTACGTTAAAGTTTGATGGAGTGGATATGAAGGTGAGAAAATCTCACCGCTTTTTGAATTATATTGATTATTACGTTTAATTGTTATGTTAGATAATCACTATTTGATGATATGGATGTTTGATTGATTGTTTGAATATATTGGATAATCCGTAGTAATGTTATGACATTTGCCGTATTGAATATGCTAGTATTATATGATTGTTGTATGGTTGTGATGATAATTTGGACATCAAATTTATATTAATTAAGTAATCCCTTAGTTTAAAAAGACCATATTTAGTAATATGAGATATTGTGGAAAAATAAGTCTCTTTTCATTTAAAAGTGAAATTAAAGTTGAAATGAAAGAGAATTTGAAATTTGAAGTGAAATGGATTTGAAAAGGATAGTTAATTAGAAATTGAAATTAAGATGAATAGTGAAATTGGAATTGAAATCGATTTTGAAAAGTGAAGTTTAGTTTGGGAATGAATTGAAATTTAAATTGAAATTAGATTTGAAATCTAAGTTTTAAATGAGTTTAATTTGAGATTAGAATTGAAATTGAAATTTAAAATTTAATATTAAAATAATATGAATTAAATAGTATTATAATATGGTAATAGTGAAAATTCATTTTAAATACTTTAAAAAGTGAAAATATTAATTTAAAATGATTTGTAATGATTTATAAGTGTTGAAATTCAATTTGAATAAATTATTTCAAATATTGAAAAATAAGTTAAAACTAGACGCGTCGCGCAACGGTAGTTCGCGATTTCGCGCCGAAAAATTCAAATGAGTGTATAGAGTGGAATATGGCTTAGAATTCTTCGAGATAAGAAAATTCCGGACTATTATATCCATATCTTCTAAACGAAAAAAGAAAATCAAAGTTTCATCGAGTAGATTTTGAAATAAGTCCAAATCAATGTTCCAGAAAAATCGCGCTAGTGTAGTTAAGTGACCGTAACAGGAAATCTGTTTAAATGGATGTTTTTAATTATGGAAAAATATGGAATAAATTTGATAAATATATTTAAATGATTTAAAATAGATTTGGATTGGAAAATATGAATTATGGAATGTTTAAAAGTTGTTTAATTCAAGCTTATTTAGCACTTTCCGTAGCACTTTTCTGCTGTGAATTCTATAACTTTTGGAATATGAGTTTAAATGTAACGACGTTTCCCAGAATAAATTGTGAACGTTTTAAAAAGGATAATTAAGCATTTTTGAAAGATAATTTGGTTATTTATAAGAAATTCCAAAATAAAATTGAAAATCTGAGTATGCGGAAACGACTAGTATATTTGTCCCGTCTATGAGATCTGGAAAGATAAAACAAGGTGTTTAACTAAGGTTAGGGATGGAGCAATCAGTGTCCTGAACTTACCTGGCCTATGTTTTCTTTTCTTTGGCGAGAGGTGGAACAGATCGAAAGGAAAGCCTGGATGCTCTTAAATAAAAAGACTGTATTAAGTTTTTGAATTAGAAGAAGATTAGTATTATCCAAAAGTTAAGCAATCTCCAAACATGAATGATTTCTATGATCTTATTTACTTCAAAATGTTTTTTAAGATTGATTTAGGGTTTATCGTAAACGATGTCTTAAATAACATTGTTTTTGACCCGACTAAAAAGTTATGAAATTTGGATCAATAATTAAGTAGTGATATATTTTCCAAAGTAAAAGAATGAATTACTTAGAATTATCCTAAGTTAAAAGGAATAGATATTTTGAAATCATCCGAAAAGAATTGAAGTGAAAAGAGATGTAATAAATACTATATACTCATATTCACTTTTTATTAATAATTGGATTTCGAAGGAACCGAAGTCGGATTTGATTGATTTCTATCCGAAAACCACTTCAAACCAATGAATACGTTCGAACGTGAAGACTTGTTGAAGATGATGATTATTGAAGACCGTGGATCTTTATAGCGTGAAGACTGCTTGTTGAACATGCTCTAGGTAGCTCCCAATTATAGAGTTATTTAGAGCAGTGGTTTCCTCGTGATGGAGATTTTTCGGATTGCAAGGACTACTCGCTACTAGTGGTAGTAGGAGAGTGCCTTCAGTTTGTCCTGTTCCTGGACAACTTGTATGGACGTTTGTCTGACATTGCATTTCTAACGATTACGTACATTGGTTTTTACAAGCATACATCCATGGTGGCGGAGAAGGCAACTTCTCTTAGCTTAACACCCTCTTTGAGACATATGAGCTCAAGGGTTGTATATTTGTGGAAGGCAATAAGTAATTA
This sequence comes from Allium cepa, assembly GCA_030765085.1. Lineage (NCBI taxonomy): Eukaryota > Viridiplantae > Streptophyta > Magnoliopsida > Asparagales > Amaryllidaceae > Allium > Allium cepa. The sequence goes on along the minus strand of CM060939.1, from coordinate 608,107,378 downwards.
ACAGAAATGGCAATGTGGCATCCAAAGATGTGATATGTACTTTGTGAAAAGGCAATCGTTTTCCTCAAGCCTCATCAAACCGGAAATGATTGAAAAAGGATTAGATGCGGCAAGGCTATATAGGTCATTCCCAATTAGGATATGGTCATCCTCTTCTATATATATCTTTGCACGCTATGACATCGTGTACCTGATTTATGTGGTATATGCTATGAGGACCCTCGAATAAAGGTCGGTAATGACCGGAGGATGACATATTCGGTACCATCTAGTTATAGAGGTGGGTCGGTCTAGTGTTGGTAGAGGATCCTTTGTGATGGTCCTCGGGACGTCCTTCTAGAGGTGTACCCCTTCAGAAGGTATATCCTGCGCCTGGTCGTTTGCATGGAAATCCATTCTCCAATAAGAACCTACGGTTTTGTTTGTATTGGCGTAATGAATAGCCTCGAAATGCTATATGGGTAATCATTTCGGATAAGATTAATAAGTTTATTTGCAAATATTTTTCAAAGAGATGTCATTAGAAATAATATCAAGGGTTTTGATATAAAAGTGTTTTAGTTGTCATAAGGTAAAAACCCGTTTGTGTTTATGTGTGGGCAAGGTCTTATGAGATACTCTTTATTTTCAAAGGATTTTTATTCAAAGGCCGATATATGATGTTGTCATCTATTATTGAGTTTTTCTCACGCTAGTTTATCAAGCCTGATCCGGGTATTTTCAATACTCGGGTCAAATCTGAGTAGTTTCAGGTTTAGTTGAAGACGGTTGGAGTTTCCAGAGGAGAGCTGGAGATATTCATCGATGTATGAGCATATTCTATTATCCGCCGTACTTAGTGTATTTTATTTGATGTTTGTCAGCAATTGTAAGGACAGATGTTTATAACTGTCCAAGCTGAATTTAGGTTAGACTCTGATATATGTATTTAAAAGTTTTCCGCTATAAAAATATTTGTTCAATATTATATGTTATTCCATTCGAGTGAGATTCTGTTCTGTCTACTTTTCTTTATCATCATTAAAGATCCGTCTTTTCGTGCAATTTGAGTTGGACATGTTTGGTTTATTGTCGATTCAAAGGGTACGGGAAAATGGGCCTTTACATTTGGTACCAGAGCTGAAGGTTAAGCGAGAACCTTGGCTCTGTTATGGGTAAAGTCTCATCAGAGATAGGATTAGTAATATCCTAGGATGAGTAACTCATTAGAGATAGGATTAGTAAAACCCTAGAATGAGTTATGAGAGTATTATATATATGAGCGCGTATTTGTTATTTTTATAAAAATGATTTTGTTTAGTGAAATTGGTAAATGAAATAATTTTACCTTAGGTTTATATTATAAATATTAAATTGGATATTATTATCTTTTATCTTAAAAATTAAGGATTGATTGTAATTTTTCTTAGTGAAACTAAAATATGAATATCTTGTGATTAGAATTGCACAATTTAACTATAAGATATTCTATATAGAATTAATTAGTTGAAACCTAAAATTTAGAACTTTAGTCATATACCCTTAGATATTTAGTATTAAGAAATAATAATGATTAAGTGATTATCATATTGGATGGATTTAAAAGCTAAGTACAAATATCTTGTGAATTAAAATTCACAATTTGACTGTAAGATATTTGGTGACAATATTGAAGCTACAAGTTTGTAATTAGAAAAAGCAAAGAGAAAATGTACACATGGATAAAAAACTTATTATCAATAAAATAGGAAAAGGTAAGCCAAAATTGAAATTTTGGGTAAATATATTATGAAAGGGTAAGTTCTATAACTTATAAAGGAGTTAAATTAATTTGAAATTTAGACACTTTGATTAGGTTAAAATCAAAGTGAAATTTAGAAATAAGAGGTATAAGAAATATCGTCCTAATATAAAAATTTGAATTAGTGATACATTTAGGGTAACATTTTTAATTCAAAATGAAGTAAGAATAGAAGTGGATATTTTTGAATAATATGGTTACTTGGTTGATTGTTAGATGAAAAAGGTTAATAACAAATACCCTGTGAATTAAGTTTCACAATTTGACTATAAGGTATTTGATGGATTTAAGGTTAAGAAATTTGATTTAGAAAATGGATAAGTAAATAAGTTAAGTAGTTAATCATAGAATCAGTGAGAAAAAGGTGTACACTTAGTAAAGTTATCTTATTAATGTATAGATTGGATAAATAATACTAGTTAAATGAAAACCTTAGGCAAAGGAAACTAAGGGTTGAGTTTTATAACTTATTAATCTGAGACAATAATAGAGTTCCATATTAGTTAAACACCTTAGTTGAAGTAATAACGATTTGAAGTTTGGTGATATGTATATATACTCTTAGGAAGCAAAGGTATATTATGTAAGTTTAAGTCATATTTGTATGCTTAAGTAATAATGGATCTAGTAAAAAGTAAATGGTTGTGAAATAAACTTGGATGTATATAAAATTTTGAAGAAATCTATTAGGTAAAGATGAATGTGAATAAGTACATAAGTTAAACGTAGATTATTTCAGCACATAAATTTTGATCTAAGATTTGAGTACAGGATTTTGAGATGTTTACACCAATCCGAAAAAGAATTTATCACTCAATTCTTGACGTCGGGCATTGATGAGAGTTTATGATTATGTACACGAGTTTTCTATCATAGTTGAGAGCTATGCAAGGAAAGCAAGGGTTTGTGATCAAGAAGTCTGATCAAAGACTGCACTAGAAAATCGGGGGATCGATACTAGTTCAAAAGTAAAGTTATGAATTTGAATAGTAGATCGAATCAAATGTCACATATAGTATGATGTGTTGGGTCTGTCTACTTAGTAGTTGGATAGTTATCTAAAATAGTAGGCACTAAGATATAGTGGTTCGACTAATGTTTTGGTATGCATATATATATATATATATGTATGTATGTATGTATATGTATATGTATATATATATAGTACATGCTCAGGACAGAGGATGAGTTATGTGGATGTATTCGTTTATCTTGATATAGTATCACTGTGGTTGTTTCGGATGCATAATCTTGTTTGGTTGTTGTATATTCTATCTTAAGTGTGCAATATGCACTAGGATGGATATGGTAGAAGTTTGACTTGATGTATGTGTATATAATCATAAGTACGTGATATGTACTCAGGTTAGTGTGGGAAATCTCTGTATGTATGTTTGACATCATTTGCTTTAATGTTGTTATGATATCGACATTCTTCTTTTCTATCATCGGTAGAAACAAGCCAAATTATTTGAGGAGATGAGTATGGGATAGGTTCATTTTTCTTTGATTTCATTTCGATGACGAAATGCTTTAAATAGGGGAGAATGTAACGATCCGAAATTTCGCTACTTCGAAAATGAGAGATTTCGTTCGTTTTAAATTTAAAAGGAATTTAAATATTAGATATAAATGTTATATATAATATATAATTATGAAGAAATCATTTATTCTTATAGTTAATAAATTTAAAAAGTATAAATTTGAATTTTAGAACAAATTGACAAAAGGCGAGATATTGGAAACAACACGTTAACGAGAGACGGAGTTCTTATGTTAAAGTTTGACGGAGTGGATTTGAAGGTAAGAAATTATCACTGCTCTTTGAATTATATTGATTATCATGTTTAATTATTATGTTAGATAATCACTATTTGATGATATGGATGTTTGATTGATTGTTTGAATATGTTGGATAATCCATAGTATTGTTATGACATTTACCGTATTGAATATGCTAGTATTATATGATTGTTGTATGGTTGTGATGATAATTTGGACATCAAATTTCTTAATTAGGTAATCCCTTTGTTTAAAAAGACCATATTTTAGTAATATGAGATATTGTGGAAAAGTAAGTCTTTTTTCATTTAGAAGTGAAATTAAAGTTGAAATGAAAGAGAATTTGAAATTTGAAGTGAAACGGATTTGAAAATGATAGTTAATTAGAAATTGAATTAAGATGAATAGTGAAATCGAAATCGAAATCGATTTTGAAAAAGTGAAGTTTACTTTGAGAATGAATTAAAGTTTAAATTGGAATTAGATTTTAAATCTAAGATTTAAATGAGTTTAATTTGAGATTAGAACCGAAATTGAATTGAAATTGGAATTTAAAATTTAATATTAAAGTAATATGAATTAAATAATATTATAATATGGCAATAGTGAAAATTCATTTTAAATACTTTAAAAAGTGAAAATATTGATTTAAAATGATTTGTAATGATTTTATAAGTGTTGAAATTCAATTTTAATAGATTATTTCAAATATTGAAAAATAAGATGAAACTAGATGCGTCGCGCAACGATAGTTCGCGATTTCGCGTCGAAAAGTTCAAATGAGTGTATAGAGTGGAATATTGCTCGAAATTCTTCGAGATAAGAAAATTCCGGATTATTTTATCCATATCTTCTAAAATAAGAAAGAAAATCAAAGTTTCATCGAGTAGATTTTGAAATAAGTCCAAATCAATTTTCCAGAAAAATCGTGCTAGTGCAGTTAAGTGACCGTAACAGGAAATCTATTTAAATGGATGTTTTAATTATGGAAAAATATGGAATAAATTTGATAAATCTATTTAAATGATTTAAAAGAGATTTGGATTGGAAAATATGAATTATCGAATGTTTAAAAGTTGTTTAATTCAAATAGCTTATTTAACACTTTCCACTGCACTTTTCTACTGCGAAGTCTATAACTTTTGGAATATGAATTTAAATATAACTACGTTTCTCAGAATAAATTGTGAATGTTTTAAAAAGGATACTTAAGCATTTTTGAAAGATAATTTGGAATATTTATAAGCAATTCCAAAATAAAGTTGAAAATCTGAGTATGCGGAAACGACTAGTACATTTGTCCCGCCTGTGAGATCTGGGAAGATAAAACAAGGTGTTTAACTAAGGTTAGGGATGGAGCAATCAGTGCCCTGAACTTACCTGGCATATGTTTTCTTTTCTTAGGTAAGGGGTGGAACAGATCGACTGAAAAGCCCGGATGCTCTTAAATAAAAAGACTATATTAAGTTTATGAATTAAAAGAAGATTGGTATTATCCAAAAATTAAGCAATCTCCAAAAATGAATGATTTCTATGATCCTACTTACTTCAAAATGTTTGTTAAAATTGATTTAGGGTTTATCGTAAATGATGTCTTAAATAATATTGTTTTTGACCCGACTAAAAAGTTATGAAATTTGGATCAAGAATTAAGTGCTGAGATATTTTCCAAAGCAAAAGAATGAATTACTTAGAATTATCCTAAGCTAAAAGGAATAGATATTTCAAAATCATCCGAAAAGAATTAAAGTTAAAAGAGACTTAATAAATCCTATATACTCATATTCACTTTTTATCAGTAATTGGATTTCGAAGGAATTAGGGTCGGATTTGCTTGATTCCTATCCGAAAACCACTTCGAACCAATGTATACGTTTGAACGTGAAGACTTGTTGAAGATGATAATTATTGAATACCGTGGATCTTCATAGCGTGAAGACTGCTTGTTGAACATGCTCTGGGTAGCTCCCAATTATAGAGTTATTTATAGCAGTGGTTTCCTCGTGATGGAGATTTTTCGGATTGCAAGGACTATTCGCTACTAGTAGTAGTAGGAGAGTGCATTCGGTTTGTTCTATTCCTGGACAACTTGTATGGACGTTTGCCTGACATTGCATTTCTAACGATTATGTACATTGGTTTTTACAAACGTACACTAGTGGTGGCAGAGAAGGCAACTTCTCTTGGCTTAACACCCTTCTTGAGACATACGAGCTCAAGAGTTGTACTTTTGTGGAAGACAATTAGCAATTAACAAAATGGAAATGGGCATTCAAAAACGTGATATGTGTTTTGTAAAAAGGTAATCGTTTGCCTCAAGCCTCATCAAACTAGAAATGACCGAAACAGGATTAGATGCGGCAAGGCTAAGTGGGTCATTCCCAATTAGGATATGGTCATCCTCTTGTAGATATATCTTTGCATGCTATGACGTTGTGTATTTGATTTATGTGGTGTATGTTATGAGGGCCCTCGAATAAAGGTCGGTAACGACCGGGGGATGACATATTCGGTACCATCTAGTTATAGTGGTGGGCTGGTCTTGTGTTGGTAGCCTTTGTGATGGTCTTCGAGACATCCACTAGAGGAGTACCCTTTCGGAAGGTAGATCCCACATCTGATCATTTATACAGAAATCCATTCTCCAATAAGAACCTACGGTTTTGTTTGTATTGGCGTAATGAATAGCCTCGAAATGCTATGTGGGTAACCATTTCGGATAAGATTAATAAGTTTATTTGCAAATGTTTTTCAAAGAGATGTCATTAGAAATAATATCAAGGTAAAAACCCGTTCGTGTTTATGTGTAGGCGTGGTCTTATGAGATACTCTTTATTTTTAAAGAATTTTTGTTCAAAGGCTGATATATGACACTGTCATCTATTATTGAGTTTTTCTCACGCTGGTTTATCAAGCCTGATCCGGGTATTTTCAATACTCGGGTCAGAACCGAGTAGTTTTAGGTTTAGTCAAAGACGATTGGAGTTTCCAGAGGAGAGCTGGAGATATTCGTCGATGTATGAGCATATTCTATTATCCACCGTACTTAGTGTATTGATGTTTGTTAGCAATTGTAAGGACGGATGTTTATAACTGTTCAAGCTGAATTTAGATTAAACTCTGATATATGTATTTAAAAGTTTTCCACTGTAAAAATTTGTTCAATATTATATGTTATTCTATTCGAGTGAGATTCTATTCTGTCTACTTTTCTTTATCACCCTTAAAGATCCATCTTTTCGTGCAATTTGAGTTGGACATGTATGGTTTATTGTCGATTCAAATGGTACAGGAAAACGGACCTTTACAGTTATAGCATCATTTATAATTCTATACATTAAAATGTTGTTGCTTCACAATTGCATAAGTATATATTGTCGTGTGAAATTTACTCACCTCTAATGCTGGAGATAACAAAACCAATGATACAATGGAATCAAAAGCACGATGACAATATTACGGACTTTGAGTGGAGAGCGAGATCTAATGCTACGACTCTTGTGTTACAACCCAAAATGAAAATCAAAACAAATTATAAATACACTACACTATGAAATGCAATAACTTTGAAATGAAAAATGATTTGAATACAAAGTCTTTTTCCTTGCTTTCTCATATGTTATGCATGGGCTAGGGGTGCATATGGTCAGGTGTTGGTCAAGTTTTGGCTCGGGTTTAAGGCATGAACAAGGTGGAGTTTGTAACATGAGAAGGTGAAGAGGTCATGCAATATAGTGGAGTTTTTGGTCATCAAAGTGGTTCGGCCATGTGAAGTGGGATCGGCCAGAGAAGCATGGGTCAGGTTAGTGGGAAGAAAGGTGTGTGTTGGTCTGGTCAGAGGTGGTGGAGGCGGCTTAGGAGATGGTTAGGGTGGTGGTTGAAGTAGATGAGGCAAGGAGGGTCAAACTAGCATGGTTTCAAGCTTTAGGTTGCATTTTTGAGGGGTTTGATTGGTCAAGACCACAGGAGTAGCTGGTGGTGATGGCAAGGAAGATGTGTAGGAGGTGATTGCTATGGCTATGGAGGAGAGGTCAAGCAAAACTAGCAATGAAGACAAGGCAAAACACTTAAAATAATAAGAAAAATAATAAAAAGAAAAAAGAAAAAAGTAGCAAAATGTTTCTAGCCGTGAATGAAAATGAGAAGATATTTTTTGCATGAAAGATAAGTGAGATACACGGCTTATCAAAGAAAATTACATGGCCAAAAGAAAACTAATGAAGAGTTATGAAATTGAAAAGTCTAGAACTTGAAAAGTCAAAAGAAAAGGAAGAGTCTTTGCCTCTTCAAATTTCCATTTCTTTTAAAACGAATAAAACAAAAAAAATTCACTAAATACTTTTAAAAACCAACCACGAAGTGAAATAATATGAAAATAAATAATTAAATTTAAAGAAAAATAGAAAAGAATAAAAGAAATTGCTTAAAAATCCAAAACAGTGTTCAAAAATTACAAATAAATCATCACTAGCGTTGGAAAAATATCCACTTCATTCTAAAAATATTATAAAGAAAAAATTTGGAATAAAATAATTTATTTATCATTTCTAAAATAAAAATAAAGAATTAAGTTGGAGAAAAATAGAAAAAGAACTAAAGAAGTTGTTCAAAAATTGAAAACAGGGCATGAAAATTACAAAAAAAATTACCATTAACTCTAGAAAAAATTCTACTTCACTTTAAAAATAATTTAAACAAAATTTTAAGTAAAATAAGTTCTAAAACATTTTCAAAATGAAATAACTTCAATTAAGATTAATTTCAAAAATACTGGGTTGTTACATACATAGCTCCCATGTCAACTTGTAGGACTCCAACACCCGCATTTCCAACTTGTGCCTGACCTTAGCTCCTTCTCATATTTGGTCTGGCATTTCAATTTGTTGTGGTTCTTCCCTCAAGGTTAACTCTTCCACTTCTAGCATCTATATTTGTATTCAAGCCTTGTAAGATATAGATGAATAGCCTAAGAGAGATAGGAGAATAGAGATATAGTGTATACTTATCTATGGAAAGTATAACTACGTTACTATACCGTTATCCCATACCCCAATCTTATCTCTAAATCCTTCGGATTATGTTTTCAAAAATCATTTTAGTTTAAAGTTTTTCATAAACCTATGCTCTGTACCAAGTTATAACATCCATTACCTGAAGGTCCGAAGCTAAGAGCTATAGATGTTGCAATCAACCATAGTATTAACTTTCGGTGACCAAATACTTTAATGTTAATGGTATCCATAATATCAAAAACACTTGAATATGAAATAAAATCATCACAGATTGAAACACTTTTTTGATTATATTTCAAAACAACATTTCATATCCAAGTTACATAATCCCAAATGTTTCCCAGGTTCATATCAAATATAATTATTACATAATACGCCAAGAGCGAGATATGAGGATGCCCCTTTGGTTGACCAAATTACTAAATTGTCATAACAAATCAATACAACACAACGGAAATAAAACAAAACAACTCCTAAATATAGCTAGCATCAACCTCCTGCTCGTCTTTGAAAGCTTTATTCGTCCACCTACTAAAACCTGAAAATCCTTAACCCTCAGCCTACTCAAGTCAATTTTGAGCACCCGAGTGTTTAAGAGGAAAACATAAACTTCAAGTCAGACATAAAGCCTAGTGTGTATAATACTATACATCTTTGTTATGCGATATTAAATGAGACCATGTCGCTTAGCAGAATAGGTTTCCCCTCACTAATATCATTTTAAAACATATCTTTTGCAAATCTTAATCTTGGAGTTAAAACAATATTATCAATATCATGAAAGCATATAAATCGGGTAAAAAATGGACCGTGTGTCCTGACAATATAGTTTTGTTTGCTAACTACTAACCTTTGACTGACTCGCGCCCACCCAAATAAAATACACAAATAATCTAACTTATATTAGATACTCCTCTTCTGGACGGTCTATCCCTAACTTAATTCTCCTAGGATCAACTGATCTTAATGGTTTTACGGGCTCACCAATAACCTATCCTTCCTATACAGATTCCTTCTATGTGTAACATAATTTTAGTCTTACCTATGACAAAACCCTACACGCTAGAATTTTGGACTTATATTAACTCGGGGCTACAAGTTAAAGTATATGGCATGACACATACAAGTTCCATCTGGTATTTTAATATCCGAGTCATTTTACTTAGGGTAATATTCCCTTAAAATTTTCCTTGAAAAACCTTTTCTCTCAAATTGATTTGAACCTTTAATCATACTTTAAACAAGGAAAATATATTATATGCTCTACTCAAATCACCTTGCCATGTTATATACACTTTACACAAATCTTTGTTGATGAAAACGTTTAAACCTTTCAAAGTACCCCTTTCGAATCCGTTGAAAGTATCCCTTTTGAAGCCAAGTGCACCGCTTTGATTTATAACCTTAGACCGAAGGCCAAAACATACCCTTTTGAAATCATTCTTAATAAACCTTTTAAAAACATTGAAAATCGTTCCTTTCGAAAGCTTCAAAACCTTAGACATCCTCTTATCAAAACACTATAAACGTATATTCCGAAACCTTTAGAAACCTCCACTTTAAACTTTCAAAAACATTTAGGAACCATCCCTTCGAAACCTTTATTTAATACCTTTCGAAAGCAATAAATCCATTTCATAAAATCAAACCTTTTGAAAGAATTTGGGTTCAAGTAAATCGTGTGGAATAGCCTATCGAAACCGTTAAAAACCTTTCCTTTTGGAACCTTTGCGTTTTATCTTCAAACAAAACAAAGAGACGTAAAACAACTAAGTCGAAAGCACTCTTTCGAAAACAATTTCCTAAGTAAAGAAGTGATGGTGTCGAAACCAACCTTTTCAAAAGCATTGGAGAAGCGGCTTGGGTTTGAGAAACAAGGTAATCCTTTCGAAGGCATTGCTTTGAAAGATATGATGCGGGAGCAAGGGGTTTCGGCCTTGTTGAAAGCCATTTAAAAAAAGGCGCAACCTCTTTCGAAACCATTCCTTGAAAACCGTTTGATCCAGTCGGAGCTAAACAAGTCGAAAGAAAAAGCAAAGCAGGCGCATTTTCATTTAAAAACAACGTAAAGCTTCGACCCCTTTGGAACCCCTTGTTTTTCGACTGCATTCCTTATGCATATGTCCAAGTCGCTGTGTACCAAGTCTTGATGCCATATGCATTGGCTTTAATGGTGATGAAGGTGGGAGTTCTGGGTCGAAACATAGGTGCCGAAAGTGGCTAAACATGTAAAAAGCATGTTTAATCTGATTTTTAACCTTTAAAGTATTTCTTTTTAACTAACCTACCTTTTTTCAAAACATGATTGGTTGCTTTTTTCTTCTTCAAAAAGTACTGCCAAAATTTCAGAAATAACAAATTAAATTATTTCACAATACCCCTTCTCCTTTTATAAATATATGTAAAACATTTAAGTCTCATACCTTAAATAATTTTATATATCTATTAAAACACTAGGAAAATTCTACAAAAATGAACATGTTCGCCATAGCTTTGAGATTTAGGAGTTGAGATTTGAGAATGGATTAATGCAAATTTAGCTTCTTCCTTTAGCTTATCTTCCTCTTGTTCTTGTTTAATGGTGGTTGGCATCTATTTTTAATTTTGATAATGAATGTGTAGAATGAACACTGCTTAAGTGTTTAGGGTATTACATTATGTCCTTTTCCTATTTTACCCCTTATCCAACTTCCCTTATCCATTTCATTCTAATTCGTTTTACTTTATTTGTTAACATGGCATGGCTACCCTTACCAATCAAAAATCTCAATCCCCTAACCATTACATTATTTTATTTAACTATTAAATATCCTAAATAATGTTACTCAATCTTAGGGTCGTTACACTCGACTTCGGCATGCTTGGCCTTGATAGTGTCAACCTAGCATTAGCTTCATCGCATATTGGCATATAGAAGAGAGGACATCATCAATGTGTGATATCGTTATGAAGCTTTATCATTACTTGGTACACTGGCTTTTATATATCTCATGAATGTTGATAGCTTGATTGATTGTAACGATCCGCTATTTTGGACCATTCAAATCGATAATAAAACCATACATATCCGACTTGAATAATTCAAAATACCGAATTGTTAATTAAAATTTGGCAAATCTTAAAATATACAGTAAATAATTCAATCACAGATCACAGAGTAATATAATGCAGCGGAATAGATAAAGAATAGTAGTTCATGAAGCTACTATATACATCAGAGTTAGAAAATTACAACCGAATAGTTCAAATGCAGTGACGTCTCCAATGCAACAGATGACTTCTCTGAGCCAATCAACTGGAAAGGCTGGAATCTGAACCGATAGGTGGATTTCCAAATGAAGCTCCGAACTCTAAAGGTGAGTCTCAAATGCTGTATCACTCAGTCTGACCCGAGCGTAAAGCAAAACATAGAACACTCGAGTCAGGATTAACATTCTTATATCAATAAATCCAACTCAAGTGAAATATCAACTTAAATACAAATAATCTTAAAGGATGTTTGGGATAACCATCCTCTAAGGGTCCATGGAACTTTCTACAAGGTAGAAATATACACTATAACACCGTGGTCATTTCAGCTTAATTTATACTTTAAAACCAAATCTCATTTTCACTTAAAATATCTCTATATTTCCCAAAATAGTATTAAATAATTTATACAGTAAAGTATTTTCAATTTCCTCAACTTCACAAATCGTTCCAACATCAACCCGACCTTCCCATTCAAATTAAATTCAATCTCAATTTATCAATTTAAATTCAACTCAATTTCTAAAATAACCACTTAAAATTTATCGATCTCAAATTCGGATTTATAATCACAAATACCCCTTTATATTTCCATATATTTCAAAACTTTAAGTATTCAAAGTTTCATCTAAATTTTCATTCAATTTAGTTTTCTAAATAATAAATTCAAATTTAGATCAACCTAAATTTATTTTAATTCAATTTAGTTGCTAAATAACAAATTCAACTACGTCAATTTCAAATATAGATCCGAATATCAACATAAACCATTTAAATTCCAATATTAGTTCAAGCCTTTAATATTTAAATGTCTATATAACAGTTTCATATAGATCTCGATTTAACCTCCTTATTATTTAGCCTTGAAATACTCCCTTATTAGATTCAATATCATTTAAGTAACCTTAAATTACATTTTACTCAATATTTTCTTTAATTTATTTAAACGCGAAATATCCATTAAATCACTTAAATCAAAAATCCAGTTACAAAATCATACCCTTTAAATTTCCCATTCAAAATTTCAAATCGATTTAATTAAATAAATCCTTATTTGAATACCATTTTTATAAACCCAAATTTATCTCCCAATCTTAATTATTTAATTTATTACAAGAGAATCTATTTTAAATATAGATTTACATAAATACTTAACCATATTATACGTATTAAATCAATCTAATTTAAATCAAATATTACTACTAAATCTATATATACAATTTTCAATTATATAATATCTTAAGAATCAAATTTATTAAACCATATATTTCTTTCCAAAATTATGGAAATTATTTTCAAAATATTTATATGGACCAACGGTGTCTGTATATATTTCCTATCATATAGTCAAGTGCTACGGATATTTATCATTTCAATCCGTATACTAAATATATACGGGTGGATAACATTTCAACCCGTAATCCCAAATTCAATTAAATGAAAATCGCTTGGGTTTATCATTTCAACCCACAATAATTTTCTCCTATTCTAAAGTCTGTACGTGTATGTATCATTTCAACCCATAGTGATTTCTAAACTACAGGGAACTTGCAGAGTGATAACAGAAAATACAATATAATATAAACAACAGGATATGGTGTCATATCCCGCAGGTGAACAGTTACAGATAATAGCATATATAACAAATTTAAATAACTACAGTAGCATATTTCAATTGTCGTTTCAATTGAAATCAAATTTAATGAATAAAAATATGTTAATCGTGAGTGATTACTCACCTTTCGAGGCTAGAGAGATTTTAAATGGGTTATGGATCCAAGAACAAATTTCCAAAATGAACAAGATTGGCACGAATAGGACGAACAGAGCTGATAAATAAAGATCGATGAAAAGAGATTAGAAACTGCTTGATGTAGACCGAAACAAAATATATAAAATCCCAAAATATTATTTGCTTAACTAATATTAACTTTGAGACTCATTAAAATTATATACATACGTTTTCCAAAAATATAAATAGTTTAGAAACAACTATTGACCATACGTTCTGTATAATCAACATATATCCATTATACATTTAAACTAGACTATATTTAAATTATACTATGTATAGTAATGTAATATAGTATACAGTACACTTATTACATTACACGTGAAGACTATAAATATAATATTTAACAATACACTTGTAACAAAATATGCGACTATAAAATTTTATTTTTAATATAAACACAGAGAACAGCTTTATATATTTATTCATATTCAGTTATATAAAAACTCTTGCTATATATTTATATTCAAAGTCTAATAACATAACTATACTGCAAACGTATATGTAGTTGAGAATATATAATACCTTTTTATACTTTCTTATGCACTTAATATACTCAACAACGAGTTATATATATAAGCGGTCATGCATTTTGATATGAAACAACAAGTGTAAAATAACTTTTAAAACTATATCATTATATATATATTATACACTGAACAGTTAAAATAACTTTTAAAACTTTTTTTTAAACTTTATCATTATAAAATAAGTTTTAAAATATACATCATACGAATGTTTTAACCCACACAAAAAAATATATGCTTCCTTATACATATTATATATATCTAATTTATTTATTCTTATTATTATTGCTTTATATATATATATATATAAAAGAAAAGTGGTGCCTGAATAATATTTTCTCATTCTCCTAGAGCATAGGTGACTAACAAAACACGCATGGTCTAACATGTGATATCATTTATTTTCTATTTTTATAAAAGTGGTGCAAACATATTTAGTCTATCTTAGAGTACAAGTGGAGCAAATGATTTATTTTTCAAGGCATTAGCCAAATGTATATTTTTCTCAAACCAAAATACTTGTTAACATTAAGACCTTGAACGAACAAAGCTGAGGAGAATATTTTTACTGATTTAAAACCTGAAGTAAAACAGCGATGCCGCCTACATCCTTTTCCAATGTGTTTATAAATGATATAAGCAAGAATCTGTCTATACTGTGGAGGGTGCTCTTGATTGTGGAGGAGGGTAGGTGTCATGTGGTGAAATAGTAGAGCCAAAAATTTAAACAGAACAATGAAGAAAAGAGAAAAAAAAAAGGAGGAAAAATAATTCGGTCATTACCTGATGCTTTTCTCACACGCAAGGAAAAAGGAGAGGAACCCAAAATGAGATGCAGATGAAGTTTGATACGTGGTTTGTATTTATTTGTGACAACACAATTGTTAAAGTGGGAAAGCAAAAATCAAGGCATGCAAATTTTAAAGCAAGGAAGAAAACATGTTTAGCATTTAAAGAAAAGCTTGCGTGCATTAAGGGAAAAATGGAAAGAAATTTAAAGATTTTGGAACAGTTAGTAATTTGTGGATCATGTTCCTATTAAATCCGAAGGCAAAAGGAAAGTGAATATAATTTGCATGTAAATGGTGAGGCACATTTTATATTTAAAGGGAGTAATTTGCATTGATTGAGTGGAGGAAACGGTATGAAATAAATTGCTTTAGGAATGGTAGAGAAGTATGAAATGAATCGTGTTTTATAATCAAACACGCGTTGATAATGGTGAAAGAAAAAGTAGGGGGAAAGTTGATTTTGAACCGGACTGGATTTTAAAGATTTTGTACCAATTTTAAACGAGAGGCAATTGGAAAGAGTAGAAAAAATTTCGCATGAATCCAAGGCAAACATTTTAAACTAATTGAATGGTTAGGGAATTTATTTCTTTCCCACTTAAAAAAATACGCCTACGGATAAATTTAATTATTATCCAAGGTAAGAAAATGAGACATGCGTAAAACTGACGTAAAAATATACGCCTAATTTATAACAAAGAAACGCTTTTAAATTTGTACATTTTTCTTATGTAGTAAATATAGGTTATAATATTACATCAAATTCATACCATTTGTATGCCAACTAAATTGAACAAATTAAAACGTGTATCTTAAATGGATTATTTTCACTATTAACTGAAAATTTATTATTTAATTAAAATATGATTTGTTTATATCTTTTTGATTTACTTAACATTTAAGAAATAAACTGTTGTATATACGTATAAAAGAAAACGTAGAATGCGTACAACAGACGCAGTGATTTTTGTCCAAAAAAATGAAAATAATGGATTTAAATTTTATATGTTTTCTTGTATGTATATATACATTATTTATTCCATCAAATAACACGCCTTTTAAACGCGAAATTAAACAGTTTATTTATACACAAAGTTTTGGAAATTTATTACTTATATAAAAATATGATTTTTTTACACGTTTACTAAGAAATTTATATTCAAAAATGTATATAAGTAAAATATTAAATATTAAATTTTTAAAAGTATAAAATCAATTTTTTTTAAAGAACAAAAGGTGTAATAAACGTTGTTATGAATATATTAAATTAAATGAAAAGATTAAAAATTAAAAATTTAAAGATTTATAACATCAAAAAAAATGTTAAGTTTTAACCAAAATAAGAATTTCAGAATTTTCACACGAATAAAAATCTTGGGTGACTATTTATAATTAAATTTAGACAATCAAATTTTCGAAAAATAAAACCCTAGAGTTATAAATAACGAATAAAATATTGCTAAAATTTGAGCTGTTACACTCTCCCCCACTCAAAACTTTTCGTCCTCGAAAAGGAAGAAGGTAGGGGAATTAAAACAACTAGAAAGAAAATTGATTGAAAGACAAGATAAACAATAAATTTTAAAATTATATAAATTTTACTTGAAATATTCATTTGAAAACTTCACTTGGTAATCATTTTTTTTACTACTTTATCTTAAGATACTTTCAACATTATAGATACATCTATAATCATTTTATTTAAACATGTTTTATTTAATTAATAACTTCAAAATATTTATAATACTAAAAGTTTCTATTAAACAATGTAGTATACAAATAAGTAATATTTAAAAAGGATATATCCAACAAGGAAGGAAGGTAGATTTGGAAAACAGAATCAAGGTGAATAACTAAACTAGCAGATAAGGTAGATGCAAGGAATAGTATCGGACACGAATAATTAATCTAGAACCATAAGAATTTAAATTTCAAATATTAATTCAAAATTTCTTTGTTGGAAAAAATACTTTTATAATAAATACCTTTATAATAATACTTTTATAATAAAATACTATTATATTGAAATAAATTTTCCTTTCGAAAATACTTTTATAACTCGATGTTTCAACAAGTTTATCCTCGTTCTTGCAGACTATGGCCATGCGTTGATCAGGCGCAAAGCTAGAATTCTTCAAGTACTTAGTGGACTTGTTTCAACACCCAGTGAAAATACTTGAAAAACCTTTAAAACAGATATGGAAATTACAATCCAAACAAAACAACCAAACCAAAACCTTTGTCCGACCATGGTTCGTAGACACACGATGGTTACGCCTGGATCCCCAGGAACCAATCCGTATCTGTAAGCTTTCTCAGCCCTACGAGTTACGCCATGATGACTAGTAGAGTGCAGGATACACAATGGTTACGGCTGGGTCCCCTAGGAAAAAATCCGTACCCCTAGGCTGTCTCAGCTAGGCAGTTTCGCTACTATTCGCGACCTACACAGATTGCAGGATACACAATGGTTACGCCTGGATCCCCTAGGAAACAATCCGTACCCCTAGGCCAGACTCAGCCAGGCAATTGCGCTATGCAGTCACGAGAGAAAAAAATCCATGGGTTACGCCACGGTGGGAACACTCGAGTATTACATCCAAAAAACCAAAAATCAGAGAGAATAATATCGATAGAATGAATCCACGATGTGGCCACAAAGCAGATATCAAGCAGAAGGCACTTTCCATATCTTTACTTCGAAAATATACATATCATATAGTACCTTTTCAAATCACTTTCACATATCGTACTTATATAAAGTCCATATATATAGGAATCCACTTTTTCCCAAATCGAATACTTTCCAAATCAATAGTAGATCAAATCATGCTTATATAGACTTCGATTATATAAAATATCTTTCCAAATTAAGTACCTTTCAAATCAATAGATTTCAAATCAACTTCATACTTATACAATCCATTTTATATAAGTTCGACCACTCTCAAATCAAGTGCTTAGTAATCTAAGGTTCTCAATTTCAAATCATTTCAATATCAACACAGTTTCAAAATCATATATGATTTCACCAAATTTTCTTCCAAATTAAATATCTAAATTTCAAAGTTCCCAAAATAATAGGTTTAGAAAATTATCCCAGTTTCCAAATTAAAATAATTCAAGTCAAACAAATTCATTTCCAGAATCACCATATAAGTACTGGTTTTTACTTTCAATTTAATTTCCAAAACCAAATATTTTCTCAAAATCAACTATAGTTAAAATGGTTTCCAAATTTTATAATTATCCCTTTAAAACTTTTAAACTATCTATTTCTATTTGAAATATCCAATTTACCTTTCTGAAAATCATTATTCAAAACTATTTTTTTTCCAAAACATTTCAAAGCTAAATTTATATTCTTTATCAAACATTTTACACTGTTCGAAATTTCTTAGCTTTGAAAATTTAATCTCGATTTGGAAGTGTTCGAACATTCAAAATAGTTAGGGAAATCAAATTTTCAATTCAAGAGTTGAAAATCAACAATAAATCAATAAATCAATTATTAAATCCGAAACTCGAGGACTGAACACCGGTCTCATTTTAAATTGTTTCAAATATATACTTATATCTTTCTAAAATATCAAATTATACTTCGGAATTTGAAATCAAAAACGGTTTTACAAAATCACTTGCATAGCGAAGCTGTTAAAGTAGCCCCTCCCCCACTCTGAAACTCGAAAATCAATGTCGATGATGCGTGCACTCATCACCGAAATTATTTTCCAGCGACATAAGTGAGTTCTGGACTTCTATTTTCTTGAAAATTTCTTTGAAATTTCTTCAAAATTATTGGAATTCATTTAAACTCATTTGAAACATTTCTTATTCGGAGAAATACTTTTAAATCGTATTATTTTTATATATTTTCCAAAATCATAAAACCAAATTTCAAAATACCGGAATTCAATTCTCGAATTTCAAATTTAACTTTACAGTTATAAATCATTTTTATATAAATCAATTTCTTATAATTTTTAAAATTCAAATCCTTTCCAAACCTTTTTATATAGAATAACATTTCTTATTTGCTTTATATACATAGGTATATAATCCTTATCGAAAACATTTTCACTTTTATATACATAAAAAAAATCATAGTTATCAAAATAAAATTTCGGTATAAACAATTTCAAAAATACAAACAAAACCCAATTTTTAAAGGATGATTCAAGAATGGATTTCAAAACAAAGTTAGAGATTTAATTTTGAGGAACTCCAATCAATAGAATACTGATTCGAAGATAGACTCGATCGAAGATGAGATAATTAAATTACAAAATAGAAGATGGATATACTTCTATAAATCGCGGACGACCTTTACCGGTCAACCGTGATTCCAAAATTAGATCGGTGTAGAATTCTGAGGCAATTCAACATTCGATCGCCAGAGATATAGAATTCGGCATAACAAGATATAGCAGCATCGTAAACCGAGGATACAGAAATCTTCGGTGAGTCAATGCCAATTGAAAAGGAGTTTTCACCCCCTTTACAAATCATTCAGTGGAGTTATGGGATACTCCGGAATCAAACGAATAAAATAAGGAGAGACAGAATGAATTTCGGAATCGAGGGACATTTCAAAATTCAAAGGAAATCGAGTCAAAAGGAAAAGATTTAACTTGAGCGAAAGTGATTCTGTAAATAAATTTACCATATATGCTAAGTTTTGCCTAGAGCCAAAGCTCTGATACCAACTGTAACGACCCGCTATTTTGGACCATTCAAATCGACAATAAAACCATACATATCCGACTTGAATAATTCAAAATACCGAATTCCTAATTAAAATTTGGCAAAACTTAAAATATACAGTAAATAAATCAATCACAGATCATAGAGTAATATAATGCCGTGGAATAGATAAAGAATGGTAGTTCATGAAGCTACTATATACATTAGAGTTAGAAAAATACAACCGAATAGTTCAAATGCAGTGAATTCTCCAATGCAACTGATGACTTCTCTGAACCAAACAACTAGAAAGGCTGGAATCTGTACCGATAGTTGGATATCCAAATGAAGCTCCGAACTCCAAAGGTGAGTCTCAAATGCTGTATCACTTAGTCTGACCTGAGCGTAAAGCAAAACACAGAACACTCGAGTCAGGATTAACATTCTTATATCAATAAATCCAACTCAAGTGAAATATCAACTGAAATACAAATAATCTTAAAGGATGTTTGGGATAACCATCCTCTAAGGGTCCATGGAACTTTCTACAAGGTAGAAATATACACTATAACAACGTGGTCATTTCAGCTTAATTTATACTTCAAAACCAAATCTCATTTTCACTTCAAATATCTCTATATTTCCTAAAATAGTATTAAATAATTTATACAATAAAGTATTTTCAATTTCCTCAACTTAACAAATCGTTCCAACATCAACCCGACCTTCCCATTCAAATTAAATTCAATCTCAATTTATCAATTTAAATTCAACTCAATTTCTAAAATAACCACTTAAATTTTATCGATCTCAAATTCGGATTTATAATCACAAATACCCCTTTATATTTCCATATATTTCAAAACTTTAAGTATTCAATGTTTCATCTAAATTTTCATTCAATTTAGTTTTCTAAATAATAAATTCAAATTTAGTTCAACCTAAATTTTCATTTTAACTCAATTTAGTTGCTAAATAACAAATTCAACTACGTTAATTTCAAATACAGATCCGAATCTCAACATAAACCATTTAAATTCCAATATTAGTTCAAGGCTTTAATATTTAAATGTTCTATATAACAGTTTCATATAGATCTCGATTTAACCTCATTATTATTTAGTCTTGAAATACTCCCTTGTTAGATTCAATATCATTTAAGTAACCTTAAATTACATTTTACTCAATATTTTCTTTAATTTATTTAAACGTGAAATATTCATTAAATCAGTTAAATCAAAAATCCAGTTATAAAATTATACCCCTAAATTTCCCATTCAAAATTTCAAATCGATTTAATTAAATAAATCCTTATTTAAATACCATTTTTATAAACCCAAATTTATCTCCCAATCTTAATTATTCAATTTATTACAAGAGAATCTATTTGAAATATAGATTTACATAAATACTTAACCATATTGTATGTATTAAATCAATCTAATTTAAATCAAATATTACTACTAAATCTATATATACAATTTTTATTTATATAATATCTTAAAAATCAAATTTATTAAACCATATATTTCTTTCCAAAATTATAGAAATTATTTTCAAAATATTTATATGGACCAACGGTGTCTGTATATATTTTCTATCATATAGTCAAGTGCTACGGATATTTATCATTTCAATCTGTATACTAAATATATACGGGTGGATATCATTTCAATCCGTAATCCCAAATTCAATTAAATGAAAATCGCTTGGGTTTATCATTTCAACCCATAATGATTTTCTCCTATTATAAAGTCTGTTCGGGTATGTATCATTTCAACCGATAGTGATTTCTAAACTACAGGGAACTTGCAGAGTGATAATAGAAAATACAATATAATATAAACAACAGGATATGGTGTCATATCCCGCATGTGAACAGTTACAGATAATAGTATATATAACAAATTTAAATAACTACAGCAGCATATTTCAATTGTCGTTTCAATTGAAATCAAATTTAATGAATAGAAATATGTTAATCGTGAGTGATTGCTCACTTTTCGAGGCTAGAGAGATTTGAAATGGGTTATGGATCCAAGAACGAATTTCCAAAATGAACAAGATTGGCACGAATAGGGCGAACAGAGCTGATAAATAGAGATCGATGAAAATAGATTAGAAACTGCTTGATGTAGACCGAAACAAAATATATAAAATCCCAAAATATTATTTGCTTAACTAATATTAACTTTGAGACTCATTAAAATTATATACATACGTTTTCCAAAAATATAAATAGTTTAGAAACAACTATTGACCATACGTTCTGTATAATCAACATATATCCATTATACATTTAAACTAGACTATATTTAAATTATACTATGTATAGTAATGTAATATAGTATACAGTACAGTTATTACATTACACGTGAAGACTATAAATATAATATTTAACAATACACTTGTAACAAAATATGTGACTATAAAATTTTATTTTTAATATAAACACAGAGAACAGCTTTATATATTTATTCATATTCAGTTATATAAAAACTCTTGCTATATATTTATATTCAAAAGCTAATAACATAACTATACTGCAAACGTATATGTAGTTGAGAATATATAATACCTTTTTATACTTTCTTATGCACTTAATATACTCAACAACGAGTTATATATATAAGCGATCATGCATTTTTATATGAAACAACAAGTGTAAAATAACTTTTAAAACTTTATCATTATATATATATTTTATACACTGAACAGTTAAAATAACTTTTAAAACTTTTTTTTTAAACTTTATCATTATAAAATAACTTTTAAAATATACATCATACGAATGTTTTAACCCACATAAAAAATATATGCTTCCTTATGCATATTATATATATCTAATTTATTTATTCTTATTATTATTACTTTTATATATATATAAAAGAAAAGTGGTGCCTGAATAATATTTTCTCATTCTCCTAGAGCATAGGTGACTAACAAAACACGCATGGTCTAACATGTGATAACATTTATTTTCTATTTTTATAAAAGTGGTGCAAACATATTTACTCTATCTTGGAGTACAAGTGGAGCAATTGATTTTTTTTTCAAGGCCTTAGCCAAATGTATATTTTTCTCAAACCAAAATACTTGTTAACGTTAAGACCTTGAACGAACAAAGCCGAGGAGAATATTTTTACTGATTTAAAACCTGACGTAAAACAGCGATGCCACCTACATCCTTTTCCAATGTGTTTATAAATGATATAAGCAAGAATCTGTCTATACTATGGAGGCTGCACTTGATTGTGAAGGAGGGTAGGTGTCATGTGGTGAAATAGTAGAGCCAAAATTTAAATAGAACAATGAAGAAAAGAGAAAAAAAGGTGGAAAAAAAATTCGGTCATTACCTGATGCTTTGCTCACACGCAAGGAAGAAGGAGAGGAACCCAAAATGAGATGCAGATGAAGTTTGATACGTGGTTTGTATTTATTTGTGACAACATAATTGTTAAAGTGGGAAAGCAAAAATCAAGGCATGCAAATTTTAAAGCAAGGAAGAAAACGTGTTTAGCATTTAAAGAAAAGCTTGCATGCATTAAGGGAAAAATGGAAAAAAAAATTAAAGATTTTGGAAAGGTTAGTAATTTGTGGTTCACGTTCCTATTAAATCAGAAGCAAAAGGAAGGTGAATATAATTTGCATGTAAATGGGGGGGCACATTTTATATTTAAAGGGAGTAATTAGTGTTGATTGAGTGGAGGAAACGGTATGAAATAAATTGCTTTAGGAATGGTAGAGAAGTATGAAATGAATCGTGTTTTATAATCAAACACGCGTTGATAATGGTGAAAGAAAAAGGCAGGAGGAAAGTTGATTTTGAACCGGATTGGATTTTAAAGATTTTATACCAATTTTAAACGAGAGGCAATTGGAAAGAGTAGAAAATTTTCCGCACTAATCCAAGGCAAACATTTTAAACTAATTGAATGGTTAGGGAATTTATTTCTTTCCCACTTAAAAAAATACGCCTACGGATAAATTTAATTATCATCCAAGGTAAGAAAATGAGACATGCGTAAAACTGACGTAAAAATATACGCCCAATTTATAACAAAGAAACGCTTTTAAATTTGTATGTTTTTCTTATGTAGTAAATATAGGTTATAATATTACATTAAATTCATACCATTTGTATGCCAACTAAATTGTACAAATTAAAACGTGTATCTTAAATAGCTTATTTACACTATTAACTTAAAATTTATTACTTAATTAAAATATGATTTGTTTATATCTTTATGATTTACTTAACATTTAAGAAATAAACTGTTGTATATACGTATAAAAGAAAACGTAGAATGTGTACAACAGACGCAGTGATTTTTGTCCAAAAAAATGAGAATAATGGATTTAAATTTTATACGTTTTCTTGTATGTATATATACATTATTTATTCCATCAAATAACGCGCCCTTTAAACGCGAAATTAAATAGTTTATTTATACACAAAGTTTTGGAAATTTATTACTTATATAAAAATATGATTTGTTTACACGTTTACTAAGAAATTTATATTCAAAAATGTATATAAGTAAAATATAAAATATTAAAAGTATAAAATCAATTTTTTTTAAAGAACAAAAGGTGAAATAAACGTTGTTACGAATATATTAAATTAAATGTAAAGATTAAAAATTAAAAATTTAAAGATTTATAACTTCAAAAAAAATGTTAAGTTTTAACCAAAATAAGAATTTTAGAATTTTCACACTAATAAAAATGTTAGGTGATTATTTATAATTAAATTTAGACAATCAAATTTTCGAAAAATAAAACCCTAGAGTTATAAATAAAGAATAAAATATTGCTAAAATTTGGGCTGTTACATTGATGGTCGACGTCATCAGTTGAAGGCGGCTTTAAACATTGATGAGAAGCGACATTGTTATAAGAGAACATGCTTATATAGTTTGATAATGAAATTGATGACTCTCGACGTCGATCATCTCGTATTAAGACATGAGGCGTTCTTTAAGTGTTGATGATACGGGATGGTTATCGACGACATCAACAATTACTCTCAATGCCAACAACCTTATGCGCTAACCCTTAGATGATCATTGACATCATTGTCTTGAAGCAATGTTAAGCATTAGCGAAGAGCTACATTACCTAATATTCTTTCAGCGTTGTTGATCCATGGCATCATTGAAGAGAATATCCATGAAGCGTTGTAAGGGAGGTGAAATGATGTTGGTAGCTTTTGTATTTATCAATGGTGAGCCTGTTTTGATTACAATAGGTACATAGCGGCGCCATTAGAGTACCGCATCAATGAAATGCGATATGGGTTGCATCGACGTTCATTAATGGCTTAAGGTGTTGATCGTTTTCAATGCCTTTGCCTCTCTGGTTACATGTAATGTTGGTCCTTTTTTCTTATTGAAGTAATGTGACACTGAAGAATCTCAAAGTGATGAAGTGTGCTATGGTTGATGGGAAACACCGAAGAGATAATTCACCAATTTTATACATCATTAATCTAATGCGACACTTTGATCTTCAACTAGAACCAAGAGTCGTCAATCCCTTTGTGATGTCATCACTCATGGCATTATTTTTTATATTGAAATTATATGGATAACTCTTTCATTTCTCTCCCACCGATTAGATTGATTTATTAAATGTCATTGATAATCAACTTAAACACAACATGAATTGTGAGTAAATCCAAACATACTTATATATTATGTAAGTGTAACATATTAGAAGTGTGCGTAGTTAATGTTTCCTTTATTTGTGCTTTTGTTTCCATAGTTTTATTTAAAATACATATATGTAATAGAACTTACATGCATATACTTATACATATACATACATTAGTATGAATACGTTAAAATGAAGTTTCAATTTTTTATAAAATTGAAATAAAAAACAATAATTTTTAGTTTGGTTTCGATATTAGGAAGGATTTAATACTAATATTATGATTTTACACAAAATTCCATTTTTTAAATCTTTAGTTAAATTGATATATACACACACACACACACTCTCTCTCTCGCATATACCAAACATCGTAAATTTTGTTTCAAACCTAAAACAACATGTATATGTATAAATTTATAAAATCTAATACATACTTTGAAAATTAAAGTAACAAAGTAAAGTCGAACTATAATTTAAAAGGAAATCGAAAGATAGTGATATTTTACACAAAAGTCCTGTTATATTATTTAATAATCTTCTTTCTTCCTAAGCAACTTTCAAAATATCCAATAAACCAAAGATTATATTCAAAACAACAAATACAACGTATGTATAAAATTTGCAAAGTGATTTCAAATAGAAAACATATGTAGTTTATTCATATTTGTATATGTAATCATTAATACAATTATGTTATTAATTATAACATAGGTTTCAATCAAAATTAATTTTTTGAATAACATATTTAATAACAAAAAGTAGGACAAATTAGGCATGTATTTATTTGTTGCAATGGCTTAAGATCTAAACCAAACACTATGAACAATTTATTAAATGTGAAATCATATGGAATAAATCTAAAGATGACAAGATGAAAAAGTAATCAATCAAACTATATCTTAAAATAGATTCAAATCAAAATAACATAGTGAACATACGTCATTAATTAAGATGAAGCAAAAAATGGAACCTATTCTATGTAACTAAATAAACAAATATATAGATGAGATAAGAAATGTGATGTGTCCAATTCATATGAAAAAGGTGAATGAGAAATTAGAAATATTACCTTAAGATGTAGCCAAGAGAATGCATCTTGGATATTTAGATAACTCCCAGATCCTTAACCTCTAGATATTGCAGATATCAAGATGTTCAAACCACCATTTATTTTAATTTTATTTTGAGTTGATTTTGGAAATTTTTTAAGCCTTAGAAGCCATTATTTTGGCTGAATAGAAGAGGGAAAGAGAAAGAGGAAAAAATCAATTGTTTGTAGAAGGAATAATGAATGAAATATAAGAGATTTTGTTTTTAAGGGAAACATCGAAACCTTTCCAATTCTTCGCTTTAAATCCCCCCACTTTTATTGCTTTTTAGATCTCAGTCAAATCAAATCAAATAAAATCCCATTTCTATGCATATATGGATAGCTAAAGAAAGTGTGTAGGAAAGCATTCAAAATTTCCAAATCCACTTAGTAATTAATCGATTTAAATCAAATTTAAATGTTTATCGATATTGTATATCGATATTGTATATCGATATGTAGTATATAACTTTTATAAACGCACTTCGTTAAATACAAATGGCATTCAAACAAATCAAATAAAATTTAGTAACTTATACTTAATAAATATTAACTAATTATATTAATCTACAATGATTATAACTTAATTAAAAGTGTGGTTTATTTAGAGTATTCATCATTAAGGCTTTGCGATTCAAAGATGTAAACTCAGTCAGTGATTAATATCGAACATTTTGACTATTAACATTCACATATCTCCTTAACTAATGGTGTGACGTATTGGCCAAATTTATTGCTTATACATCTTTTTGATCCAATTTTACATAACATAAGCGGTACCTAGTAGTGATTATTATTTACAAAATTTCTTTTCAACAAATCTATATCAAATTTGGATTTACGGTATTTGGTTTTGGTCAAAATTCTGACTTTAACCACATTCAACTTTGTAAATGTAGCACAAATCCTTATTTCAATAATAACAATCATTATTAACCATAGTGCTCTGCCTAAAGACTTTGATTTTAAGTTGACTTATGTTGACGTGACACTAACCCCATATAACCGATGAGATGAATTCTATCTTGAATAGTGTTTTACTTCCAATGCTTCCCCTTGACCCAATTTTGGTCCTTCGACAGACGGTATACCACAATTTAACTATAATCATAGCGGAGTTTCTACATTGAAGATCGATAGTATTTTCGAGTCGGGATAATTATGCAAAATTATCACATCAATATTTTCTGTTTGACCTTAGTTATATTAACCAATAAAAATCTATCGAGTGAGTCATTCCGTAATAATCTAATATCTATCAATATGAAACCTCTTGGTGCCCCCAGCTGCCATGAGTAATAAACCACATAAAGTTTGAAGAGCGTTAAGTACTTTAGTCTCAAAGGATGTATCCTTATCGAACCTCGATACATCTTGATTAGGAATGCTTAAAAAAATATGTTCATTTTATCATGACAAATAACTCATGATTACAACATACTGTGACTACTATCAAAATGCATACCATTTATGGATTTTCTTTACTAAATAGACTTTTAATTAAAGAAATAATTAATATAGTACATTATACTAAGTCTATAATAGATAGAAAACGGCTTTTATTTTCAACAAGTTGGTTATCGAGTTAGATATATGTAACAAACTATATAATTTTCCTTGGGGAATACCTCTAACTTTATCACTCCATACTATATGTTTCTTTATACAGATGTTTTTACTACTTATATCTATTTTGAGATTATAAATCACTTATACCGGACTTTTGTTTGACCCGAGGCTATTTTTATTGCTTCTATCATCTCGAGTACTCTTAAATGAGTAAATTGAGAGATGGCTACGAGATTGTGCATGAAGTTGTCGGGAGAATGAGCAGGAGGCTATACTTTTCATATATCAATATTTGGAGCCGCTATCGCTATATTCTGTTGTGCAGTACTATGTAGCTATATCGGCACTTATTAGTTATTCGAAACAACTATCCTTAAAGTTTATTTGATTTAGATGTATAAAATCTATTACTAGTCTGTTTCTATTATCTTTCAAACTTTCTATGCTCTGATATGTGGTTTGTTTTGGGTTTATTTGATTACATACCATCTTGTCTATTTTACATATATCTTGTTATAATATTTTGTCTATGCGTCGTAAGATGTTCTACAGGTTATGTGATTGATTTATTGTTACTTTACCCCACGACTTCTTCCCTTCATTGGTCGAGTATCGATGTAACATACTTATGGTATAAGATATTTGTATATTGGGTACCGAAGTTGGAGGGTGGTTGTCACAGTTGGTATTAGAGGTTAGGTTGATGATTAACCTATGTTTATGTTTGGATCCATTATAGATAAGGTAGGAGCTATCATCTTAAAATGGATTAAGTGATATATGAGAGAGAATACTTGTAATATATTTTGGTTTTTAAAGATATAAAATATGTGTGTTTGTGTATATATTCGTATGTGCATTTATGTGTGTATGTAAGTATAGTAAGTTGCATTGCACACACGAATATAACTTACGCCAGTATTCCATTATAAGAAATTGATCATTCTTGTTACAGATAGTAAGAATGAGCATGCATACTAGGAGCACAGCCTGGAACTTTATATCTAGATTTAAGGAAGGAGTGGGCAGCGGGGCAGCAACGAACCCCTGCATGCAGGCTATGCTCATTACTATGATGATAAACATGATAAAGAGCGCCTTAGGAGAAGCTATTGATGCTATAGTAGGTGGTGGGGCTCAAGTGCAAGCACCCAGAGCTAACTTTGCTAAGCTTGGTATATATTTCGTTAGTCTTGGAGGCAAACCATTTTTGGGAATGAAGTCTGCAATTGAAGTGCAAAACTGTCTTGATACTTGCGATCATATCTTCGATGATCTCGAGTTAAAGAATGCTTAAAGAGGAAATTTGCTTCTATGAAAATTTAAGGAAGGGCTATGGGCAGGTGGAACACCATTAAGGTTGTGACCCTTGAGGACCATTTGACTTGGAATAATTTCAAAGCACATTTTGAGGAGAAATTTATCCCATCTGCTTAGAAGTTGTTTCTTTTCAGTAAGTTTGTTGATCTAAAATAGGGTGACTTCTTCGTTTCAAAATACATAGCCAAGTTTGATACACTATAGCAATATGGGATGTCATTTATTGATACTCCCTTGACAAAGAATGAGACAGTCATCATGGGTCTAAATGATTATCATTGAAAGAGGCTGTTGTGCCATATTGATGAGAGCTTTGAGGATATTATGGAGAAGGCTTTGAGGCACAAGGGCATGTATCCAAAGCCAAAGACCATTGTATTTCCAAAAGAGAAAGCAAACTCTTGTTAGGCAGAGGTGGTAAGAGAAAGTAAGACAAAGCAAAAAGCAATTCTAGCGCAAGGATGGTTAGAAGAAGGTAAAGTGGGAGCCACTTTGATTTAGCTGTAATGAAAGGGGCCATCTCAATAAGAATTGAAAGAACTAAAGACTGGAGAGAGAAGATGCTTCAACTATGAAAGGAGTAGGTATAGAAGAAGTACTATCTAGAGCCATTGAAGGAGAAGAATGTTGTGGAGGCATACGCTTTTAATGTATTTCTGATTTCATCAAGTGAACATCGGCGAAGAATATGGGGATGGGGTTACTATCCAAGATATGCTTTTTGTTTATGATATACATGTCCATGTTTTATTTGATACTAGGAATTACATTCATTTATATCTAATGACCTAATAGATAGGTTTGGATTGAGACTTGACCTAGTAGATTGATGTTTGGTAGTGAGGAAAACTGGTGGTTTAGCTAAATTGAGTATGCTTGTTGTGACATTATTTTATCGAGTCATGGATATGCGTTTTCTTGTGATTGCTTTATGCTTGGTTTTTTGAGTTTGGTATTATCTTGGGGATGGATTGGCTTAAGAGACACGGAGTTGTCATCGATCGTGAGAGGTTATTGGTGACAATAGGGACAAACGATGAGCATATGCTAGAGTTGAGCGGCATACCCGAGGATGCAGTAATAGTTAGGTTCATGTATTTGCTCTAGGTCCTACATGGTGAGTTGTCATCAGTATCCATCATTAGAGAGTATCCAAATATATTTGAGGAGGTGATCGAATTATTGCATAAAGAGATTGAGTTCCGTATCGATTTAGTGAAGGAAGACAGAGCCATTGTATTTCCTTTAAGATGTAGGATCTAGATTAACCCTAGAGTGGGGTGAATAGGGTTATAGAAAATTTTCTTGATTTAAACACAGAAACAAACTGTAGAAATAAATATGCTGAAAAGTAAATCACACACAAAATTTACCCAGCTTCTGCAACCCCTGCCTACTGCTGCATTCCTAGATTTCTATTAGAATTAAACAGTCTCCTACTTACAAACACTCTAACAGATTCGCAAACCCCGCTCTCGCTTACAAACACTCTATTAGACTCACAACCCCTGCTCCCGCCTATAGAGTTTTGCAAACTCACAAACCCTTGCTCCCGCCTATAGAGTTTTGCAAACTCGCACACCCTGCTCACTGAACTAATTCTAACAAGACAATCTGACACTACCTACAACCTAGGTGGTGATTTACCAATACTTTGACTCGAAAAGAAAAACTGACTTCAAAAATAAAAGCAAGAGCAAAAATTAAAATACAAACTTGAATCCATAATTTTTGCTCAAATAAAACTAGATTTAAAAATTAAACCCTATTAAAAATAAACTAAAGCCCTCAAGATAAAACCCCTTTTATAAAACAAGGCCGGCCCTTTTATTCTTTAGCCCGATCCTTTTCTCTGGCTTGTGAAGAGAATGGCGGCTTGTTCTTCTTTCTGAAATTAGGGCTTCGGCTCTTGTGAGAATTAGGGCTTTCTCTGGTTTGTGATGCTCTTTGCTCACTGCTTCTCTGATAATCGATTCTTTGGTTTGTGTTGCTCCTCTGTTGATCGATTCTCTGATTTGCGTTATTTGCGCTCGTTCGCAGCTGCTCATTTGATCGAGTTCACTGTTGCTTCGGAATGTAATTTACTATTTGTTCTTTTATGATTTCTCGTATTCGAACTCGATGATTATTTCCAATGATGACTGTGGGTTTATATATGGATTTCGAGACACTTGAAATTGTTCGTATCAATTCGATACTTTCCTAATTTTTCGATTGCCTGATGCGCACGGCTTTCCTGATATGTTTTCAACTTGATCGATACGGCAGAAAAAACTTTCCTCTTTTAATTTGTGACTTTCTCAAACAGTACGCACTTGAATTTCTTGACTGTATACATTCACGAATCTGCATTATTTTCGGCCACCACCATTTCTTTGTGTTCATCCACTGTAAGCTTCATCTCTGATCCTTGTTACATTTAGTTCAGACCATTCTCTGGTTATTTCATATTCATTTGAGCATTTGTCTGCACTGTGCATCGAGCACTTTGGTTTCATGATACATGCATTGCTGTTGGGTTTTGTGGTTGAAGTTGTAGCTACTGCACTTGTTATTGATACTGTTGTTACACAGTTGTTTGTAGCTTGCCACTGACTTGTGTTCCATTTGTGATCATTGCTGCATTGCCTGAATTGTGTATATTTGTGCACTTGTTGTCCTGTGTCTGATCATCCCTTCTGTTTGCTTTGCCTTCATTGACTTCGGCCATGTGTTCATCTGAGTATTGTTGCATTTATGTCTGCTGCCATTACTATATTGAGATTACTGTAGTTGCATTCCATTTCTTTTGGCTTCACTGTTGCACTCGAGTTTTGTTCATCCAATTCGTTGATCCATGTAGCTTTCTGTATGAATTTTGTATTTGGTATCTTCACTGTGTTGAGGCTGGTGTATGTATTGTTTGGGTCTGCTCATGTTACTTGTATCACTGGTCCTCTGCACATGGTGTATGTATTGTTTCATTGCTACACTGACTTGTTTGTTGTAAAGTTGCACTGCACTGTTGCCTTGAGTAGATGTTGACTGCATCACCATATATACTCTCTGTTTTGATTTGCATTGGTGCAGTTTCCATATTTTGTGCTCGAGCTTGCATGTGTACTACTGATCATACTTGTGATATTCATTTGGGTTTGTTGTTGGTCTCCATGTGTATCTGGTCATGCTTTTCCATTGTAGCTTGGATATTGAACAACTTCAATATGTTGCATACTGATGTTGCATTTATGTACACTGCTATGTTCATTTCTCTGCCTGTCTTTGTGTTCCGGTCATTGCTTGAGTTGTTTACTTGATTACTTGAGCTTTTTAATTTTCATTCACTTGAGCATATTGAAGTTGTTGTCTACATGTTGCACTGATTTTCATTGTTGTTGTTGTCTTGTACAACTTGTATCACTATAACCTTGTTTACTTGTGGTCTTCATTCTGGTTGGCACTTGCATGCATTGCTGGTTGCTTTGGGATTGAACTTGAGCTTTGTACATCCACTTCAATGCTGAGTTATTTGACTTGTGTTTCTCAACATGTTCAAGTGTGTCTGGTCTTTGCTTGTGACATCCATGTTGCAACTGGTTTGTACTTTGAATGCATCTGTGCATATCACTGTTGCATTACTGGTCTTTGCATCCATTCAAGTTGATTTTTGAAATTTCACTTGAGTTGAATCCAGTTTCAAAAACTTGGGTTTGACCTTGTGCTCATGTCGTGATTTTGAATATATTGCACGTGAGTTGAACCCGGCTTTTCATTTGGGTTTGACCTGTGCTCACCTGTCCCTGTAGCATTATCAATTGTATATCGATGTGCACGGGCATGTGGCATGTACAGTGATACACTGTGCATGTCACATTGTTCGTGTATGATGAATTCGAATGTGAATGATGACGAACAACCCAAATAACTGAGGAAAATCATATTTTCAAAAATCATATTTCATTTTATATTACAAAAATATTTCTTTTTCAATTTTACTGCATTCGTGAATATGTTTGCAGATTTCTTAGATGCTGGATTCTAACTGGAATGAAGTTGAAGACATACTACGAGTGTGAGTGATATGTAGTGAGGAAATTATGTAAATTGAATTGTGATGTAATTAGAATCAAAATTGTATATGTATAGTGAGAGCTTGAATTTGTACTATTCAAAATTGCAATAAATATTTGTTTGAATAAAATATCTATTTGAATTCAAATTCTGTGTAATTTATTTTATTCAACAAATATTTATTTAATCTATGAAAAACAAATAGTACATTACCAAATACATTAAATGAATATATATGTTAATTATCATCAAACAAAAACATATAAGCGCATATTCAACAATCTCCCCTTTTTGATGATAACAAACATATATTTAAGATTTTGATTGTGTTAAATGTATTTGATCAATGATGTACTCTAATTGCTCCCCCTATTTAAATGCTTCCTCTCTACATGATGCTCCCCCTACATATATGCATACAAATAGAAATATACAAATGAGCCTTAATGCAAATGGAAATTTATTTGACCTTTGCTTGATTCTATTTGACAAAATCTTAACTTTTCTCTCCCCCTTTTGTTATCAGCAAAAGAATAATAGTGTTAGAGAAAATAGAGATAAAGTGATCAATATTAATCCAACATTAAACTCAAATTGAATATAAATATTAAACTTCAATAAAAATCAAACAAAAATCATAACTACCCTTGTTAGGCGCATATTCCACTTTTAGAAACAATGGAAATGATGTTCTAATATAAAATCATACAATTGTATCAACTTGTGGTACATTTATATCAGGAATTTGAATATCTACTAATCATGCATAACCGTTAGGACTTTTAAATGAGATTAGTAGTATTCCAATTTAATTTAAAAAATGAAATCAAGTATCTTCTAACCACGCATGACCGTGAGGACTTTTAAATGGGATTAGAATCAACTTGTCTATTTAATCAATTAATTTTGATATGTGTTCCATACATGCATAACCGTAAGGACTTTTAAATGAGCATGGAAACACATAATCAAAAATCCAAGTAATTCACCCACGCATAACCGTGAGGACTTTTAAATGAGAGTGAATACTTTGGATATTTATTTATTTTTACAAAAAAATATGAAATGAAAAACAAATGATCCCTGATTATAGTACCACATATCGACAAACTATATTTAAGCATTGATAAGCAATGGTTGATAGAAATATGATAGATATAGAAATGGTCATGGAATCTTTACCCAACAAAAAGTTTTATAACTCTTGTTTGAATTTCTAAAGAAATTTTCCAAATATACTCTCTTGAGTAATGTATGTTAAATATCAACACTTATCCCTTTTTCAATCACTATTTATCTTTTTGATAATTACTAGGGAGTCGGATTAGTCAAAATTTGTCATTTAAAATCAAATAAGAATGACTATTCTGAAAATATGGTCAAAAAATGATTTTCTCGAAGGGGATATGTGAGAAACTTTTCTGCTATTTGAAAATTATTTAAGATGAAAAGTATGCAGATATTTTCTTTGAAAAATGATGCAGCTACTAAATGTCTCAAAAATCACGTTCAACTAGTAAGTTTTCTATCAACTAGATTACCAGTGTAATCTGCATCTGAATTTCTCTTTCACTCCAGAATATCACTAACTAAATTTGATAGACCACACCATGAAGAGTGCATCAAAAATTTCAAACTTAATTTTAACAACAATTTAAATGACAATCTTTGAATTTGAATTGAAGCCATGTAAATAATCAGAAAACCGTGAATATAGAGTTAGCCGAAACCAAAAATATTATCATCCAACAAAACAAAATGTTTAATCCAAACAAATATGTATGAAGTAATTCAAAAAATAGTGTTTTTGGCATAAATATAATTGGCCAACTATGTCGAACAGGTCAGAATCAAAAACCATCATCTTTACAACATCTCAATATTGGCCGATTTCATTCAGAATATGGTGCAGATTATCACATTTAATTTATCGATCAAATAAATATACCTTCACTTGTTTTACCTTTACGATAATTTTTCGTGGTTGCCCATTGTGATTCTGTCACCTTTGTACCAGGCTTAGGAACTTTTGCTTTGTTGCCCGTTGTGTTTCTAGAACAGCCAAAATCCAGAAAACACTGTTGTTGTTCCTTAGCCCGCCACCATACCTACACGATGAAAGATTTTTGTGACCTATTTGTTTTTATAGGTCCATGATTGTTAGTGGCTGAAGTATTGTGAATAAACAAACCCTTTGGAACCCAAACTTGTTTAGTCCTTTCATTCTTGTTCCAATAGACATGAAATTTGTTTGTAGAATTCTTAGGAACCCAAACTTGTATAAATTTTGTGTTTTTGTTCCTATGACTACAATTTTCAACACGATGTCCAATTATCTCACATCTATCAAAGACATTCTTACCTTTTGCATTACCATCAACTTGTGTTTTCCCAAAACCTAGTCCTTTTCTATTGTTAGCAAAAATTTGATTTCCCAATAACATGTTGAATGATTTTTCTCCTCTTGAAAAGTTATTCAGAGATTTCTCAAGATTTTGGACTTTGGTTTTTAATGTTGTGTTTTCAGTGACAAGTGAGGTGCATCTATTTATAAAATCCTTTTTCCTAGTGTCAATGATTTCCTTAAGACTCAAGTTTTCTTTTTCAAGATTCTTAGAGCTATTCTTAAGTCTTGATAATTCTGAATCTAAAATTTTACATTTTTTACATTCTAGGTTTTGAATATTTTCAAGTTCAGTTTCTAACCTAAAATTTTCACGAGCAAGTTATCTCCTATCAGATATCATTTTTTCAATTTTAGATTCAAGAGTATCAACTACTTTAGTAAGATCAAGACACATAAAAATAAGATCTTTATAAGAATAATCACCTACCTCATTAGATTCCTCTGAGCTTGCTTCTGAATCTGATTTTTTCATAAGACACAAGTTAGCCTCCTCTGAGCTCCTATTCGAAACTTCCTCTCCTTCTTCATCATCCCAAGTCGCTGCAAAGGCCTTCTTCTTCTTTTTCTTTCCTCTGTTGTTTTTGAGAAGTGGGCATTCTTGTTTGAAGTGGCCAGGCTTGTTGCAGTTAAAGCACGTCAGTTCATTATCGAAATTGT
The DNA here is from genome assembly GCA_030765085.1 of Allium cepa. Taxonomy (NCBI): domain Eukaryota; kingdom Viridiplantae; phylum Streptophyta; class Magnoliopsida; order Asparagales; family Amaryllidaceae; genus Allium; species Allium cepa. The sequence continues at coordinate 608,071,011 of CM060939.1, read as the reverse complement.
CAGAATCTTTTGACCTATTACCACTTGTTTTCTTCTTGCGTGGCTTGAATCTTGACCATTTTCTAAGATTATTAACAGCCATTGCAAGCTCTTCAATTGGATCTTCTTCTTTTTCATCGCTCTCTTCTTTGCTCTTTAAGGCAGTCGACTTCTTCTTTGATTCGGAGTTGTTGCGTTCCTCTTTTGCTCTTAGCTCAAGCTCATATGTCATCAAGTTGCCAATCAACTCCTCCATGCTTAGTTTACTCAGATCTTTCGATTCTTGTATTGCCGTGACTTTTGCCTCAAAGTTCATCGGTAAGATTCGTAGCACCGTCCTCACAAGCTCTACCTCAGTGAATACCTTCCCAAGAGCTCTAGCGTTGTACACCAAAGTTGAAAAGCGTCCAAACATGTCCTTTATGCTATCGCCTTTGTCCATCACAAAGTTCTCATATTCATTGCTGAATAGGGCTAGACGAGACTCCTTGACTTGAGAAGTTCCTTCATGTGTCACCTCCAAGGTATGCCAAATTTCCTGTGCAGTTTTATAATGAGAAATTCTATTAAGTTCATTCTTATCAAGAGCACAGATCAGAGCATTCATGGCTTTAGCATTTGTAGTTTTTAATTTCTTATCATTAGCATCCCACCTATCCTTAGGTGTAGAAATCCCAGTATCACCAACAGTTATAGTGGGAGATTTATAGCCAGTTTCAATAATGTCCCAAACATCATAATCAACAGAACTAAGATAAATGCCCATCCTAACTTTCCAACAAGCATAATCATTCCCATTAAACATGGGTGGCCTAATAATAGATTGCCCCTCAGAAAAAGCATTATTTGACGAATTCATGACTCTAGAGTTAAAGAAAAATACCTTGCTCTGATACCACTTGTATGATCAAGATTAACCCTAGAGGGGGGGGGTGAATAGGGTTGTAGCAAATTTTCCCGATTTAAACACAGAAACAAACTGCAGAAATAAATATGCTGAAAAGTAAATCACACACAAAATTTACCCAGCTTCGGCAACCCCTGCCTACTGTTGCATTCCTAGATTTCTATCAGAATTAAACAGTCTCCCGCTTACAAACACTCTAACAGACTCGCAAACCCTGCTCCCGCTTACAAACACTCTAATAGACTCGCAACCCCTGCTCCCGCCCATAGAGTTTTGCAAACTCGCAAACCCTTGCTTCCGCCTATAGAGTTTTGCAAACTAGCACACCCTGCTCACTGAACTAATTCTAACAAGACAATCTGACACTACCTACAACCTAGGTGGTGATTTACCAATACTTTGACTCGAAAAGAAAAACTGACTTCAAAAATAAAAGGAAGAGCAAAAATTAAAATACAAACTTGAATCCATAATTGTTGCTCAAATAAAACTAGATTTAAAAATTAAACCCTATTAAAAATAAACTAAAGCCCTCAAGATAAAACCCCTTTTATAAAACAAGGCCGGCCCTTTTATTCTTTAGCCCGATCCTTTTCTCTGGCTTGTGAAGAGAATGGCGGCTTGTTCTTCTTTCTGAAATTAGGGCTTCGGCTCTTGTGAGAATTAGGGCTTTCTCTGGTTTGTGATGCTCTTTCCTCACTGCTTCTCTGATAATCGATTCTCTGGTTTGCGTTGCTCCTCTGTTGATCGATTCTCTGATTTGCGTTACTTGCGCTCGTTCGCAGCTGCTCCTTTGATCGAGTTCACTGTTGCTTCGGAATGTAATTTCCTATTTATGCTTTTATGATTTCTCGTATTCGAACTCGATGATTATTGCCAATGATGACTGTGGGTTTATATATGGATTTCGAGACACTTGAAATTGTTTGTATCAATTCGATACTTTCCTAATTTTCTGATTGCCTGATGCGCACGGCTTTCCTGATATGTTTTCAACTTGATCGATACGGCAGAAAAAACTTTCCTCTTTTAATTTGTGACTTTTTCAAACAGTACGCACTTGAATTTCTTGACTGTATACATTCACGAATCTGCATTATTTTCGGCCATCAACATTTCTTTGTGTTCATCCATTTTAAAAAATCATATTTCATTTTATGTTGCAAAAATATTTCTTTTTCAATTTTACTGCGTTCGTGAATATGTTTGCATATTTCTCAAATGCTGGATTCTAACTGGAATGAAGTTGAAGATAAACTACGATTGTAAGTGATATGTAGTGAGGAAATTATGTAAGCTGAATTGTGATGTAATTAGAATCAAAATTGTATATGTATAGTGAGAGCTTGAATTTGTACTATTCAAAATTGCAATAAATATTTGTTTGAATTCAAATTCTGTGTAATTTATTTTATTTAACAAATATTTATTTAATCTATGATAAACAAAATAGTACATTACCAAATACATTTAAATGAATATATATGTTTATTATCAACCAACAAAAACATATAAGCGCATATTCAACATAAGACATATCATATCTAATGATCAGCAAGAACTGAAGGCATAAGTGAATTACCTATCGAGAAGAGGTGAGACGACCTGAATTTTCGGACTAGTCAAAATCACCGAAAATCCGTTCAGAAGTAAACAAACAAATGACAACTACCATTTTAATACACAACATCATCTGATAAATATACAACACTACTAACTGTACATGATACAATTTAGATAATACAACTTATCGGAGTAATCATTTATTCAACAGAATGTGTTTTAATGCATACCAAACTCATATACTATAAATCTAGCGATGCATAACTCTGATGTGAGAGATAGCAATAAGCATTCTTGTCAACTCAATAAACAATATAAATGCAGAATAAAAAGATAATCAGGAAAGATACACCAATACATGATAATTATAGCAAATAATAAACAGGAAAATGTTATATTATTATTGGAGTTGCATTATTACCACTTTTGACTGTCTACATATCCTTATCTAATTAGGTATCCAATTAGATATAGGATCAAGATAACGTAGTTCTCTTACCGCAAATAGGACTCAAGGAGCCAACGATGCACAAAAAAAGATGCAAATGCCAAACTACATAGCATAATACATGGAAATGTAGTATCCAAATCTACCCACTAAGGCTTAATCATTTGATTCTTTTCAAAAGATAATATCGAACTAAATACTCGAGTTTTTCTATTCAAAATAACTTTTTCTAAACTCTTTCCAAATGGGAATATATCAAAACGATTTCCAACAATGACTAAGAGGGTACTACCCCATTTTTGAGCATGGTATAACTAAGCAAAAAAATGGAGCTTCTGATAGTATTCAGGAACCTCCTAAACATAATAGAGTAACCAAATATACCTGGTGAGTCCTAAAATGGGAAAACTCCCAATCGCCTTTATTTTTAGTCTTGCACCGCAATACATAAAAATATTTGTAAAATACTTTGCAATTATTTATTGGAAAAAATTCAGAACTCTTATCGAAATAACAATATTTCTCATATACTTCAAATCATACTATTATTATTTCTTCCAAAAATCATTTCAAAAACTCTTTTCAAAATGATTTCATAACCACCAGGTCTTAACTTCAAATAGAAGATGGTTTTATAAATATCTTTTTAACAAAACATTTCAATTTATTCCCAGAATATTTGCTTTAAATAATATTCTAATTAGGGAAAACATTTTCATAAATATAAATCACTTTTCAAAGAAACTTATCTAAATTAAAGTCCAAATTTAAATATTAAATTATTGTAACTAATTATAATAATTTAATAAACTAATATTATCTCTAAACACGTTATAGTCAAATTGTGAAATAAATCACAAGGTATTAGCCTACAATTATTTTATACCCAACCCATGCCAAATTTAAGTAGGTAATTAATTGCTTATGAACTAGCTGAGCATAATCCAAACAATAATGACAAACACATTATTATTAATAATTGTAAATGGACAATAATACAACATTGAAACTAATGGTATATAAATAAATGTTAAAATTTAAATAATAGCATAACGGAGATTATTCTATTAAACAAATGCCTAAAATGAAGTATAATTACTTAACTATGTTATTTATGATTAAATTTAATCACTAATAATCTATCATTATTTTATACTTCACCAAATGTGTCACTTAATTATACTAACGTGCTCTACTCTTTAATATAAATCTACCACTAAAAACCGTGGGTTAAACTTAACTAAGTTAATCAAGTTAAACTAATCAACTAAACAAATAATGCTTTTGCCCTATGTCAAAGCCACGCTTGCAAAGCCAAAACCCAAGACTCACGGCCCAAACTTCCAATCCATCTCCCCCTTTATGTGTCCCCCAACTATAACCCAACATGCTTGCTTGCAATCCTCTCTTTACATTTTCCTACCAGCTAGCAACAGGCTTCTTTTCCAATCTCCATCTTTTCAACCTTCTCATGCACAAACGTACATAATAGCACCTCCCATACTTAAATATGGAACCCAACACACATATGCGTACTACACTCACATACACAAGCATGCTACACTCACATACAGGGCAAAGCACTCATACACACAAGGTGTAGCAAGTCATTAGGGGATATCTTTCCACGGTGCCACCATCTTGAGTGCAACAAGACTAGAAATGTATCTATCTTCGCCCTCTACAACTTCTGTGTTGGAAGTTTTGGCTAATACTTAGTGTAGAGGAAGTTACCGAAACTATTAAATGGAAAAGGAAATGTAAAAATATGTTGTTGTTGCCATGAAGAAAATGAAATATGTTCCACGCATGTGTTTTTTCCCCTCCTCGCATATAAATGTGCACCAATATATATAAGAAAGTTACTTCATAGCTAAGGGATAAAAATCAAAATGAAAGGACAAGAAAAAAAGTGTAAAGGTATGGAAAGAGTGTTGCGTGCATATGTAGTTTTGTATGAATTTTTTTTTGAAAAAAAGTTAGTTTGTGGTGCAATGCCATACAATTTCACATTCGCGTACAAGTTACGAATGACAAAAATAAAAATATAACCACACACAATAATGTACCATGATCATAAAACAACAATAAAATACACAGCTTAACTAATTCTGTGCAGTTTCAACAATATTGACGTTTGCTGCAAAATGCGTCAAACGAAAATTTAAATTTTTTCAATTAAAAATTACAAAAAAATCTTATACATTAAATTAAAAACGTGTTATCAAATATCAAGCAGCTATTTAAGAAATGGATTTTATTATATTTTAAATTCAGATTTGAATATTTAAATGAATTAAATGTTCAAATTCGAAGACTCAAAAAATTATGGGTCATTACAAGTGGGTTCATTCATAGGAGTATTTCTACGTGGGGAGTGCCTATAATATTCACCACTAATGCATTTGGATCTTTAAGACTTTGTGCTGATTACCGTGAGCTGACTAAGGTGATGAGAAAGAACAATTATCCTCTTCTGAGTATAAATGATTTATTCAGCCAGTTTTACGGTGCGTAGGTGTCTTCTCAATTAGATTCGGTGACAAATTTTCACCTATTGAGAGTGATAAGGGATAAATGTCGATTACTGCATTTCGTACACAATCGAGATTTTATAAGTAGTTCGTTATATCGTTCGTGCTAACTAGTGCACCGACAAACCTTATTGATCTTTTGTATCATTTTTTTAGGTATCAGCTAAATAAATTCAAACTGATGCTCGTCATTGATATTCTTGTCTATTCACGGATAGAAGGACACCAGATGCACTTAAGAGTGGTGCTTGAAACGTTGAGAATACATCAACTCAAAGCTAAGCTTTCGAAGTGTCACTTCTGGAGGATAGAAGTGAGTTGCTTAGGTCTTGTTATTTTGAAGTTGGGCATCGTTGTTGATCTGCTAAAGTTACAGCAGTCTAAATTTAGGAAAGACCAAAGTTGCTATTGAAGAGAGAAGTTTCCATGGATTAGCGGGTTACTATAGACGTTTCATAAAAGTCTTCTCTATGGTAGTAGCATTGTTGACTCATTTGATAAAAAAGAATTATACCTTTTTATGGGACGTGAGATTTGAGTACATGTTCGTTAGTCTAAAGGAGAGGTTGATGAGTGAACTAGTGTTATTCATTCCGGATGGAAATGATGAATTGATAGTATACACCGATGCATATGGTCTAGACTAGGGGCAGTATTGATTTAAAGTGGTAAATTTGTCATTTATACAAGTAGGCAACTGTAAATACATGAGAAGAAATACAAGGACTATGATTTGGAGCAAGCAGTCGTAGTGTTTACATTGTACATGGAGATATTACTTGCTAGGAAAAAGGTTGGAGTTGTTCACTGACCATAAGTCAATAAAATACATGTTCTCATAGAATGACCTTAAACTTCGACCACATCGATGGTCAGAGCTCTTAGCCTCCTATGACTTTGACATTTCTTATACACTTAGTAATGAAAATAAAACTGTAGATGAATTGAGTAGGCGACATACCGACTTAGGAGCTAGATTGCTAGAGTGGACGCAGTTAATGTATCTAGTTAGATATGATTTCCAACCGAGGTGTGAGCTAGAACTAGAGACATTAGCGAGCTTGATTATTAGACCTACTCTGATAGAGAAGATTTATACTAGTCATAAGCATGATGCTAGACTAGTAAAGATTATGTCTAAGCTTGAGATGGGAGTAGAGTCCAAAGATATAAAGTAGTACAGACTTGACCGAGAAGGTTGGCTAAGTAAGGATGGAAGATTGTTTGTGCCTTATGTGGATGGATTTAAAGATAAGGTACTACATGGGTGTCTTCATTCAAAGTTGACTATCCATCCCAGCACTAATAAAATATATATGGATATAAAGTAGACATTTTGTTGGGAAGGGACGAAGAAGAATGTTGACACATATATCTCAAAGTGTATAAATTGTTATCTACTGAAAGCCAAGCAATAAAACCGAGTGGTTTTTTCAACTGCTTGAAGTTCCCCAATTAAGGTGGGAGTAGATATCGATGGACTTCATCGATGGATTGCCAAGGACTAGATGAGGGTATGAATGATAGTATTTAGGTTGTAGTCGATAGAACGACGAAGACTGCCCGATTCATAACTTTAAAGTACAATAGATTGACATTAAAATTTCCTAACTTGTATGTTTAATCGATTGTATGACTTCATATGTGCCAAAGAGCATTATGAGCAATCAACAAGCATATTGATGAGTGTTTTTCAAGAGAGTTTACAAGTGGCACTAAGGATAGAGCTAAAGTTAAGTATAACTTATTACCTTCAGACAAATGGTCAAACTGAGAGAGTGAATCATATATTTAAGGATCTCTTGCGAGCTTGCATATTTGCATTTAGTTGAGTTCGCATACAACAATAGTTATTAGTCTGCATTGATATGGCACCATCAAGACATTATATGATCAACATTGTAATACATTCTTCATGTTTGTGGGAAGCAATCAAGAAACTAATAATTGAGCTAAATATGATTAGAGAGAGTTTAAAGAAAATTGAGATCATTCAACAATGAATGAAACTTGCATAGGACATACAAAAGTGTTAAGTTGATAAGAGAAAATGTGGTCTTGAGCTCTTTGTTATTGTTATATTGTTTTTCAAGAATGCTTCGTTGAAGAATACAGTTCTATTCGATAAAAATGGGAAGTTGCATCGAGATTATAGGATCTTTTTCGATATTCGAGAGATTGGGAACCTTGCATATATAGTCAGTTTAGCTCAGAAGATGGTGGGTATGTACTGTTTATTCCATATTTCACATCTTAGGAAGTTTTTGCATGATTCAAGCATGATGGTTACACTACATCAACTAGATGATATTGAAGTTGAACCAAAAGCATCGAGACTTCTTAGGTCTATTCGTGTAGCTGAGCAAAGTAAAAAAATAGCTTATAAGGGAGACTGTGAAGTTGGTAAAGGTTAAGTGGATTGAAAGCAAAGGAAATTACACTTGGGAGACTGAGGAAAGCATGAGGACCTTTTATCTAGAGCTTTTCATTTGGTGAGATTACAATTGTCACATCTACTTTCACATTTATTTAGTTTATATCTTGCTTGGTAGGGTTATTAGCGTAGTTTGTTTTTTGGTTGTTAGGCGTGCTTGATATTGATTATGTTGGTTATATATTTTTGACTTGGAACTTTCAGGGAGAAATTCTTGAAGGAGGAAGGTGGAGAGAATGTAACGACCTACATTCTCTATACTTTTCTATGTGCCGATGAGTTGTAAAAATATTATTTTAATAAGCAAATAATTTCCAAATAGCCTATAACTTTGGGTAGTATTATGTTTTGACATAGTTGATCCACAGAATTAATTGTGGACAATTTTCAATCCTGTAATGGCTATAACTTTTGATAGAATTCGAATTTGATCCTAAAACCTATTCCAAATGAAATATTTAATTGTTTGACTTTCCATACAATGGTCACTATAGATTTTGTCTTCACCATTTAGAGTATACCATCATTTCAAGTTATATAGTTTTTATGGCAGATTTATTGTAATTAACTTAAGCTTAAGTATAAGCATCCTACTGAAGTCATGAATTATGCCTAATTACAACTGTAGAGACATCCATAAATCATCTTTCCACTTCATAAAAGTATATTAAAACCTCCATTAATGTAACATCCCCCTACTATAAGGCCCAAAACTAATGCTACGGATGATGCAGTCATCCATACTTATTAATCTTCGGTGACTAAATATTTCCAATTCATTACATAATCCAAGAGTGCAGACCACGTTCAGACAAAATATACTTATTACAAATAAGCCAAGAGAGACATATGAAGATGCCCTCTTAGATGATCATAGCATACAATAAGGCACTAAAACAAATTTGCCCTTACTATCAAACACACAACATAAATAAAAGAACTCTAATAATAAGCTTGCCTCCTACACATCTTTAGAAGCTTTATTCATCGATAAGAACACCTGAAAAAATTAACTCTCAACCTACTCAAAATCAACTGAGTACCCCAGAGTTTAAGAGAAAAACAAAACTTCGAGCCAGATATAAAGCCTGATATGAATAATAATCTACCATTTCAAACCATTCAGCAATCTAGTGAGACCACGCCGCTTAGCAAAATTGGTTTCTCCCTCACTAGTATCCCAAAACATATATAAAACCATATAATGTGCTCCTGCATCCACCATAGATAAAACATAGTATTTTAAAAACATTATGATGATATAAAAACAAGTAGATCAAATATGGAATACCCATCCTCATTCATTCTGACTATCTATCTCAACTAAGTCTCTAGGGTTACTATTAACCTATTAAATATTTATGGACTATCTGTCCAATTTCATATTTTTCATGGGATCACTAAGGGCCTATTGGTAACTCCAATATCTTTTCTATTACCCTAGTTTTCATGGGCTAACTAGGAACCTATTGCTAACTCCAATATCTTTTATATTATCCTAGTTTGCATTGGTAAACTAGGAACCTATTGACTAACTATCAATACCTTAATTCGGATACAGTTTTCATAGGCTATTGGCCCCTGCCAATATCTTTTGTTATAAACAAATTTCATGGGCTTATTGTGAACCTATTAGCCCCTACCAGTATCTTTAATTAAGAGTTTAACATTTCTTAAATTATATTCACTACTGGGTCAACCTAGCTGGTTATTCTTCCCTTCTTTAAAATACTGTTATGGGTTAATTACAATATGAATACTTAGATGAAGAAGTCATCATAACAACAAATAATACCAAAACATGTGGTTTAATATTCTTGAAAACATTTTTTAATACAAGTCCTGGTTAAACCCTTTAACCTATTAATCAAGGAAACCTTTTTCAAAACTCCATTTCAAAATTATTTATTTATTTATGCCATGGTTATTCCTTTGAATTTAGAATGGGTTTATTTTTGGAAATCTTAAAACATCTCTTTCGAAACCAAATATACCTTTTGATGGTATCAAAACGTTCTTTATATCATAGCTTCAAAACAAAAGAAAATACCTCTTTCGAAAGTATTGGGTTTACTCTTTAAAAGCAATTTTTGGGTCAAGCGGTTATATACGAAAGTATCTCTTTCAAAACCCTATAAAATCGTTAGGGAAAAGTTGATGGTGTCGGAACCACCTATTCGAAAGCTTAAAATCTTTAAGTTAGAACTTTGAAGGGTAGCGTCGAAACCCCCTTTCGATCTCATTACCTTCGAAAACCTCAATCCCTTTCAAAAGCATTTAGGAAGTGCTTATCTTAGGTTAAAACGGAGATAACCCTTCGAAAGCATTGATGGCTCCAATACACTCGGAAGGGAAAATAGCGGTTGGGTTTCGATTTGGTCGAAATCATTACTTTCGAAAGCACTTACTCAAAAACAAAAAGAAGCTATTCGAAAGCTAATACTTTAAACATAGTATGACAACCTTATTCAAAATCTATTTATAAACTACTTTAGAAAACATACGTTTCGACTGGGTCGAAAGCTTTAAGCAAAGCAAAGCAAATACATAACTCTTGAAAACCGAATAGGGTTTCGACCCCATCGGAAGCATTCCTTTCGACACCATGGCTTTCGCCCTTTCTCCAATCCACTACGTACCATCAAAATGATAACTTGTGTACTGGTTTTGACTAGGCGGTGGGTTAGTTTCGATGAGTTAGTGCGAATGCAGTGGAGTCAAAAGGTACTACTAAAGGAGGCGGAACAATCTCTTCAAATTAAAGGCTGAAATCATGCTCATTTTTAGTAATCGCTTTAACTATCCTGCCTATGTGTAATCTTTTAATTGGTTTCCTTAAAACTTTCAAATACTTTACAAAATAAATGCCGCATTTATCAGATCTAAATCAAAGGAAAATTGACATTTAAGCCCTTGCATTAAGAATAACCAATATTGCAAATAAGTTCTTCTTTTCAAAACAGTTTATTTTCCATAGAAAATCAATTAGTAAAAATCCACAAAAATCATAGAAAATTCAATTTCATCATGTTACCTGACATATTAAAATTTCAGTCCCAATTTCTTCCTGAAATAATCGAAATAAATTTTAAACCCAAATAGGTCATATTTTTCTTTAGAAATTCATAATAAACTTTCCATAGCTTGAAAATTTACGAGAATTATAACACTTCTCTAAAATCATGTTTTACTTAACATAAAATTTTTCCATGGCGTTTTAAAATCAATAACCCTCGGTTTTACCTTAAAACCAAGCAAATTCACATGTGAATGAATTGTTTAAATCAAACAAATAATAGTTTAGGCATATCATTATCCAAAACATCATAAAAGCAAATTTAATCTTAAATCCAAAAATATATAATTATAATACAAATAGAGATGGAATGAATTATTATTCACCTTTGATATGATAAGAAATTTGAGATTTATTATTGACTAATACTTCCTTTCTTTAGTCCTTAGATTTAGATTGAATTGTCCTCTTTTCCTCCTTGTTAATGGCCGGCACTATTTTAATATTTGATTTGGTTTGTGGAAAATGAGAAATGAAACGTGAATAGGAAACTACAAAGGTGTATAACCGTGTATAATGAAGTGGCTATTTACTAATATGCCCAAGTGTAAATTAATTAGCTTATAAAATACTTTAAGCCCATTTATTTTATTATTAAGCATTACCCTATATATGATTAATTCAAATCACAATCCACTTATTATCATTATTCTATTTAATTTATCTAATTAAATTTCTTGAATAATATTATCAAAAATTAGGGATGTCACAGGCTCCTCCCCTTAAAGAATTTCGTCTTCGAAATTCAGTACGGACTAAATACTAAACATAGCAATTGTTTGCGCCAAAATTGGTCACAAACCCCAATATCGTGAAAGCACTCGTTTATGAACACAAATCAGCAATAATCAACACAAAATTCAGATCTAAGCAATATTAAGCACAACAATTCAACAATAACAATCAGAAACATAAGATTTATAGTGGTTCGGCGATCTTGCCTACATCCACTCTGAAGTTTATATCTTTATTGATTCACTTGATGATTTCAATCAATCACAGCGAATTACAGTTGATGATAGCTTTGAAATCTGATTACAACAGCATTAATAAAGAGTAGAATTGAATCCGACAGAGTCTGGACATTGAACGGCCAAAAGATCCCCTTTCTGTAGGCTTCAGGGTGCTATTTATAGGCATAGGAGGCTCAGATCTCGCTCAAACTTCGGGAGACTTTTTCTGGCACGTGAGTGGGCCCACGCGACCGACCCCACCAAGTTTCGACTCGATCTGAGATCGATACGAAGTGATTTTGTATCCATCAAAAAATGACCCAATCGAGCTGAAACTTGGCAGGAACAATCTTTACCTTGTATGGAAGCCTCTGTGAAAATTTCATAGCATTTGGACTAGGGATTTGTGAGATATGATCGATACGAGGTTAAAGTTCCGTGTGCACTGCCCTGTTCGAGTCCACGGTTTCATATCGATGGCCTTCGCATCAATCGGAAGCGCGTGCGCGCAGTGACGTGGAGCGAGTTGCCTGGATCGATCCGACTTTAGTGGCGCATTGGCTGATTCATATCCACAAACTTCTCTCCGTTTGCATCGATGACCATTGTATATATTGGATCGGGGGAGATGTCTAATTCGTATCGGTAGAGGTAGCCTCGTTCGTATCCATCAAACCAACTCTCGTTCGCATCAATCAGAATAGATGGATACGAACGGCGGCATTAGCTTCGGCCTGATGGATACGAATAACCACACAAGTATGGCCACCTGTTGGATACGAACTAGACACGACAGGACCTCCAACCGATGGATACGAAGTAGGTGGTATGTGATCAATACGAAATGAGATCACTTGATGGATACGAGATGGATCGATGCGAGGTTGATAGATATGAACGTGCGGCCGTTCTGATCGATACGAACACGATGGATTCGAATGGAGCGAAGCGATGTCATGCTGATGGATTCGAATACGATGGATTCGAATGGAGCGAGGCGATGTCATGCTGATGGATTCGAACCTAATGGATTTGAATGGACTATCGCCTCGACCTCTCCATGGATAAGAACAGCATGCTCTTTCTAACTTGTATCGATCATATCTCATTCATACGAACTCCGATTAACCTGAAATTTGGAATGCTGGTTCCCATGGCTTTGCTTGCCTTGTTCTATCAATTGTACCTGATCCGGACTCGGACAAAATCCGTCGATATCCATGGTGAAACAGTGTGTAAAGAACTTTTACGATGAACCGTCTTTAGTTTCCGGCCAACCTTTTGGTGTCACGGCCTTGCCAAAAGGCGGGATAACATCAATTATCTGTAACAACTCCTAACAAACATACTAGCCTATTTGACTAGTAACAATATATAAATCCAATATAGACAATACCCTCAAAGTAGTTCAGGATAAGTATCTCTAATCATGTCCTATATCTCCCATGTACAGTTCTTCTCATTGTCGCTCCACTAAACGTTCACCAACTTGACTGTCTTGTTCATCAGTCTTTTCTCATCCCTTGTTATAATTCGAACTTATTGTCTAACAAAAGTTAAATTAGGCTCTACTACCAAGTCTTCCAACCCTGTCGGAGGAATAATGGTCTTTGGATCATGCACAACTTATGAAGTTGGGACATATGAAATACATTATGGACACCTGTCATACCGCTCAGCAACTCTACTCTGTAAGCAAGCTTCCTGATCCTCGCTATAATTTGGAATGGTCTAATGTATCTCAGGCCTAACTTCCCTGACTTCCAAAACGTACCAAACTCTTCATCGGTGGCACCTTAATGGAAACCTTTTCTCCAACTAAGAACTCTAGATCTTTACGCCTTCTATTTGCGTAACTCCTTTTTTTGAACTGAGCTTTCTTCATCTTTCCTCGGATTAACTCAATGTTTTCTAATGCCTCTCTAACTAAAACTGGCCTAAGATTAATCTATCTCCAGTTTCCAACCAACTTTCTAGTGATGTGCATTGTCTTCCATACAAAGCTTAGAACAACATCATTCTTATATTAGTCTGATAACTATTATTATAGGAAAACTCAACCAAATGTAGGCGATCCTCCCAAGATTCACCAAAGTCCAGTATGAAAGCTCTCAATAAATCCTCGAGTACCTTATTGACTCTCTCTGTCTTCCCATCTGTCTAAGAGTGATATGCAGTACTCATATTAAGCATGGTACCCAATGACTCCTATAGACTCTCCTAGAATTCACTAGTGAACAAAGTATCTCTGTCATTGACTATACTACTAGGAACTCCATGCAGTCTAACTATGTTCTTCATGAACAACTTAGCCAAATATGTGTCTTTTGGTTGACTTAACCGGAATGAAATTGATGCATTTGGTCAATTTGTCCACTATAACCCATATACTTTTGTTTCCTCTATTTGACCTTGGTAACCGGCCTATAAAATCCTTTGATATCGAATCCTATTTCCAAACTGGAATCTCTAGAGGTTGAAGCAATCCATTGGGCTTCGGATGTTCGAACTTCACTTGTTGACAGTTTGCACACAGCCTAACCCACAAGCCGACATCCCCTTTCATACCTTCCTAATAGAAGCTCCTCTTCATATCCTGATACATCTTGGTTCCTGTAGGATGAATCGTAAACTTGGATCGATGACATTCTCCTAGAACTTCCTTCTTTAAGTCCGCCACATTCAGAACACATAACCGTCCCTTTTTTCTCAACCATCCTCTTTGGTCAAGAGTAAGTCTTTTAGATCATCGATCACATCTCCACCCTCCAGCTTTCTAATCCTCTCGGCTAACGCTGGATCCTCTTTTTGCTTAGAAGCAATTGTTTCCATCAACACTGGTCGAACTTCTAAATAGGACAACATGGCGGTACTCTGACTAGAACTAGCATTCGATCTTAACTGCACACCACAACTGGCCAAAGCTTCTAAATCCTTCCTCTACCAACATAGCTAATACCACATTGTGATGTCTTCAGCTAAGAGCATTTGCTGCCTTATTACATTTTTCTAGTGTATACTCTATACCAAAATCATAAGATGCCAAAAACTCCAACCACCTTTGATGTCTCATATTCAACTCTTTCTAAGAGAATAAATATGTTAAAGACTTATGATTTGTGTATGCTCGAATTTCTCCCCTAAGAGATAATTCCTTCAAATCGTCAATGCGAAGATCACCGCAGCCAACTCTAAATCATGAGTAAGATATCTTAATCCAAGCGGTCTGAGCTATCGTGAAGTGTAGGCAATCATATTACACTTCTGCATCAACGCAGCTCCCAATCAAGTTACACATGCATCCGTATACACCACCAACACTTTGTTTTCGTATTGAACTACTAATACTAGTGCATTGGTCAAAAACTTCTTTAATTAAAGGAATTTTTCCTCACATTTGTCGAACCAAATAAACTTCACCTCCTTCTTGGTTAACTTAGTCAAAGGTGCTGCTATCCGCGAGAAATCTTTGATGAATCTTCGATAGTAGCCATCAAGTCTAAGAAAACTTCTGATCTCAGTTACCGTCTTTGATCTCTTCCAATTATTCACAGCTTCGATCTTATCTGAATCGACTGACAAGCCTTTCTATGAAACAATGTGATCAAGAAACTTAACCTCTTTCTCAAAAAATGAAAATCGGTAAACTTCGCCTTTATCTGATTCTGTCTCAGCGTCTCCAGTACAACTCTAAGATGAACTTCATGCTCTCTCATCCCTAGAGTATACTAATATGTCATCTATAAACACTAGTACAAACTTATCCAAGTATTCTTGGAAAACTCAGTTCATCAAATCCACAAAGAAAGCAGGTGCATTCATCAATCCAAATGGCATCACTAACCAATCATACGAACCATACCTAATCCAAAACGCAGTCAAAGGAATACTGTCCTCCACCAGCCTTAACTGATAGAAACCTATCACAAAATCCAACTGGAAAAACACTCTTACTCCACTCAATTGATTGAACATATCGTCTATTCTTGGCAAATAATACTTATTCTTAATCGTCCTTTCATTCAACTTACGATAGCCGACACACACCCTCAATGACCAATCTGGTTTCTTTATAAACAATGTGGCTGCTCCTTAAGGTGAATTGCTTAGCTTGATAAAATTCCTTACTTCAAGATCCACTAGCTGAACCTTCAATTCCTTTATCCGGTCGGTGTCATCCTACTAGGTGGTCTACTCACAGGTTCAGCTCCGAGCACAAGACCTACACGAAACTCAACTGCTCATTTTAGTGGTAGTCCTGTGACTGGCTCAAAGACATCTGCAAACTCTCTTGCTACCCGAACCTGACTTAACTTATCTCCTATCTCCATAGCACTAAGCCAAGTACTAACACTCCTGTCAGAATTCTCCACCAGAAATATTACTCGGTTATGACTATCAGGGTGTCTCAGCGATAGCTCCCTATCCTGGAAAAATATTTTAGCCTTATACCTACCCAACCAGTCCATATCCAAAATGGTTTCGAAATCTACGAAATTAATAACATACTAGATGCATGCAAACTTATGACCAAACAAATCAAGTTCCAACTGGTTACATCTCAGCTCTAGAATTGCATACCCTCCTATTGGATTCGCAACCCTTGAGGAAAAAACAAGGTAGGCGGGTTCTAAGCACAATCTATCAGTTAAACACTGAGATATAAATGAATGTAACGCACCATATCAAAAGTATCATAACTGGTATACTTTGAATCAAAAGCGTACCTTCCATCACAGCCTTTCCTTTATCTACTACGGTAGGCCTAGTTGGTCCAATAGAAAAAACCTTTCTTTGTCCTCCCTAACTGGATCTGGACACTGATTCTTCTAATGCCCAACTTGATCATAGTCGAAGCACTTCACATTCTTCTTATTTGAAGCCTTTTTCCCATTACCTAACCAGCACTCGTTTGCATAATGACCCTTCTTGTCACACTTAAAGCAAACTAACTCAGCCTTTGCCTACTTCACAGTATCTCACTTCTAGGCTCCCTTCTTCTTAGAGAACTTTCTCTTCTTCCCCTGTGAACCTTGAACTTCCACTGGCTTCTCTCTAGCACAATTTGCAAGCATCACTTCATGGTGAATGGCCATCTCCATAACTAAATTACTAGGATTGCAAAGATGTGGCAGGGTCGCCGTAGCAATCTCGAACCTAGATCCCCTAATGAACCTCTCGTATATTCTGATATTAGTGTCTTTAATATTATATCCATAACAGGATAGCTCCCTAAACTTAGTGGCATACCCAACAATTGATGTCTCTCTCTACTCTAGATCCATAAACTTCCTCATTAGCTCTGACTTAGCAAATTCAGACACAAACTTCTGCTCATATCTCCTTCTAAACTTAGCCCAAGTCAATTTATTTCGAAACTCCGGCAGTAACACTGTTCTACCAGTGAAGCGTTGACCCTTGCAACTGTCTAGAGGATAACCGTCTCTTTTGCGCATCATTTAAACCCAAATCAGCAAATATACGCTCATGTTGCAACAGCCAATTCTCAACTTCAATAGCGGCCTCCGTCCCTAGGAACGGCTTCCTACTAAGACTAGTGTAGTCCATGCTAAGCCTAGCATAATTATTCCCAACTGGAGCTATAGAATTAACCCCTCCAACATTTCCAACAATACCGACAGTGGCTTCTGCTTACATCATATTGACGAAGAACTGATACATCGCCGTCATATCTGCTGGTGGATTTCCAGGTCCCACATCGGCATTGGCATTTTGGTTATTAGCATTAGCCGGTCGACTTGTGTTCCTCCTAGTGGTGGGTCGAGCATTTCCATTAGTTGTGGCGATTCCTCCACCAAGATTTTCTCTCCCATTTCCTACTTCGATATCTTCTTTCTCATAAAGCTACATATGAGCCTTAGTAAGATATAGAAGAACGATCTAAGAGAGCGGGAAATACATACTTATATATATATATATAAATACAAGTACATTATTACAGTGTTAACTCTAACCGCGATCTTATTATCGATTCATTAGATTATGTTTGAAAAATCTTTTACGTTTAAATTTCTTTAAAGTTTCATAAACGTATTCTCTGATACCACTTGTAACATCCCCCTACTTGGAGGCCCAAAACTAATGGCTATGGATATTGCAGTCATCCATGGTTATTAATCCTCGACGACCGAATATGGCAATGTTTGATACATTGATACACAGAAACACATGAATATGGAAAAAGTTAAAACAATAAACAAAGTCTACATTCCATTTCAGAATATTTCCAATTCATTACATAATCCTAGGGCACAGACCACATTCAGAAAAATATACTTATTACAAAATTCACCAAGAGCGACATATGAAGATGCCCCCTTGGATGATCAGAGTATATAATAAGGCACTAAAAAAAATTCCTTTACAATCAAACACACATCTTATATAAAAGAACTCTAGTAACAAGCTTGCCTCCTGCACGTCTTCAATAGCTTCATTCGTCTAAAAGAACACATGGAAACCTTAACTCTTAACCTACTCAAAATCAATTGAGTGCCTGATAATTTAAGCGGAAAACAAATACTTTGAGTCAGACATAAAGCCTGGTATGAATAATAATCTACCATCTCAAACTATATAGATATCTAGTGAGACCATGCCGCTTAGCGGCATTGGTTTTCCCCTTACTAGTATCCCAAAACATATATAAAACCATATATACTCTCCTGCATCCACCATGGTTAAAACATAGTACTTCAAAACATTATAATCATGTAAAAAAACAAGTAAATCAAATCTAGATTAGCCATCCCCACTCATTCTGACTATCTGTCTCAACTATAGTCTCTAGGGTTACTATTAACCTGTTAAATGTTTATGGACTATCTGTCCAATTTTATAGTTTTCATGGGATCATTAAGAAAGTATTGGTAACCCTAATATCTTTTCTATTATCCTAGTTCTCATGGGATCATTAAGAAAGTATTGGTAACTCCAATATCTTTTTTGTTATCCTAGTTTTCATGGGCTAACTAGGAACCTATTGACTAACTCCAATATCTTTTCTATTATCCTAGTCTTCATGGGCTAACTAGGAACCTATTGACTAACTGTTAATATATTAATCCGAATACAGTTTTCATGGGCTAACTATAAACTTATTGGCCCTTGCCGATATCAAATCATAGTTTTCACGGGCTTACTATGAACCTGTTGGCTCCTGCCAATATCTTTTGTTATAATCAGTTTTCATGGGCTTAATGTTAAACTATTGGCCCCTACCAATATCTTTAATTAAGATTTTAACATTTCTTAAATTATATTCACTACTGGGTTAGCCCAGCTGGTTATTCAGCCCTTCCCCAAAATACCGTTATGGGTTGATTATAATGTGAGTAATTACATGAAGAAGTAATCATAATAAAAGATAGTACCAAAACCTATGGTTTAATATCCTTGAAATCGTTTTTTTACATAAGCCATGGTTAAACCCTTTAACCTGTTAATTAAGGAAAACTTCTTCAAAACTCCATTTCAAAATTCTTTATTTATTTATTTGTGCCATGGTGATTATTTTAAATTGAGAATGGGTTTATTTTTTGAAATCTTGAAACATCTCTTTTGAAACCAAATATACCTTTCAATGGTATCAAAACGTTCTTTATATGATAACTTTGAAATAAAAGAAAATTCCCCTTCCGAAAGTATTAGGTTTACTCTTTAAAAAAAATCTTTTAAGTCAAAGTGGTTATATACGAAAGTATCTCTTCCAAAACCCTTATAAAATTGTTTAGGGAAAAGTTGATGGTGCCGAAACCACCTATTCGAAAGCTTAAAATCTGTAATTTAAAACTTCTAAGGGTAGCATTGAAACCCCCTTTCGACCTATTACCTTCTGAACCCTCAATCCCTTTCAAAAGAATTTAGGAAGTGGCTTAGCTTAGGTTAAAATAGAGATAACCCTTTGAAAGCATTGATGGCTCCAATACACTCGGAAGGGAAAATAGTGGCTGGGTTTTGACTTGGTCGAAATCATTACTTTCAAAAGCACTTATTCAAAAACAAAAAAAAACATTCGAAAGCTAATACTTTAAACATAATACCTCAACCTTCTTTGAAAGCTATTTATAAATTCCTTTCGAAAATATACATTTCAACTAGGTCGAAAAATCTAAGCAAAACAAAGCAAATACTTAACTCTTGAAAACCAAACAAGGTTTCAACCCTATCGGAAGCGTTCCTTTCGACACCACGGCTTACTTTTCCTCCAATCCACTACATGTCATCTAAGTAGTACCTTGTGTATTGGTTTCAAATAGGTGATGGGTTGGTTTCGACTGAGCTGGGGCGAATGCAACGGAGTTTCGACTGATGGGTTGGTTTCAAATAGGTGATGTGTATCGGAACACTCTTTTTTGATTATAAGATGAAATCATGCTTATTTTAAGTAATTGCTTTAACAAACCTGCCTATATGTAATCTATTAATTGGTTTCCTTACAACTTTTCAAATACTTTACACAATAACTGCTGCATTTATCAAATCTAAATCAAAGGAAAACTAACGTTTAAGCCCTTCCACAAAGCAAAACCAATATTGCAAATAAGTCCTTCTTTTTATAATAAGTTATTTCCATAGAAAATCAAATAGGAAAAATCCCCAAAAATCAAAGAAATTCAATTTCATCATGTTATCTAACATATTAAAATTTTAGACTCAATTTCTTCCTAAAGTAATGGAAATTAATATTAAACCCAAATAGATCATATTTTCCTTTAGAAATTCATAGTATATTTTCCATAGCTTGGAAAATTATAAGAATTATAGCCCATCTCCAAAATCATGTTTTACTTAACATAAAAAATTTCCATGGCATTTAAAAAAAAATAACCCTCTGTTTTACCCTAAAGCCGTGCAAATTCTCATGTGAATGAATTGTTTAAATCAAACAAATAATAGTTTAGGCATATCATTATCCAAAACGTCCTAAAAGCGAGTTTAATCTTAAATCCGAAAATATGTGATTATAAAACAAATAGAGATGGAATGAATTATTATTCACCTTAGACATAATAAGGAAATTGAGATTTGTTGTTGATTAATCCTTCCGAGCTTTGATCCTTAGCTTTAGATTGAATTTTCCTCTTTTTCCTCCTTGTTGATGGTCGTCTCTATGATAATCTTTGATTTGCGTTCGTGGAAAATGAGAATTGAAAAATGAATAGCAATTACAAAGGTGTATAACCATGTATAATGAAGTGGCTATTTACTAATATGCCTAAGTGTAAATTAATTAGCTTATAAGCCAATTTAAGCCCATATATTTTATTATTAAGCACGACCCTATATATGATTTATTCAAATCTCAATCCCCTTATCGTCGTTATTCTATCTAATTTGTCTAATCAAATTTCCTAAATAATGCTATCAAAAATTAGGATTTTATAATTAAACTATCTCCTATTAAAATCACATCAAATCCATACAAAATTAAGTCTGATTAAGAGATTTATAGGGATTGGCAAAGAGATTAGCAAGGAATCTTCAAATTATTATTTAGGGACATTGGGATTTATGGCTTTTACTGTTTTTTCAGACCTACCTCGATATTAATGCTTTTGACCAATTTCACATGGATAAGTAAGCGATCCATCACCACAACCTCTTTTTTTGTTTTAAAAACCTACTTTCATAGGCCAGGGATGTAAAGGTTGAAAAACAGGAGGCTATGCTTTATGCTTTTCATGTATCTATATTTATTTTCATTGTCGCTATATTCCACTGTGCATTACTATGAAGCTATGTCAGTACTTATTTGTTATTTGAGATAGTTATCCTTTGAGTTTATTTGATTCAGATGTATGATTAGTATTACTGTTACGATTAGTATTACTGTTATGATTTGTATAATCTTAAGAACCTTCTACACTCTGATATATATAGTTTATTTATGTTCATTTGATTATATTACTACCTTGGCTATTTCACGTCTATGTTGTTATTATATTTTGTCCATGCAATATGATATGTTCCGTAGGTTCTATGATTGACACATTTTTACTTTATAATTAACTACTTTCCTCCATCGCCCAGTTACCGATTCATTAAACTTTCGGTATAAGATATTTGCATACTGGGTACTAGAGATGGAGGGTGGTGTCTCTTATATAGTTTTGTCGAAGAGATAAACATGCACAAATATCATTACACTAGGGTGCAACATTAAGACCGTTAGAAAGTAGGACTTCACCTTGATGATCGATAAGCATATGAATTCATGACCTTTATTGTGCTTTAGCAAAGTTTGTATAAGCTTTGATATTTAAATAGTAAAAATATTCCTTATGGTCGAAGTCACACCTATGAGTCACGCAATAGTGAATTGTAGCATTGGCCCTAAATTGCTATGAGAAGTAAGTTATATATGTTATAAATTATCATGACGATAATATATATAAGTTAATATTTAGTCATCATAATTAATTGAATAAAATTATATATTTAATATGACTTAATGGGTAATGAATTAATTTAATAAGGTATTATGAAATATATTTATTATGTGGGTATACAAATATATATACATACATGTTAACTGGGTTTTCAAACAAGCAAAAATTATTACAAATTAGAACGTCGATATGAAGATGGTGTGATGACCCAGAATTTCTAACAACTCAAATTGGAATTGTTAATTGATTTTAAATATTTAAAATTTAATTTTAACTTGAATTTCAAAATATCAATATTTACTTGATAATTAAATTATTGAATTATATAGTTTAAATATTGAATTTAATAATTGAAATTGGGGAAATTGTTGAATCTGAAATTTCTAAGTCTGTTTAAATAATTTGAAGGCTTATAAAATTTATAATGATGATACCGATGATAATGGAATGGTTGAAATTTAATTTAAAGGTGGTTTGTTTAATTTTAATAATATATCGTTAAATCAATATTTAAAAATAGCCTTCCGAGGCCCAGTCTTAAAATTTGACGAAAGCAGTTCCATTGGATCCGTAATAGTTAGTTATTATTGGGTTTCAATTTTCGTAGCGTTTAGATTTAGCGCTTGCTCGTACGGGTGAGAAACGCGTTGAAATTAAAACCGATAATTTAATATTTCAAATCGATTTTAAAGGCTAACTTCCACATACGATCAAAATTAGTCTCCGAAACACATTCCATTATGTTCGGAATGTGGGTAAAACCTTGTAATCGCCTAGCGGCATTCCTTAAGAGGAGTCCGAAATTTTAAATGGCAATTAATGAGACGTTTTAAAAGTTTTATAATATAATGTAATAAAATTTAAAGTCAAATGGTCAAAGATATTTTTATTAACGATTGTTCAAGAAGCTTCCCCAGATTGATATTTGTCCCGTTCTCCTTCTCTAATCGAATAGCTGAAATCGAACTCAGATAAAAGAAAAAAAAGAGAAACAAAATGGCCGAACTTTTGAAATCAAAATCGCGGCCCCTCTTTATTCTTCCTCTTCTCTAGTTTGAAGTCGAGGCTTCCTTCTCTTCGAATCAAAGCCGTGCCTCTCCATCGTTTTTCAAAATCGAAAATCAATTAGATCAAATTGATCTCATTTTAAAAAAAAAGGAGAAGCAGCTCGCGCTCGAACGGGGATAGCTCGCGACTTTAGAGGTTTCGACTTTGATCTGGCTTTTCGTGTGTGAGCTAGGGCTCGCGATCGTCGGAAGTGGGCGCGACGTCGTTGGATTTGGGGGACCGTGTGTTGTTTCTGGCATTTGTGGCTTCTTAGTCGAACGGCAGAGGATGGTTGGAGGCGCGGCGTGTGTGCCAGCTGCAAGGGGTGTGTGCGGCGTTGAAGAGCAGGGCAGAAGTCGAGATTGAGGGGGCTTGCGGCGTTGGATGGCGATGGGGTTCGTCAGGTTTGGGGACGGCGACGTTGAGGCCGTGGTTAGGGTTCTCTCACGATCAGTTTTCTGTGAGTAAATTTTTTTATTTTCTTTATCTTTATTTATTTCGGCTCTGTTTGATTTTAAACCAAGGCTAAAAAGGGGTAAATAAAAAATGGAATTGTTTTAATCATTTATAAATCCTTTAAATTAAATGCTTTTCAAAACTTAAATGAAGACAGTTTGATTGATTGTTGAACTAAGTATATTAAATACATAAAATATATTTAAAATTTAATTATTTTACAAATAAAGTTAAATGTTGCTGTGATTTAGTATTTAACAAAGAAGATGTTTACCTTAAGTATAATTAAGATTTGATAATTTATGAAATAAGCTAAAGATTAATTAAGTAATTGATTTGCAATTATTGATTGAGTAATTTGTAATTAGTGATTTACAAATGGGAATTAGGTTTTAGAAATTATCAATGAAGGTTAATATTTAATAGCTAGGGAGTAATAAATTAAAAATTTCTTGGGAAAGTAATAAATTAATAATCTCTGGATGTAATTAATTGAATGAAGTGGATTGCCAATTGTGAGGCAAAGGTGAGAAAATCTCACTCTGTTTTGATTTTTATTTGGATTTAAATGGTTAGATTTAAATAATTTGTTGAATGATTGGATTGATTGAATGTGTACTGATGATCTAGTGATTTTGGTTTGATTGGCTCTTGAATTAATTGTCGTTTGACTCGAGGTATTTGGGTTTAAATGGTTTTAAACTTAAATCATAAATAAGAAAATGGTTCTGTTTAAAATCAATAAGGGTTTAATGATCAGTGATTCATTTAATAGGTAGGGTAATTTAAATGGAAAATTAATTAATTAAATTAATTAATGATTTGGGTTAATTAATTAAGTTTATATTCATTTGGAATGATCATTGGATGGTTTAATAAGTAATTACTTAATGTAATTAATAAAATATAATTACTTGTGGAATAAATCAAGAGATAAATTGAGATAATTAAATTAGGGAGAATTAATTTATTTAATGAAGTAAATGAAAAGGTAGATAATCATAGGTTGAGGTAAATCAATAATGATTAATGCTTGCGGTTTAATTAATGATTAATTATTTAATATAATTAATTTAGCTTAGGATAAATCGAAATATGATTGGAAACCATAAGCATATATAATTTATGATGTAATTAAAGATTGATAAATTAGAATTGATTAATCCATAATAAATGATGTATGAAGAATTAATTAATATAAGTACTTAAGAATTAATGTAATTAGTATAGTTAATTAATTCATGAAGTAATTAAGATTACTTATTGATTTTGGTTAAGTATAATTAATATTGTGAAGTTAATTAAAGATAGATGCTTGAATGAAATTGAAGGATAATTAATCTAGGTTGATTGTTTAAGATGAATATTGAAGGGATGATTGAATTATTTGATTTGAAATTAATTAATTGGCAAGTAAAGAAATCTAAGTGATTGAGGTTAGAAATTCAATTAGAATTAATTGAATTAATTTGGAAGTGACCAAATTTGTTGTGGGTGATTGGATGATATTGGAAGCTTGAATGGGCTGATATTTATGATATGAAATGTTGTGTATTTCATTTAGATAACCTGGGTTAGGATGACATGAGACTCGAAGAGGCCGGGATCGGGTATTAGGAAATACCCAAAACCACTTCGAATTTTTATGGATTGGTATGTAAAATCTATATGCTGGAGTGAAGTGATTTGGAGGAATTGGACTATTTTAAATCAAAATCTTGGGTATATAGAAACTTATATGTGGAATAAGTGATGTCTAAAATAAATTATGGCTTTGTGAATTGATATGAGTTACCTGGGTTTTATATAAATTGTTTGCTTAGGTATTCCATGTTAGTTGAGATTACTCACGCTGGTTTCCAGCCTGACCCAGGTGTTACTTTGGTGTAATGCTCGGGTAAGACCGAGCATTATAGATTTTCAGGTAAGGACGTTCTGACTCAGGAGGCGAGCCGGATGGCAGGACCATGTAGAGTATTTCCACTGTATTATATTATTGTAAATCTGTTAGATTATAATTGTGTATATTCAGTGACTGTGTATATGTGAAACTCTGATGTATTAAGATGAAAGCGACAGATATAGTATTCTTTTGTAAACTGTTATTATTAATTATTATATTTTATCCGCTGCGAATGTGAGTTGTTGATGATTCTGTTCTTCTTCTTCTTCTATCTTTTCTTCTTTTTCATAACTATCTGGAATTTTCGGTTCGAAAATTTCGGGTCGTTACAGACGGAATGACCTGAAACTCAGTAGAGATACTTAGAAGGACAAGGGGAAGAGCTCAAAAAAGTATGGAGCTCAAAATAGTCAAAATCCTTAAGTCGGCTCGAGTTAACCACCTTGACTTGGCGTCGAGTCTAAATGCCACGTCATGGCTTCTTCCTACTTTTTCCAAGCGATTCTCTAGTCTTCCTATGCATATTCTTGTAGAGTTTTAGTGAGCCAATCATAAGAAATGAAGCTGTAATGGTCCTAGCTGCAGAATAATCCTAGTCATGGAAGAACGATAATCAAAACACATCGATAAACTATCAAATTACATTGAGGACATCTAGACAAAAGTAAGGGGTTCAAAACAAGAAGATTTAGCCAAGGATTAGATGAGGATTAAACTCAGCACCGAGTCAAGGCTTTGACTTGGTACTGAGTTTAGCCTTTAACTCGTGTCATCATGTGATTTCTTATGCTATCTTAGGCAGATCCCTGGACTTCTCTAGAAGCGAGCTTCTAATCTAATATGATTGCATCCCTATAAATAAAAGCCATAGAGCAACCAGGAAAGGATTTGGATTCTGTTATCACTACGCAGGATCTCCATCTACTCTTCAACTCTTTCCTCTACACCATAGTCGCTAAAGAAGCTATTCTAAGCAATTCTAGGACTTAGTATCAGTATAACCCATGTATTTGTTACTATCCTTCTTAATCACCTTGCAATCTCATTAAAGCTACATCAAACCAATAATCAAAACTATAAGTGGACGTAGGCTTAGTTAACAGTAAAACTACTATAAAAATCTCTATGTCTCGTTTACTTTTCCACTATATTCTATTATATTTGCACTGTTCTAGTAGGGCTAGTGCTTGCACCATACTATAAGGTGTTGATCTATTTTTTAGGTTAACATTTTGGTGCTTTCACTGAGAACAAAGAATCCATCCTTGGATCTAGCTATCTACTTTGGATTGGATGGATCCAAAGGTAAGGTCAGGAAGGTTTGCTTGAAGAAGGTTAGAGATTTGCTATTCTAATGGCTCCTAAGAGGAAGAGAACATCTACAAGATCTGTTGGGACAATACATGTTGTTTATGCAACCAATCTGCAACAAACGGAAGTGAACAACGGCAACAATCATCGAACAGAGGTCAATGTTGGGAAACTAGCACTAGGTGCTCCTGCTTAATAGGAAGTTGTAACCAAAGGAGAGTTTAACCAGATGGTTAATCAACTTAAATAGAAGATGGTTGATAGTCAAAAGGCTCTTATGGACAAGATTAACGCTTTGCTAGCACTACAACCACCATTTTCCCTAAGGACTAGGCCGAAAACTGCAGAGGTTATGGAACAAGAGAATTCCTCCATTTCGGGATTTAATAGGAGGGATAGAAAGCAAAAGTAAAAGAAGATAGTTGGCGGAGCGACTGGAATTGTTATTGAAGGTAATGAAAGTACCTCTCCTTCCAGAGGACAACTTTCCACAAACACCAACCCTTGAGAGAAGGCTCCACAAGGGAATATTGCAATGCTTCTCTCCGATTCTGAAGATGACATGCAACTTGATGTTAAAGGACTAGAACTGAATGTTGACATAGCAGGAAAAATGCTAGAAAGGAAGTTCAAACTACTGCTATAAAGCTAACTACACACCAACAAAATTCTGTATGAGTAGTTCTCCCAGAGAATGGAGAACATAGATTTTAATTGGTAAACCAAGGTTGTTTGCGGAGTCAAACGCTAGGCGTAGCCCTGACATTTGACCTGTGGACTACAGGACTAGCGAGGCATTCATTGCAACATGGTTAAATGATTGATGGAAGAAAGTAAGGGTAGGAAGGAATTGGGGTTCTGCACCAAGACGAACTCCATTTACTGAAAACATTTTAAGGGAAGAGTATAGTTGGCACATGGACTAAGCTAAGGCAATGGATGTTATCCATTGAAGATGTTTTCCTATCTTTTGGAATTTGTTGCTTCTATGTGATTTTCCAGACTCTCACCAAGATCCATTTCTACCTTTGACGAGTTGGTAAGGAAATTACTTTAGCAGTTCAGACTTCAAAGACATAGCCAAAAGATGTGATGTCTCTATCTGGACATTTTCAGGGACCAAATGAGTCACTAAAAACTTTATGAACCAGTTTAATACTGTGGTTACTGAAGTGAGTAATCCTAACAAAGATATGGTATTCATAGCTTTAGTTCGTGCTATCCATCCGAACACAGAATTTGAAAGATGGATTAAGGTGAAGCAACCAACCACCAAGGAGTTTAAGGGATAGGTGAGTCAGCATCAAAGATTGGAAGAGGCGGACACAATGGAGAGACCGCCAACGTGCAACTAAAGGAGATAGTTTAGAGTAATGTAGCGGTCAACCAAGATGACAACAATTCTAGAGCCACAACAAAAAATGCAGGGAAAGATGGAAATTAGAAAAGAAAGAATTAGAAAATTAATAGGCGTGACGGTAATGGAAAGTGGATCAAGAACATGAGACCCAAGGAGTATACGCCATTGAATGACATCATGGAAAACATCTACCTTGCAACTCAGGAAAGTAAGCGAGACAACAAGCCTCCCAAGAAGGAAGTATCGAAACGAAAAAATAAATCGAGAAAATTCTGCCCCTTGCATAAAACTCATGCACGCAACATGAACGAGTGCCGACATCTAAAAGATCTGATTAAGGAAATGATTAGTAACAACAGGCTCCAGTAATACGTGAAGAAATTGCAAAATTCTGACCAGCTTGCTAGACCCTAAGTTCCAAGTACTCAAGGAAACCAATCTGAACCCAACTAAGAATGATCTAGATGGATAGAACAGAGATTCATTATCAGCACTATTTTGGAGGACCTCATCTAACATAGAAGGGTTGAGGGGAGATGGAGTGATACACGAGTTCACTAAAGCATGCTCCGAAAGAAGCATTTTGTACAATTGAGGATTGTGCTACAACCATGCAGCAAAAGGAAATTCAATCATGATATAGTGTTTTGGAACCAAGATATTGAAGGAGTAGAAGAACCGACTCTCGACCCAATGGTAGTGACAATTGGAATTGAACCGGTAGTTATGCACCGAGTCCTGGTGGATAGTGGAAGTTCTGTTAACATCTTGTTTTCACATATGATTGATCAGATGAAGATTATTATAAAGGATATGTCCACCTACCAGATCCAAGGCTTTACGGGGAGAACCAAGGCAGTCAGTCGGGATGATTGACTTGCCAAAGCAGCTTGAAGAAGGAGAATGGAGGGCAATCCTTATCTAAACCTTCGTAATTGTGGATTAAATGTCAGCTTAAAATGATTTCTTGGGTTGACCACACCTCGTTGATTTCAGGATCGCTTTTGGCTCTGTGGTGACTTACCATGAAATTTTCAATAGTAAATGGGGTTGGAGTTGTAAAAGGAGATCACAATTACAAAATGTGGGGAAGTCTCTCCACATTCACAAACCATCGACATAAAAATTACAAAACCCACATGGCTTAGGGATCATAGCCTTTTCAACAAGGCTTTGGACCTTAGAAAGAAGAGTTCAAGGGTGGAACAGGCGGCTTTAACAGAGATTACAGTGTCAGCCCCTGTCGATATGGATGGCCTAACTTGAGTCTTAAAAATAGGATCACAATATAGGATCAAAATGCAACAATAATTGATCAAATTTATTTGCGCCAACCTGGCCGTGTTCGCTTGGATGCATTCTGATATGTCTGGGATATTGCCCAAGATAACATTTCATCCACGCAATATCGATCCCAAGTTCACTTTCGTGAGGCAGAAGAGATGCGGTCTAGGTCTAAACGATCCGCTATACTAAAGAGGAAGTGGAAAAGTTGTTGTCTAAGGGCTTCATCCATGACGTGACTTATCCTGACTAAGTATCAAATCTAGTTCTATTTAAAAAGTCAAATGGGAAGTGGTGAACTTGTGTTGACTACTCAGACCTGAACAAAGCTTGCCCAAAGGACAACATCCCACTACCTAGAATTGACCAGCACATGGGCGGAACAACTCTCTTTCATGGATGCCTACTCAAGATATAACAAGATTATTATGCACGAACCCGATCAAGAGAACACCAGCTTCATCACCAACCTCGGATTGTATTATTACCGAGTAAGGGATTCAGCCTGATGAATGCCATGGAAACTTATCAACGATTGTTGAACACAATATTCAAGGATCAAATTGAACGAATAATGGAAGTCTACATGGATACATGCTAGTCAAATCCTGTGTGTTTGGAAATTATTTGGATAACCTCTTGGAAATGTTTGAGATTCTTCGAAGTATGGAATGAAGCTTAACATGCTAAAATGCTCTTTTGATGTGGCTTCTTGGAAATTCTAGGTTTTATCGTAAATGCTAGGAGCATTGAACCTAATCCCAAGAAAATTACTGCCTTACGGAATGTCACGACACCTACAAAAAAAAGAGTTTCGTAGTCTTAATGGAAAGCTTGCAATATCGAGCCGATTCATTTCCAAAACAACAAAAAAGTGTATGCTATTCTTCGACCCATTAAAGAAGGGTAAGAAAATTTTTGAATGGAATCACACATGCCAAAACACTTTTGAGGAATTATTGTGACATATAAAGACCCTATTGGTCCTATTCAAGTCAGTGGAAGAAGAAGACCTGTTTATCTACTTGGTTGTATCCCATCATTAAGTGCAGTGCTCATAAAAGGGGAAGCCAGGATTCAACGGTCCATCTATTACATTAGCAAACTATTCACTAGAGCTGAATAGAACTACCTAAAGTTGTAAAAATGGCATATTGCTTACTGATATCATCAAAGAAGTTCTGATCGAACTTTCAGACTCATCCGGTTAAACTGTTTACAGATCAACCTTTGAAACAAGTACTTAATCAACCTGAGACTTTTGGGTGACTTCTAAAGAGAAATATTGAATTGAGCCAATATGACATGACTTACCATCCTCCGAGGGAAATTAACAGATAGGCATTGGCTGATTTCATCGTGGAATTCACCATTCGACATGAAGAAGAGCAGGAGACAAAGAAAGTGGTATCATAATGGAAGTTATTTATCGATGGCACATCAATCGAATTCTTCTTTGGAGCTGGAGTTGTGCTTGAGACTCCCGAAGGACGATTAATCTGCTATGCATTAAGACTAGAAATGAGGTAGAGTACGAGGCATTGATGGTGTGGCTGAAAATCGTAAAAGAACTGGTAATGAAAGCTGTGCATATCTATAGCACTAAACTAGTCGTTTGTCAAGTAAAGAGGGAATATCAAGCAAAAAGGGAAAATCTTGCTCCCTACATGTCAAAAGCATGGAAACTGCTCGATAACATTGAATACTACATGATAACCCAAATTCTCAGGAAATAGAACGTAAAGGCCGATTACTTAGTGAAACTAGCCAGTTTCGAAAAGGCATAATCAATAGGATTGGTTCCAGTTAAAGTGCTAATACTCCAAGCATGGATCAAATTGTAACGTACCAAAATTTATCAATTTAAATTTGGTAACTGTTGAACTTTTGTAATATAATTTGAAAATTTTCAAAATAAATAAATAATAAGTGATAGTTTAAATGAATAAAATTTCAAAATTTCTTTTGAGTATAAAATTTGAAATACTAAAATTAAAAATCATTCGAATCTAAATTTTATACATATATGTGAATATATATGTATATGTGCATATGTGGGTAAATTTGAATTTATATATTGAATTTTATTTTTAAATTGAATTTAAATTTTAAAATAAATGTTTCAGTAAAATATTTTGGATTTCAAAATAATAATGTGTATAAAGATAATTCAATTAATGCCTAAATTGGGTTAAAAATATTTTCTTTCAATTTTATATATACAAGAAAAGAGAAATGCATTTTAAAAATTTAATTAAGAAGAGAAAAACATTTAAAAAATATCCCATGCAAGGGATACATGGAAGATAGGTAGCATATGTATTAACAAGTGTTTAAATTTAAACAAATGATTCAACAAATGTAATTCATGTAAAAGGAATTAAAACAAGTTTCATCGCCTCATTTTTGTTTGCTTAGAAATTCACAGAAAGAAAACAAAAATTATATAGGATAATTCATCTTCTTCTTCTTCTTACCCATTTATCTCATTTTTCAAAAACCTAAAAGAAAACAGATCTGAGAAAAAAATTGTTCAAATCCTCAAATCAGAAATCAAGCAAGTTAAAAAAAACAACAAATTCACAACCCGGAAAACAAAACAAAATAAAAACAGGCTTCTTCTTTCAAACTTTTAATCAGCAAAACTCAAGATCAAGCATTGTAAAGTCAAGGCTGTAAACAACACGAGTTTTAGCTTAAACAAATCAAAGCTTCAGCTAACAATCCAGTTTTATCATCAGATTATCAATTAGCAATTAAAATCTTCTTCTTCCAGTTTGCAAGCCTGACAACATCTTCATTTCTTCGTTATCATAAAAAACTGTAAGTTAAATCCTTCTTTAGAATTTAAAATTTAGTTTATGTTAAAGAATTAATCAAGTAATTACATTAGAAGCTAAGCAACTTTAATCAATTAGTAGCAGGTAAAATAAGAATTCAGTATCAAGTTGAAATAAAAGTTGCAGTTTCAATTTTCAGAGCTTCTCTCTATTTCTATTTCTACTTTCAGTCCCATAGTAGGCGACTAAACTTTTTTTTGGATTTCTAGCTTGATTGTTTAAGAAACCATGTTGAAATATGATTAAAAACTTTGTGTGTGCATGTATATTTATACATGTAGACAGAATTGTGCATGTCTGTAGATAAGGACATGAGTACTGTTCCTGGTTTAGGCATTCAAAATCCTGTATCAAGTTCAGTTTTCCTTTCTCTGATCATCATTAGGCCTTTGAATCTAAACTAGGCTGATTTGTTTAAACATGCTTTATGTTTTAAAAATAAATTAGAGTAAAAACAATCAAAGCATTTATGGAAAATTTGAAATATAAAGGTAACTACGTTGCCTGTTAAAAATTCGATCGTCATGGTTCTTAATTTGAATTATATCATCGTGATTGTCTTTGGAAATAATGAATTTTAAAAGCAAAATCATATTTTTTTTCATCACGTATTCACTGATAAATTTGGGGATGATCAAAATTGGGGTTTTTTTCGAATTCCGGTCATCTGCGTGATGATGATGGTCGAGGTTGTGGGTGGAGATGGATGAGGCGTTGGGGGTTCTAAGAAAAATGCAAAGTATTTTTTTATGCATCATGGATGGAGATTTGATTTGAAGTAGCGTTTAAAACCTAAATGGGTCGAGGTTTGGAAAATGGGATAGCCGTGGCGTCTCTGGATGATCGGAGTTCATACGACCAGGGGGAAGGGCTGCGTGCATGGTCGGTGAGGGTGTGGCCGAAGTTTCAGGTATGCCAGTAGTCGACGTCGAAAGTTCGAGGCGATTTTTGGGTGGCCAGTTTCCTTCAAATGGGTTCGATCGAGCTCGATTTTGAATTTATTATCATTTCGATGATCTAAGTCATTGCGTTGACTTAGAGAGAGGTTGTCGACTTGTTGGCAATGACAGCGTTGATCGGAGTTGATCGGAGTTGATCCAATCGATGGTGCACGTACACCGTGCATTTGTGTGCCTGAGGATTTTTGATGATGAGAAGATGAAGTTGACTCGAAGCAGCTTTCGGGTGATAGGGGTACGAGCTCGAGTATGGACTCGAAGTAAATTTTCGGGTCACTCAAGTTTGTACATAAGCAAAGTTTTAGTTTAAAATTTTAAGGCATACGGGTCGATTTTTGAAAATCTCGAAGCAAGCAGCAAAATTTTCCGGGGAAGACTCGAAGTGGTCACAGAATTGATACACAAAACAGTTTTACTTTAAAAATGAAAATTCAAACTTTTAAACGATTTTAAATGCCTTTTACCAAATTATGATTTTTATTTGAGTTCTAGCTAATTAAGGATTAAGCAAGACATTTTAAAGCAATTAAACTTAATTAAAATTTTGTTACATTATTTTAAGAATTTATTTATATAAATTGAATAATGAAATTAAGGTAGGCAATTAAGATAAATGTTATTTAAAACAAATCTAAACCTTTTAATTAACTAATGTGATAGAGATGATTTATAAAACAAGTTCTAAAGGAAAATCAAAGTAATTAATTTATCTTTTGATTTATTAAACAATTGAAGATTTTGATAATATAATTACTTGAGAAGTAATTACTTAGTAAAAAAATTTAATATTAAAGGTTTGTTTAATAAATAATTACGGTTAATTAATTTGTAATTAATTATTAATTAATTAAGGAGTAATTAATTAATAAAAGTAATTAAGACTAATTAATTAACAATGAAGAGTTAATTAAGATAATTAATTAAGGAATAATTAATTAATGAAGGTGATTAAGACTTAATCAATTGTAATTAATGATAATTAATCATTGATTAAAGATTACTAATGAAAGTAATTATGTGGGTAATAAATTTATAACCACACGTTTTATTCATCTTAAATTGAAGATGTTTGATTGTTGTGTGTTGGATTGATATTTCTGATATGTGATGTGATGCTATTTAATATGAATTGCTTTATACTAAGATATGATATCAATGATGAATATATTTCTATGTGAATGTGAAAATCCTTTGGCTCATAAAACGGCTTTTGAATTTCGATGCGACCGGGAGTCAGATTCTAATTGGTTATCTGAAACCCACATCGAACCTGTAAATCTTTGTGAATGACATATCCACATGTTTTTAAAATTGACGCTCACTATTCGGGTTAGTCGGGAGAGGACCTTTGTGTCATATAACCCATTTCGAATAGTGATACTATGAAATGGATGGGCATTTGAAGACGGTGGTGAAGACCGGATGTCTTCGAGAATGATAGGATAACCTGTCGAATGACTCTGCACTGAGTTGCTCCGGTATAGAGTTCTCCATATGTGATGGGGAGTCTGATCGGGATTGTGGATACCCGGATTGCAAGGGCTTCTTCGGAAGTGCCTTCGGTTCTGTTCTAACCTGGAACAGACTTGTATGGATTGTATGTCTGACATTACATTTTAAGATATAAAGCAGATTTCTTTCAAATACATTTTTTTAGCGGCGGAGAATTTATTCTCTTAGCTTAACACCCTTCTCTGAGACATATGAGCTCAGAGGTTATGTAGTTGAAGGTTGTCAGTAATATATTCCCAACTTGGTAATGTGGCATGCTGAGTGTTGCTGATCATTTGTTGACCAAAGCATGGCTTTTGTGAAAAGCGTAACTTTGTGGACGAGACTTTGTCGAACCTCACAACACGGTAATGGTCGAAACAGGAAGGATGCAGCAAGGTTATTGGGGGTAGCGCCCCTTAGGGTATGTGCATTTCCTTATGGATAGAAGTGGTATCATGGTATGTAGCCCAGATACTTAACTTATGTGGATATCACAAATATATATTACTTTGTGATTGTTGTTGTTAGGGCCCGGTTAAAGGTTGGTTACAACCGGGGGATGACATACTCATGTCAGTAGTTACCTAGTTACAAAGGTAACCCGACCTTGTGTTGGCAGAGATCCGGTTAGTTTCTTGGGGCATCCCTCCAAAGGCGTACCCAAGTGGCATAGGAAGTTCTTTAGCCTGACCATTTGTTGGAAATCCAAAGAAACAATACGAAACCTGTACGGTTTTAGTTGTATAACCTTTCATGCAGTGTGGCGGTAACCTTCCACAAACCATGGTAGCTATAATAGGCATACGAAGAAATGTGGTATGCTGGCTAAGATTAATATTATACTTTAGAAATGGCTTTCTTCACTATGCACTAGTAATAATATCAAAGAATTTTTCCCATATTAAGCATATTTGACTATCATAAGAAGAAATCTCCTCCAATTTTGCGATTGCATTATGTGTGCGGCGGGAGGTCTTATGGTAATTTCATTTTTTTCAAAAGCATGAACGTTTTTCTTTTAAAAATATGTTTTTATTCAAAGCAAATGTTTTTTTGTTTACTCATACTAGTCCCATGACTGACCCGGAGTTTATTATTTCCTTTCTAAACTCTGCGTGCCCATAATTTCCACATGGGCAGCGTAGTAGCAGGTTTTCCATGTTTTGGTACTAATTGGATTTTGAAGTATTATGGTTTGGAGGCTATCGGTTTTTGAAGGCTTTTTGACTTGGAGATATTTTGACAGCTTTTGGATCTCGAGGTGCTTAGTTTTGGAAGTTTTCTATCGCTTTATTTCTTTGGAGACTTTCTTGGAATGCAATCACTTGTTTTCTGTTGTGATGTTCTATTTTGAAGTTGTGTTATATGTATAAAAATACTCTGATGTTGGTGATGATGTTGTGATGAATATTAAGATGATGTTGTATCGGAATATTGATGTATGGCAGTTCATGTTGTTTTCTGCTGTTTATATTCATCTAATGTTGTTATAAGCTCCATCTGAACTGAAATTTGACGTTCAAATCTCCGGCAGTCAAATACAAGTGAGGTATTTGATGTCGATTTATGAACGCTAAATTTCGGGTCGTTACAAGTGGTATCAGAGCTAAAGGTTGAGTAAGAACTTTAGCTAATGAGTATAACACATTAGATGGCTCATTAGAGATAAGGTGAAGTATACCCTAGATTGAGTATAAACCGAGACTGAAACCTCAAATTTTCTTAGTCTGTTTCCTTTAACTGCTGATATTCCTTAAAAATCTCGTCCGAATATCTAAATCAAGTTTCGTACTAATTACAGGTAGTAAGGATGCGCGGGCGAAGAGGAAGAGCTAGGGGTCAAGGGAATGCTACAACAGCTAGTCAAGTTTCCCCTACAGCAGAAGCAGCTATGCCTACTCAGCATCAGCCAAATCTGGCTGATTTGTATAAGAGTTTCTCAAGGCTTGGTGTTAGGTCGTTCACCGGCAAAGACTCGATTATTGAGGCCCCGGCATGGATCAGATCATGCGAAAAAATCTTTAAAGGGCTTAAGCTGCAAGATGATTAGATGCGTCTCATTGCTTCTTGGCAACTTCAAGATGAAGCCTTAGCTTGGTGGGAAACAGTCACTGTATATTAACCAGAAGAAGAGTGTACTTGGAGTCGATTTAAGGAGGTGTTTGAAAAGCGCTATATGCCATCGGCAGGAATTTCCAGAATGCATCAAGAATTTATGGACTTAAAGCAAGGAAGCTTGTTGTTTGAGGAGTACTTAAACAAGTTCAACGAACTATCCCATTTCGGTCTAGAGTTGGTAAACACGCCTCTAAAGAAAAATGAACGGTTCATTCGTGGGATGAACAAGAAGTATCACGAAAGGATGACAGCACACGTCAAAGAATCTTTTTCTGATCTTATTGATATGAGATATAGGTATGCACCCTGGATATGCTGTAGATTCCAAGGGAAAGAGGAAATTCAAGTAATCAGAATTGGAAAAAAAGAAAGTTTGGGGGCAAGAAGCCACATCAAGGCAAGGATAAGAAGAATAATCATGGGAATTTTCTAGAGATGTAACTTGTTACAATGCCAAGAAAAGGGCCATTATTCAAATAGTTGCAAAAACCAAAGAAGCAAGTTAAGAAGGAACAACTCGTGAAGACTGTCCAAGGAGTTAGAGAATGCTATAATTGTCACAAGCCTGGACATGTTGTTAAGAATTGCCCGGTGATGAAGCAAGCACATGTGGAAAATGTTTATGAGATAAAGGAAGACCATTCAACTTCGAAAGCAGACAAAGGAAAAGGTGTTCTGGAAGGTAATCTTACTATTTATGATAAAGTTGTTAGAGTTTTATTTAACACGGGAGCTTCACATAGCTTTATCTCCCAACAAACCGTAAATGAATTAGAACTTAAAACTGGATTTTTTAACGATCCTATTTGCGTGAAAAATCCGGTTGGAGGTCCCACAAATCTTTGTTTGTATTGTAGGAAAGTTCCAATTTCATATGCTTGCTGTCAATTTCCTATCAACCTTTATATTCTCGAATTTAATGAATTTGAAATCTTACTCAGAATGAACTGATTGTCGAGACACGAAGCTAAATTGGATTGTAATAATTGGACAATTTTAGTCAAAACAAACCTTGGAAATTTTATTGAAATCTCTTGTGAGGATCCGAGTCCAAAGAGAGATAAATCGATGTATACTTTGGGATATCCTGAACCCAGTCTGGAATCTATACCTGTTGTTCGGGAATTTTCCGATGCATTTGAAGAAGTAAAATCCATACCTCCACACAGAGAAACAGAATTCCGAATTGACTTAGTACCCAATGCCCGTCCTGTCGTTCACGCAAGTCGCAGGATGGCATCTAGGGAAAGAATTGAATTAGTCAATCAAACTCGAGATTTGCTAGAGAAAGGATTGATTCGCCCTAGTGTTTTCGAATGGGGTTCAGCGGTCGTGTTTGTGGATAGATCGGACGGATCTTTGAGATTGTGTGTAGATTACCACGATCTCAATAAACAAACTCTCAAGAACATATTCCCTTTACCTAGAACCGACAATCTATTCGATAAACTTCATGGCACTCGATTCTTTTCTAAGATGGATTTAGCTCAGGGATTCCATCAGCTGAGAATTACCGAGGATTGTGTTCATTTGACTGCCTTCAGGGGTCCTAACATGTTCTACGAATGGTTAGTCATGCCTTTTGGACTAACCAACGCTCCCGCGTACTTCGTAGATTTAATGGCCCATGTGTTTCGAGAAGTATTGAACAAATTTATCCTTGTGTTTATCGATGATATCTTGATTTACTCCAAAACTGAAGAGGAGCATGCTGAACATCTCAGAATTGTTTTGGAGATATTGAGGAGGAATATCCTATTCGCTAAATTCTCTAAATGTCACTTTTGGGTCAAAGAAGTCAGATTTCTCGGTCATATTGTTAATGAAGAAGGGATTTCTGTTGATCCAAGCAATATTTTTGCAATTATGGACTGCAAGCGACCCACTACCCCTAGAGAAGTTTGAAGTTTTCTGGGTTTAGCGGGATATTATAGAAAGTTTGTCCAAGATTTTTCTAATTTGGCCAGTCCATTGACTAAGCTAGCTTGAAGAATGCTAAATTAGATTGGACTCCAAAATGTGATGAAGATTTTCAGGAATTGAAAAGGAGATTAACTACCGCACCTGTTATCGCTATCATTAACGGGAACCAAGGGCTATCTGTCTATACTGATGCTTGTGGAGATGGTTTGGGTGCGGTACTAATGCAAAATGGGAAAGTAATTGCCTACGGATTAGACAATTATGCCCGCATGAGAAAAATTACCCAATACACGATTTGGAGCTTTTAGCTGTTATTTTCGCTTTGAAAATATGGCGACACTATCTTCTGTGTAAAAACCTTTTTCATCTTTCTTAACAATATAAGAAATTTAACTTAACTAAATAAATATACTTAATGAACTCTCTTTGTTTTAGGTGAAAAATTTGAATTATTCACCGACTACAAATCTTTGAAATATCTCGTCACCCAGAAAGATTTAAATCTACGGCAACAACGTTGGTTGGAATTTCTGGCATCTTATGACCTAGATATTCAATATATGCCTAGAAAGGCCAATGTAGTTGCCGACGCTTTAAGTAGGAGGCATGTTGTTCTTGCATATCTTGTTGTTACTCCTACTCTCCTTGAAAAGATCACCAGCAAGCAAAAAGAAGACCAGTTCCTTCGTGGAATTTGTAAAAGAATTCATCAAGGTGAAGATTATAGTTTTGCAATTGATGATAATGAAGTTATAAGGATGAAAGGCAGGTTATGTGTGCCAGATATCCCAAAATTAAAGCGTGAAGTTTTAGTTGAATGTCACAAGTCAAAACTCAATATCCATCCAGGAGTTAATAAGATGTATAGAGATATCAAAAGAACTTTCTGGTGGAAGACAATGAAAAGAGATATATCTATATATGTGAGTCGTTGTGCTGCTTGTCAACAAATTAAAAGCGATCAGAAGAAGATTGTGGGTTTACTCCAGCCTTTGGAGGTACCAAGTGGAAATGGGATCAGGTATCGATGGATTTCATCGACGGATTATCCGGCACTCAAAAGGGGATTAAAGCAATCTGGGTTATTGTGGACCGTTTGATTAAAACAGCCCATTTTATACCAGTAAAATCTACCCGCACAGCAGCAAGTTTAGCTGAGCTATATATCAAAGAGATTGTCCGCCTCCACGGTATACCAAGCAGTATAGTGAGTGATCGTGACCCGATCTTCATTAGTAGATTTTGGGAGGCGTTTCAAGCCACGTTGGAAACAAAACTAAATTTCAGTACTGCTTATCATCCACAATCTGATGGGTAGACTGAAAGGATAAATCGAATATTAGACGATCTTTTGTGAGCTTGTATTCTTGACTTTGGTGGTTCTTGGGAGGACTATTTACATTTGGTCGAATTTTCATATAACAATAGTTATCAAGCCAGTATCGAAATGGCTCCTTATGAAGCTTTATATGGTCGTCTGTGTCGATCACCGGCGTGCTGGATTGAATCCGGTGATAGACTTATTTTGGATCAGATATTATTAAAGAAGCCACTGAAAAGGTTGATTTTATTCAAAAGAAGTTAATAACTACTCAAAGTCGCTAGAAGAGTTATTACAACCGCAGAAGAAAAGCTTTGGAATTTCAAGTTGGAGATTCCGTTTTCTTGAAAGTATCTTCAATGCGGGGTGTGTTAAGATTTGGGAAGACTGGTAAGCTGGCACCGCGATATATTGGTCCTTTTCCTATTTTGGAAAGGATTGGTCCTCTAGCATATCGAGTGCAGCTACCTAACTGGTTATCCGGCGTACACGATGTGTTTCACGTTTCACATCTTCGAAAGTACATGCACGATACAGACAGTATTATCAAAGAAGCAGCTCAGCAGGATCTCGAGATCACACCAAATTTAACAATTAAAAGAGAACCAATAAAGATTGTGGATCGTGATGAAAGCAATTAAGGACCAAAATTGTGAAACTGGTTAAAGTGCAGTGGAGCAGTGATCCAAAGGACTGTACTGGGGAGATAGAAGACAGATAGTAAAAGTCTTATCCCAATTGCAGAGTGGATATCTCGACTTAAACCGGTAAGCCATTTCTCTATCCTTTTCTGAATTTGTATATTCTTTGTTTGCTTTTCTCTCTCTTTCAAAATTTCGAGGACGAAATTTTCTTAAGGGGGGAAAACTGTAACATACTAAAATTTATCAATTTAAATTTGGTAACTGTTGAACTTTTGTAATATAATTTGAAAATTTTCAAAATAAATAAATAGTAAGTGATAATTTAAATGAATAAAAATTTCAAAATTTCTTTTGAGTGTAAAATTTGAAATACTAAAAATAAAAATCATTAGTCTAAATTTTATACATATATGTGAATATATATATATATATATGTATGTGTGCATATGTGGGTAAATTCGAATTTATATATTGAATTTGATTTTTAAATTGAATTTAAATTTTAAAATAAATGTTTCAGTAAAATATTTTGGATTTCAAAATAATAATGTGTATAAAGGTAATTCAAGTAATGCCTAAATTGGGTTAAAAATATTTTCTTTTAATTTTATATATACAAGAAAAGAGAAATGCATTTTAAAATTTTGATTAAGAAGAGAAAAACATATAAAAAAATTATCTCATGCAAGGGACACATGGAAGATAGGTAGCATATGTATTAACAAGTTTTTAAATTTAAACAAATGATTCAACAAATGTAATTCATGTATAAGGAATTAAAACAAGTGTCATCACCTCATTTTTGTTTTCCTTAGAAATTCATAGAAAAGAAAATAAAAATTATATAGGATAATTCATCTTCTTCTTCTTACCCTTTTATCTCATTTTTCAAAAACCTGAAAGAAACGGATCTGAGAGAAAAATTATTCAAATCCTCAAATCAGAATTCAAGAAAGTTAAAAAAACAACAAATTCACAAACCAGAGAATAAAACAAAATAAAAACAGGCTTCTTCTTTCAAACTTTTAATCAGCAAAACTCAAGATCAAGCATTGTAAAGTCAAGGCTGTAAACAACACAAGTTTCAGCTTAAACAAATCATAGCTTCAGCTAACAATCTAGTTTTATCATCAGATTATCAATCAGCAATTAAAATCTTCTTCTTCCAGTTTGCAAGCCTAACAACATCTTCATTTCTCTGTTATCATAAAAAAACTGTAAGTTAAATCCTTCTTTAGAATTTAAAATTTAGTTTATGTTAAAGAATTAATCAAGTAATTACATTAGAAGCTAAGCAACTTTAATCAATTAGTTGCAGGTATAATAAGAATTCAGTATCAAGTTGAAATAAAAGTTGCAGTTTCAACTTCCAGAGCTTCTCTCTGTTTCTACTTCTGCTTTCAGTCCCATAATAGATAAGCAAACTTTTGTTCTGGATTTCTAGCTTAATTGTTCAAGAAACCATGCTGAAATATGACTCAAAACTTTGTGTGTGCATGTATATTTATACATGAAGATAGAATTATGCATATCTATAGATAAGGACATGAGTCCTATTCCAGGTTCAGGCATTCAAAATCCTGTATCGAGTTCAATTTTCCTCTCTCTGATCATCACTAGGCCTTGGAATCTAAACTAGACTGATTTGTTTAAACATGCTTTATGTTTTAAAAATAAATTAGAGTAAAAACAATCAAATTCGAAAAATTTGAAAAATACAGGTAACTACATTACCTGTTAAAAATTCAATCGTCATGGTTCTCAATTTGAATTATATCATCGTGATTGTCTTTGGAAATAATGAATTTTAAAAGAAAAATCATATTTTTTCATCACGTATTCACTGATAAATTTGGGGATGCTCAAAATTGGGGTTTTTGTCGAATTCCGATCATCGACGTGATGATGATGGTCGAGGTTGTGGGTGGAGATGGCTGAGGCGTTGGGGGTTCTAAGAAAAATGCAAAGTATTTTTTTATGCATCGTGGATGAAGATTTGATTTGAAGTAGGGTTTAAAACCTAAATGGGTCGAGGTTTGAAAATTGGGATTGCTGTGGCTTCTCTGGATGATCGGAGTTCATGGGACCAGGGGAAGGGCTGCGTGTATGGTCGTTGAGGGAGTGGCCGAAGTTTCAGGTACGCTAGTGGTCGGCGTCGACAGTTCGGGATGATTTTTGGGTGGCAAGTTTCGTTCAAATGGGTTCGATCGAGCTCGATTTTGAATTTATTATCGTTTCGATAATCTAAGTGATTGCGTTGACTTAGAGAGAGGTTGTCGACTTTTTGGCAATGGCGGCGTTGATCGGAGTTGATCCAATCGATGGTGCACGTACACTGTGAATTTGTGTGCTTGGGGATTTTTGATGATGGGAAGATGAAGTTGACTCGAAGCAGCTTTCGGGTGATAGTGGTTCGAGCTCGATTATGGACTCGAAGTAAATTTTAGGGTCACTCAGGTTTGTACTTAAGCAAAGTTTTAGTTTAAAATTTTAAGGCATATGGGTCGATTTTTGAAAATCTCGAAGCAAGCAGCAAAATTTTCCGGGGAAGACTCGAAGTGGCCTTAGAATTGATACACAAAACATTTTTACTTTAAAAATAAAAATTCAAACTTTTGAACGATTTTAAATGCATTTTTATCAAATGATGATTTTTATTTGAGTTCTAGCTAATTAAGGTTTAAGCAAGACATTTTAAAGTAATTAAACTTAATTTAAATTTTGTTACATTATTTTAAGAATTTATTTATATAAATTGAATAATGAAATTAAGGAAGGTAATTAAGATAAATGTTATTTAAAACAAATCTAAATCTTTTAATTAACTAATGTGATAGAGATGATTTATAAAACATGTTCTAAAGGAAAATCAAAGTAATTAATTTATCTTTTGATTCATTAAATAATTGAAGATTTTGATAATATAATTACTTGAGAAGTAATTACTTAATAATTTTTTTAATATTAAAGATTTATTAAATAAATAATTAAGGTTAATTAATTTGTAATTAATTATTAATTAATTAAGGAGTAATTAATTAATAAAAGTAATTAAGACTTAATTAATTAACAATTAAGGGTAATTAAGATAATTAATTAAGGAATAATTAATTAATGATGGTGATTAAGACTTAATCAATTGTAATTAATGATTATTAATCATTGATTAAACATTACTAATGAAAGTAATTATGTGGGTAATAAATTTAAAACCACACGATTTATTCATCTTAAATTGAAGATGTTTGATTGTTATTGATTGTTGTGTGTTGGATTGATATTTCTGATATGTGATGTGATGCAATTTAATATGAATTGCTTTATGCTAAGCTGTGATATTAGTGATGAATATACTTCTGTGTG
Organism: Allium cepa; assembly: GCA_030765085.1. Lineage (NCBI taxonomy): Eukaryota > Viridiplantae > Streptophyta > Magnoliopsida > Asparagales > Amaryllidaceae > Allium > Allium cepa. The sequence goes on along the minus strand of CM060939.1, from coordinate 608,026,682 downwards.
AGTGTGAAAATCCTTTGGTCCGTAAAACGGCTTTTGAATTTCGACGCGACCTGGAGTCGGATTCCAGTTGTTTATCTGAAACCCACATCGAACCTCTAAATCTTTGTAAATGACATATCCATATGTTTTTAAAATTGACGCTCACTATTCGGATTAGCCGGGAGAGGACCTTAGTGTTATATAACCCATTCTGAATAGTGAAACGACGAAATGGATGAGCATTTGAAGATGGTGGTGAAGACCGGATGTCTTCGAAAACGATAGGATAACCTGTCGAATGACTCTGTGCTGAGTTGCTCCGTTATAGAGTTCTCCATATGCGATGGGGAGTCCGATCGAGATTGTGGATGCTCGGATTGCAAGGGCTTCTTCAGAAGTGCCTTCAGTTCTGTTCGAACCCGGAACAAACTTGTATGGACTGTATGTCTGACATTACATTTTGAGATATAAAGGAGATTTCTCTCAAGTACATTTCTGTTGGTGGCGGAGAATTTATTCTCTTAGCTTAACACCCTTCTCTGAGACATACGAGCTCAGAGGTTATGTAGTTGAAGGTTGTCAGTAATATATTACCAACTTGGTAATGTGGCATGCTGAGTGTTGTTGATCATTTGTTGATCAAAGCATGGCTTTTGTGAAAAGCGTAGCTTTGTGGACTAGACTTCGTCGAACCTCACAACCCGGTGTTGGTCGAAACAGGAAGGATGCAGCAAGGTTATTGGGGATAGCGCCCCTTCGGGTATGTGTATTTCCTTCTGGATAGAAGTGGTATCATCGTATGGAGCCCAGATACTTAACTTATGTGGATATCGCAAATATATTACTTTGTGATTGTTGTTGTTGGGGCCCCGGATAAAGGTTGGTTACAACCAGCGGATGGCATACTGGTGTTAGTAGTTACCTAGTTACAGAGGTAACCCGGCCTTGTGTTGGCAAAGGTCCGATTAGGTTCTCGGGGAGTCCCTCCAGAGGCGTACCCATGTGGCATAGGAAGTTCCTTATCCTGACCATTTGTTGGAAATCCGAAGAAACAATACGAACCCTGTACGGTTTTAGTTGTATAACCTGCCATGCAGGGTGGTGGTAACCTGTCACAAACCATGGTAGCTATAGTAGGCATACGACGAAATGTGGTATGCTGGCTAAGATTAATATTATACTTTAGAAATGGCTTTCTTCACTATGCACTTGTAATCATAGCAAAGAATTTTTTCCATATTAAGCATATTTGACTATCATAAGAAGAAATCTCCTCCAATTCTGCGATTGCATTGTGTGTGTGGCGGGAGGTCTTATGGTAGTTTCAATGTTTTCAAAAGCATTAACGGTTTTTCTTTTAAAAATCTGTTTTTATTCAAAGCAATTGTTTTTTTTGTTTACTCTTACCAGTCCCATGACTGACCCGGAGTTTATTGTTACCTTTCTAAACTCTAGGTGCCCATAATTTCCATACGGGAAGCCTAGTAGCAGATTTTCTGTGTTTTGGTACTAGCTGGATTTCGAAGTCTTATGGTTTGGAGGCTATCGGTTTTTGATGGCGTTTTGACTTAGAGATATTTTGAAAGCTTTTGGATCTCAAGGTGCTTAGTTTTGGAAGTTCGCTATCGCTTTATTTCTTTGAAGACTTTCTTGGAATGCAATCACTTGTTGTTCTGTCGTGATGTTCTATTTTGAAGTTCTGTTATATGTATAAAAATACTATGATGTTGGTGATGATGTTGTAATTAATATTGAGATGATGTTGTATCTGGAATAATTATGTATGGCAGTTCATTTTGTTTTCCGCTATTTATATTCATCTAATGTTGTTATAAGCTCCATCCGAACTGAAATTTGACGTTCAAATCTCCGACAGTCGAATACAAGTGAGGTATTTGATGTCGATTTATGAAGGCTGAATTTCGGGTCGTGACAAGGGGTATCAGAGCTAAAGGTTGAGTAAGAACTTTAGCTACGGAGTATAACACATTAGATGGCTCATTAGAGATAGGGTGAAGTATACCCTAGAATGAGTATAAACCGAGATTGAAACCTCAAATTTTCTTAGTCTATTTCCTTTAACTGCTGATATTCCTTAAGATATCTTGTCCGAATATCTAAATCAAGTTTCTTACTAATTACATATAGTAGGGATGAGTGGGCGAAGAGGAAGAGCTAGGGGTCAAGGGAATGCTACAACAGCTAGTCAAGTTGACCCTACAGCAGAAGCAGCTATGCCTACTCGGCATCAGCCGAATCTGGGATGATGCCAATCAAGGATTATCTGCTCAAAGGAATACTTCCCAGAAACTGGAATGAAGGAAAGAAGCTCCTTCAAAAGACATCATGGATCATGCTACAAGGTGGAATGTTATAAAAAGACGCTTCTCTAACCCCTGCTAAGGTGTGTTACCAAAGGCGAAGCCGAGACAATTTTGATGGAAGTTAACGAAGGCAGCTGCGGTGACCACACTGGGAGGTAGACATTGACAAAGAAGGTTTTACGTTACGGATATTTCTAGCCCACAATCAACTGAGGTGTAGTAGACTATGGCAAGCGTGGTGATTAGTGCCAGATATTTTCAAATATCCTAAGAAACCCATCCTTGGAACTTACACAAATGGTTAGCCCTTGGCCATTTGCAATCTGGGAAATCAATCTAATCGGTGTATTACCAATAGCCAAAAGAGGAGCCAAATATGCTATCATTGTAGTTGATTATTTTATCAAAAGGTCTTAAGAGAAACTGCTCACCACCATTACCACTAAAAATAGTAATTAACTTTGCAACAAAAACATTATTTAAAGGTTTGGAGTACCATAGAAAACCATCAAGAACAACGGAACTTAGTTTGAGAGTGCTGAATTCAAAGGACTTCTGCAAGCGTTGTCGGATCGAGAAGAGTTTTTCTAAGTAGCAACCCGCAAGCAAATAGGAAAGTTGGAACTGTGAACAAAATCATCAAACCCGCCATCAAGGAGATACTAACAAAAGCTAAAGGAAACTGGGTAGATGAAATTCCACTTGCACTATGGGCTTCTAGAAAAACACATAAGTCTGTGACATGGCACTCACCGTTCGCCTTGGAACATGGTTCAGAAGCAATAATCCCAATGGAACTGCAAGTCCTCTTGTGACAGCCCTAGTTAAGCAAGCAGGTAGAAAATCTAAGTCATTCAAATTTTATTTTAGTTATGTGGAAGAAAAAAATATATAAATACAATTTTCTGGGAAATGCTTGTGTGAAAATGAGAATTCATGTCCTTGTGCATGTGCACACTGTTGCAGTGTACAGCCTGAGCAAGTAATCTAGTAAGGATCTTGCAAGCAAATAAGAAATGAATTAGTGCATGACCATTAAGTATGAATACACAATAATTTGAATAAAATGCATAAACAACCTAAGGAAGATTTTAACTCTAACTTCCATGGTATAAATACAAGCACAATGGCTTGTGTGGGTAGAAAATATATATAAATACATATGAGCATATATACATGTACCCAGCATGTAGTAGAAACACACACATAGCTGGCCATACAAGTAAACTTGTGTGTGCATGATTAAAACCAGAAAAGACAAGAAATGCCTGAGCCAAAGAAATCATGCATATAGTGTGTAAAGAAATTTGCCAAAGATAGTTAAGACAGGGAAAAAGGAAAAAAAGGCAGGGAGGGAAAGTGGAGAGGGTAAACTGTTGGGTGAGATCAGAAATAATGATGGGATTTCTGATGAAAATAAATTACCTAACTAACCTTAAAACCCTAACAACTCCACTATATACCACATTATCTCCTACGGGTACACATGAGAAAACCAGAAAACAAAATATAGAAAAGAAAGTAGGCAACAGTTTGAGGAAAATAATGGCAGACCTGAATCAGGACTTAGGAAGAAGAAACTTGGTGAGTAAACCCTCACTTGGCAAGGCATTAAGACCTATGAAAGGCAGCCATTTAACCTTTAGTTTATTTTAACTTCTCTTTGATGTTTTGTATGCATTTTTAGTTTGACAATTTTCTGTTGTTTCTGAGATTTTGTGACTTGCATTGCCTTGCTGTTATTTAAACTATGCTTGATTATACATGATAATTTAATGAAAGGATGATAATAACTGATTTATTTATATGATTGTAAACTTGAGAAAATGTTTTTGGTTAAAGCATAAACTAATAAGAAAAGTAGGGTGCAAGGCAGTAAGGGGAAGGGGGTCCTCTGGCTTATGTCTTGCATTAGGGAGGATGATTAAGATGCAGTGGAATTTCCATATGCTAAATGTTGATCCACCATTAAGTACTCTCTGAAATGAGGTTGAGCAATAAGTGAACACATTTCACAAAAATATATATATATAAATTGACTGCAAGGACCTTGTTACTGGGAACCCCCAGTGGTATTTTATTTGCTAAGATACTTTGATCTATGCTTTAGTCAAAGGCCTGTCTCTGAACAAAACTGACTTGAAATGATATACAGATATGACTAATTGATTGTTGAAATGTATGAATGGATGAATGTTTCATGGATGAATGAAAACTGCTTGCATTTATTGGTTAGGTACATAAAGATTTTGGGCATGACATAGTATAATTGATACCTGCACACATGAAAGAAAAACTTAGTAATTAAACTAAGGAATTGGGTCACCTCTATCAGGTTGGGTATGAGGGAAGTGGGTATGACATAGTGGTTGGCTTGCATCAAGGATGGGGTGTGAGTTTGCACATGGCATGTTCATGTCCAAAGAGCTTGTAGTGCACTGGAAATCAAACAGTAGTTCCAGGCAGTGTGCACCAATGCAACCATGAATGTGATATTGGACCCTTAAAAATGATATGAGATGAATTTACAAGCAGAGGTGAATATGCTAGGGGTATGGTGAGTTCTAGTGTGCAGACTCAGTTTTGATGCCTTAGCTTAATGATATGGGTTTTGCTTGTTCATGTTTATAAGATGCTTATGTGATTTGTGTGATGGCTGCTATAAATTCTTGAAATGAGAATTTCTGTTAAGAAATTAGTTCAAGCACATGTAAATATATGTAGCAATTTACGCACTTCGCTGTAAGGATACAAAAAAAAGTGTATATGAGGAAGTGGTTTAATCACCTGAGTAGAACATTTAACTTCTAGAATAAAGGTGCTGTAGATCTAGCTTCATAAATCTTATGTATTGTCAATTGAACTTACTCATACCAGACTTTAATCTGACATGTTTGTTGCTTGCATCAAATGGGTGCTTCACTTGCATTGTGGAGCAGGCCAGGAGATGGTTGCAGGAAAAGGAGATGCTAAGTAATAAGATGCAGATATATGATGTTAAGAAGAAATTGCAAATTAACTAGGCTAGAATTTTGTAGGACAATGGCTCTGCTGTTTTATTTCAGTTGAAAGGTTTTATGTAATGATGTTTGAATTGTGCAAAAAAAAACTTGACTGTGATGTAATGGATGGTTTGGAAAGATTATGTTGAGATGAAACCATTTTCAGAAAGAATGATAAAGGTCTTTAGCTTTATATTGCAAGCTGTGAGCATACAAAATTCTGTGAACCAAGTAATAAGTTTGTCAGTAGATCTGAAGCATAAGTGAACTAGTTATATATGTTTATGTACTAGAGTGTTTAGAGACTAGAACTTATTTACTTAACCACTGCAGGTATTAGAAGGTAAGGAAAAACCTATAGGCAGAAAAGAAAGAAAAACATAAGAGATATGAACCCAGATTTAAAAATGTAATTGATAATTATTTGTGTAAGTGAAACTTGTAGATCATAACTAACTAATCCTAGAATCTTACCTAAACAAATTAGTCCACTTGAGGACTAAGGTGAAGCAAATTACAGCTGGGTATGATTATGTGCACACAGGTGCACAGAAGCATGCACAACCCCAGTTTAGCTGTTTGAAAAGCAAACTTTGATAAGTTTAAATGTTATGAGTTAGTTCATATATTTTATTAAATACACAAATGATAAGCACAAGAAAACAAATAGGAATTGGTTAATTAAATTGCACAGAGATTCAAATAGAAAGGAGCCTCTCAATTCCTTTTTCTGTGTATAACCTCAGTTTTTTTTGTTTAAGATAGACTGAGTTATCCTTTGCCAAAAATACTCTGATAAAAAAAATGATCTGCATGTTTATATGAACATTCAAATAGTTTTACAAAGAAGTATATCAATATTTTTATATTGATCAGATTGGATCTTGGGAAATAAAAAAAAATAAGAAAATAGTTGGTATGTGAAGAGTGCAACCCTGAATTTAGCTCAGACTAAATTGAGTCATTCAATCAAAATGACAACTTAGGGAGGGTTGTCTCACCTCTCCCACCGAAGATGATGCTTCAATAAAAACAAAAAAGAAAAAGAAAATTATACTCGAGTCGCTTGACCAGATTGACGAGAAGAAGGAAGAAGTAGAACTAAGGACCGTCACTCACTAGAAAAGGATAGTGCAACACTTCAACACCAAAGTTTGCAACCGTACCTTGAAGTGGGAGATCTCATCCTATAACGGATCTTCCATGGTACGGGATCGCCTGACCTAAAACGGGAAGGATCCTACGTTATCGGCTAGAAACTTTGAGATGGAATGTTCAAGCTCATGATGATCGATGGAATTGCAATTCCTCGAGCTTGGAACAGCGACTCGTCGCAAAACTATTTTATTTAGTACTTATCTATGTATTTCCTGTTTCCACAAATAAGACACTCAAGGATGTTGAGTGAATTGTAACTAGGAAGGGTTTTCCTTTCTCTTTATTTATCAGTAAAGTCATTTCGCTTCTTAAAACAATGGAACCACGTTCATGTAAACAACCCGTTGAGTCGATGGTATCAAATCGACTCAAACCAATGGATCGATGGGGAAAATCAATCATAGCCTTTTGAGAACAAATGTTGCTCCGGTAACATCGAGAAGGCCCAACTCTCGCGTGCATCCACCTTGCTTCCTGGACTGATGGAACTGCATCCAAGTAAGCATCAATTCTTCTTGCACTTGAACCAATGGAACTGCATATAAGTGCGCTCCATTTCTTAACTTCTTGGGGCGATGGAACCACGTCCAAGTAAACATTCATTCTTCTCCCACTTGAATTGGCGGAACTACGTTCAAGTGCGCTCCATTTCTTTACTCCTTGGATCGATTAAACCACGTTCAAGTAAGCATTCATTCTTCTACCACTTGAACTGATGGAACTAAGTTCAATTTGCTCCATTTCTTTGCTTCTTGGACCGATGGAATCACATCCAAATAAGCATCCATTTTCTACGCTCATTGGACCGATGGAACCATGTTCAAGTAAGCATCAATTATATTACCACTTAAAATGATGGAACTACATTCATGTGCACTCCGAATCATTGATATTACCTTGATCATTAGTCTATCAAAATCCCCTAAGTACCGACATTGCTCCGGCAGTATCGGGAAATTAATCAGTTGCAGGATCAATAAAAATCAATCCCTACCACCCAAAACTCGACATCGCTCGAAGATTGGTGAAGTTAAAAGAGAAACCAAGGGATTGAGCTATCTATTGGTTGATGAAAATAGAGACTGAAGCATGGATAGAACCTCGGTACTGAGCTTGGAGAGAATCAATCGCAATCAAAGTACAGGGTGCTCGAAATCAAGCATTCAAATTACAAGTTCCTAGAGATTGGAGCTGCAATGCATAATGGACTAGGGCCAACCAGAGTGGTGCCTAGAACATCCGATCTCATGTCAGGTGTTCGGAGCAACCAACCCCACGGACTAAGGGGCATACAACAGACAAGAACCTGGTTAGAATGAAAATCACTCCATGGTTTTATTACACCGAACAGATAATTTTGGCAACTACAATAGAGCTAAGTAAAGTAGTACACTACGTAACTACGAATTGCACTATTTACACAATTTACATGCACAGAAATATGTTAAATAAACGCATCACATATCACACAATACAGAAGTATATAATATGGAAATAACAAGACAAGCAATCGTGTTATGTAGACATACCATGGTATATAAGCATGCACATTACATAGAATATCAAAAAGCACATTGAAGAGATTACAGCGGGAATGCTAATATTTTCATTACTCGTATCATTTTATGTACAATATCAAACATCAGGGGTCGTACTTGCACAATATCGACCTGTCTTCGACATCAAAAAGAAAAGGTACAAATGTTGCTGACACTACAACAAAAGAAAAAGATGCTTAGTATGGACTTTGTACTTCCACATACTTTGACACTACAAAAACATACAAAAAGACAATGAGTACCCAGCTCCACCAGTGCTCGAGCTCATCCTGACTTGTTTCGAACTTTCTCTCCACCTTTACTGCCTATGCCGGGCAAATCGGGAGCTTCTTCCTACTATCCTCCTCCTGTAAGAGGGTTGGACCCCTCTGACCTTTGGTAGCCAAACTTCCCTCCTTCGACACCTTCAACATGATGGTAGTGGGAGTGTTGCACTTTCGCTCCAATTTCCTTCTTCATCAACAACCCCTTCTTTTCCTCCTCCAGTCTCTCTACTATGGCCATATTGTCCATCGTCCCTGACTCTCTAGCATTCACTACCTCTTCATCCACAGATGTTGAGACATCCTTCAAGTTTTGTAACACCTCTACCTGTTCAGAGTCAAGCCCAGGCCAAGAGCTGGAGACAAGAACTATGCTAGAAGTCGCTACAGAGATGGCGGTGGAAGCAATGAAAATAGCAGTAAGTCCCAAACCCTGTACAGCAGGAGGAGGAAGAGGTGGGAGAGTTGCTGACCAACAAGTTGGAAAAGAGAGGTACACAATTTAGAAATGAATTCCAAAGTAAATCGAAGTGGTTGAAGCACCTGAGAGATGAGAGAAATACATAAGCCATGGGTTTGGTCATGAACCTCAACCTCGAAGGGTTCCCCACCAGTCCCCAGCTTTGAAGGTCGTACCATAACTAGAAAAGGACATGGCTCACCCAAGGCTATGAAAGTTGCATGGGCATGAGTAGATTTAGAAATAATAGTCTTGAATATAGGAATAGTTGTCAGTCTGCTCTTGAGAAGTATGAAGACCGAAATAGCTTGGGCTAGTAAGAGCTTTAGTTGCAGTATCGACATCCTTTTCTCCTTCTCTTCCCTAAGGATCTCTCTGTTGGTGACCAAAAGTCTACGTCCTTAGGGATGACGTAAGTAGCATTTAGTACCTCCTTAGAGCGCGTATCCTTGGCCTCCTCAAACCTGATCAATAATTCCTCCCATACCATGGAAAGAGTCTGGGGATAGTTATTACCAAGCCATATCAAGCTGCCCTTATTCATCATGCAGTTAGTACAAAGATGAAGTACACATCATCTATTTGGCGTATCGCGTCGTCGTATTTTGATCGTAGCTTTGTAAGCTCTGACTTGGTGCTTAGATGCTCGATCTCCTCCGCTAATTTGTTGGATACGGCCTCTTCCTTTTCTTTCACCATCCGTACATTCTCCTTAAAAAATGAGTGATCTCAGGAGCCTTCTCAACAATGACAGCATCATGACTAGCGATAGTTTGCTTTAGATATTTAATGGTGTTTTTCGCTCGGTAAGTAGCTCTTTTAGTTTCCATAATTCATATGAGCATCTTTGAGTTGATCCTTTATCACGATAATGGCTTTATCATGAGCTCAGTTTGCCTCGGCTAACAACTGATTGCTGGAAGCCTTTCCTTTTAAAACTACATCCCTCTTAGTCTTCAATTGGATTATCTCATCACCACGATCTATGATCGCCTTAGCGTGGCCTTCTCTTTTGGCCTCAAAGAGGATCTCCTGATAGTTAATGTGATTTACGTTCAAAAGAGCTTTCACTAAATGTTGCATATCACATCCAGCTTCCAAGTCCTCACGGACTGTCTCTAGATTGCTAAGAGAAGTGGCTCTATTAAGGAGCTTTATTTTCTTATCAAACTTAATTCCCTTCAAGAATAGATTTGGAAAGGTAGCTTAAAGCATGAGTGGACCCGGTAGAAGCACAGACTTCTCGATTCATCTGGAAGAAGTAGAGGCCATTGCAACCGTTGTTGTGTGAGAAGATGGAATTGTTGGTATTTCAGTAGTCCAAGAGTCAGTATAGGAAGGAGTAATTGATAATGAAAGCCTAGGGCGATCGTAAATGTCTCTCTGGTGCTTGTGTATGTCATCAGAGGCACTACTCTCGTCGTCTCCTTTTCTCTTCTCTCCTCTCTTGCATTCTCGCTCTAGGTAGCAAGCCTCATCCTCCTTTCTTTTCCTTCTCTCCGCATCTATTTCACATGGAGGGCGGTAAGCTAGGTCAAAGATTCTTCCTTTACGAGAGCTAGTGTCTGGGTGCAACTGATGTGTAACCCACGTCCCATGACACCTAAAATGAAAACAAGAATGAATTTAATACTCGAACTTAGAAAATTAATACGATGCAGAGATGTGTGTCTGTGATCGTAAAGTGAAGTGTGTAGTGCTGATGACCCCTAAATAATCTGCCAACCAATCGACATGATTTAAGAATTGGAGTCTTTTCACTACTGATCACAAATGCGCTTGAGCAAATGTTAATTTCTAAGCCGACCTCAACTATCATTTCGCTAATGGAGATATTCTTATATTCATCCACTTAGATGTCGATAGCTCCCATGAGATCAAAAGTAAATGTATTTCTAGCGAGGTTCCCAATAACTTCACTTTCGGTCGACTATTGAGTCTCGATGGTAGGTTGTTCTTGAGAAGGAGAAACTAGGAGTTTGAGGCTTAATGCCTCGGTGGTTAACAAGTCTAAAGAAGACAACTTGGGGAGATCAGGGCTCATCTCAACAACTCGTCAAAAGATTCGTCTCTCCCTTCGGAGATGTAAATGTCACTATCATCATCGTCTGAACCCTTTTCCTCTCCTCCTTCAATCATAAGCTGTTTTCCGTCTCTTCTTTAAAACATTTCTTCTTCTTCCTTATGGATCAAAGACATCCTATGGTTCTTATCCCTATTCCCTATAATGTCTTCTTCGAAGGATAAGCCTTTATCAGCTCTAGGAATCTCTTCGGAGTGTGCTTCCTATGAAGGACCAGCCACTTCTTCTTGAGCCTCCTCATTAGAATCATGAGCATGAGCTAAGGAACGAGTACATCTCCTAGAGCCACTCGATGTTGAAAGCTTGTTGTCTACAACAAATCTATCAGGACGAAGTAAGTTGAATCGCCAACGGTTCTCATTTGTTAAAAGAAACTCCACAGTATGCTCAGAAGCTCTCATAGCCTAAAGAGTTTAAGCATTACTTTGAGCTCATCGTTACTTTCCCACCTCGGGATGACTGCAATAAGATATATGATAGATTATGAAACTGGAAAATCACTTGGAATGGCAACAACTAAGGAATAAGGACTTACTTCCAAATAACTAGGAGCGGATGAAGCCCTTTAGACGTCGGATGAAGAAGAATCCATTCATGAAGGCTTAACATTTGTTATGAAGACCCTTTATCAACTTACATCCTCTCTAGACTTCAATAATTACAAAAGATGGGCATTTCTGTCGCCTCTTGAAGCGTAGAAGATATACGAGTTCATTTAGCCTTGGTTGGCGCCCAAGCCTGGTCATGAATAAGATGTACAGGGAACCTAAGAGCGCATAACCATTGGGATGAATTTGAAATAGTGCCAATCCTAAATTTTGAAGCATCATGGATAAGAACCGATTAAACAATAGCATAGCACCGCTCAGGCACATGTATCGATTACAAGCAGTAAAGACTTCAAGAGGATTATATGCAAATTCGTCTCGAAGTAGGCAGAAGAACATCACCTTCGGGGATGCCATGATGTATGCATATATTTCCAAGCATTTTAGCAATCAAAATTGAAGGCACTTGTTATGGATGGTTGGTCAAAATTTTCAGCTCGAGAGGTAACTGGTTGAGTACAGGCCCTATAGAAAAGAGCGGGCCATAGAAATCGAGAGTCATAGGTTGACTAGTCCAATGGGAATGGATGGAGAGATTGTGGCAGTTGTTTACTCAGCCTTTGAAGGCGTTGGTGCTCCATCAACGGATATGCATCGTGTCGATTGGTGCATCATTCTAGACAATACAATTCGTTGATCATGGTCAAGTACACTTAATTCCCAATAAGAATCCTAGGCGGTTAACACTTGAAATCTAAAGGAAGTCGATGTGTGCTGACCGGTTGGATTCTAAACGTTGATCGCAGAAAAGTAGTGTGTTATCTATATAAAATGAGTTTATGTCCCGAACATCACGAATGGACCATCCCATGTAGGTAGCTGGCTCACATTGAATAACCATCTACATCATCCTTTAAAATTATCTTTTCTGTACTTACCCGTTATCGATCGATGATCGATAATGGATCAATTGTCCATAGCGACATAGAAAGTTTTTCTTTTTAGAAACACTGGATATGTAGAAACACAAAGCAATGGAATCATCTGATACATTCAAATCTAAAGCAAATCTTAGTATTAGAACAAATTCGATGATCTAACTTTTGTCAATTCTGCAGGAAAGAGATCATTGAAACAAGGAGGCATAGCTTGTCTCTCTAGTCATATACATCCAACATGAGATCAAGCCCTAAATACATCGCTAACAAAACACATTTGGAGTCAACCTTCCTCATCCAAAAATTATGGTCGACTAAAGAAAATCACCATCTCCATCACCACCCAAGCATACATTCACCATTGCCAACCTTCAATCCATACAGAGAGAGGCTTTGACCTAGGGTTTAAATTGGGTCTGGGTCCCCCAAACACTGGCTCTGGCGGCAGTGGCTTGTTCAGACGATGGTGAGAGATGCGAGGAGATGGTGGAGTCTAGAGATTAGGTCGGAAGATGAACAACGATGGAGAAGGAGCGTGAATTGCAAGGCTAGGGTTAGGAACTTGGGTTGGAAGTTTGTGGGCTCGGAGTGAAGTAAAGCAAGTGAGGAGTTAAAACCAAGCAAGGTAGTATAAGTAATAAAAAGCAAACATAGAAACTCAGGATGTGTTAAAGGTTAACTCGGTATTGAGTTTACTGTCATGTTAGCTCCAACTCATCACAATAGACCTACATGCTGACTTAAAGCCTTGCATAAATTTCAAACCAAAAATTGCACCGCTGGTATAGAGAATTGAAATTCAAATCGAAATCAGAACAAATAGCACATTAAAAGTTAACCAGTTAAAAAATACATCTCGAAATGGAATTAACTAGTTAAAAACTACATCTCTAAATGGAATCCAATAATCAATTGAAACTCATAAGATAACAATTGAAGACTTATCTTATTCCCGAGCATACTTTGTTTCAAAAGAAAGTATATTCTAGAGGGAAAATGTTAAATCGGTTTTTAACCAAGCAGAAATCATTAGGAGTTAGAACATAGATATGAAGACAAAATGACTTGAAACTTTGACAAATACCCAGAAGGGCAAGAGGAAGAGCTCAAAAAAGTATAGAGCTCAAAATAGCCAAAGTCCTTAACTCAGCCCGAGCTAACTACCATGACTCGACACTGGGTTTAATTGCCACATCATGGCTTCTTCCTACTTTTTCCAAGTGATGCCCTAGTCTTCCAATGCATATTCATGAAGTTTCATAGAGTTCTTTCTAGTAAGCTAATCGTAAGAAATGAAGATGTGAATGTTCAAGCTGTTGGATAATACAAGTCATGGAAGAACGATAATCAAAACTCATCGATAACCTACCAAATTATATAAGGGAATCAAGACGGGTAAGGAGTTCAAAACAAGAAGATTTATCTAGAGATTGGCTAAGGATTAAACTCGGCATCGAGTTAAGTCTTTGACTCGGTACCGAATTTAACCTTTAACTCGTGTCGTCATGGGATTTCTTGTGCTATCTTGGGCCGATCCCTGGACTTCTCCAAAAGTGATCTTCTGATCCAATATGATTGCATCCCTATAAATACAAACCATGGAGCAACCAGGAAATGATATGGATTTTGTTATCACTACGCAGGATCTCTATACGCTCTTCAACTCTTACCTCTACACCATAGTCACCAAAGAAGCTATTCTAGGCAATTCTAGGACTCAGAATCAGTATAACCCTGTACATATGACTAATCCTTTCTTAATCACCTTGTAATCTCATTTATGCTGGATCAAACTAGTAACCAAAGCTATAAGTGGACATAGGCTTAGTTAACAATCGAACCTTTATAAAAATCTTTATGTCTCGTTTACCTTTCTGCCATTTCCTATTATATTTGCTCTGTTCTAGTAGGGCTGGTGCTTTCACATCATACTCCAGGGTGTTGATTCATTTTTTGGATAAACAATACATATACATACATACATACATATATATATATAAGCCGTATATTTTTTAATTTATTATGGCCGACCGAATTATGGGTTAGAGGGGGAGGGGATAAAATGTGTTTATCATAGGTGGGGTAATAAAAGGCAACCTATGATATTTATTTGCTAAATGAATAGACTATACGGTCTTATTCTCTTTACACCCTTTTTGCCCTAATCTCATAAGAAAAGATTCTCTTCATCATCACTACAATAAAGAACTTCTAGCTATGCCTTACACACTTTAACTTGATGTGGTATGAAGTTTTTGAGGGTCCAACTACAATTTTTGAGGCTTGCAAATTTGGAAATTTTATCGAGGTAAAACCAATCATATTCTTAATTATGTCATCTAATTCTTGTATTATGTTTATTATAAGCAATGTTATCATTCACACGCAATTATGAATAAATTAACTAACACATATTTTAGACCTTATGAGAATGCCATTAAGATGAGTATGTAAGAAATTGTATTCAACTATGTAGAAGGTTACCTAAATTAAGGAACATTATCATGAATGAAAAACATCCCTACCATTGGTCCTTACTAGGCTTGTCAAGGTGGTCTGTCTTTAGGATATGCCTAAGCTCAAGTTGTTTGTGCCTTAGGTTGACTCAGAATCTAAACTAAAAACTGGTTTTAAATTTCAATTTTTGAATGTTATATATTCGATTTTGCAAAATAGCTTTAAGTTTTAACTGCTATTTATAAATGTTATAGACATATATATTTTAAACTTGAATTAAATACTAATTATTTATTTTTAAATTTAAATTATTTAAGTTGTAAATCTTATAATAATTACACTCAAATTTTTCCATTCAAAATTTAAATTAAATAATTTTAAATTTGAAAAAAATATAAATTACTATAATTAAATTTATGAATTAATTTTTTTTAAATTAAAACAATAAAATATAAATGTTATAAATATAATCTCCAAATTATTTGAAATAAAATATAAGTTACAAAAGTTACATTTAAAATAAAAAATTACTAGGTAAAAATTATATTAAATATTACCAAATAATAAACCCACTAAGATTGTTGTCCAACTTTATAACCAAGCCGTGCCTGGATGAATCAGAATAGTTAAATGGTCGTGTAGTAAACCAAAGATCCTGAATGATGACTAGAATATTAAAACCTAAAGTAAAGTTCAAAGATATAGCTAAAAAGCATGTCAAAACCTTATGCAAACAACCTATGTGCCAAGATACTTCAAAAAGAAAGATTCAAGACAAATTCTTGGATCAGTACTAATCGGATGTCGTGATTCGATACTGATCCATATTCAACCGAATCTCAAGCGCATTAAAGAACATATCAAATAGAAGAAGCATCGTCCTAAGGATCATATCAATACACTCAATTTATGTAAGAAAAGTCAAGTAGAACGACCTAAATAACCTTGGTTTATTGCCAAACCAAAGGATCTACTCATAAATACATGCAGTTGACATCAATTTTGCTTTTGTCTAAGGTCCAAAGAGAGAGGCGAACCATCAAGAAACGTCAAGAAATCAATCAATGCTCAACAAACCATCACTATAGATTGCCATTGATCCATAAAGCTCAGCTCAGTACTGTTTGCACCAAAATTGGTCACAATACTCTTCGAAAGTTTTTGAAGAGATAATAATGAAGAATATAAATTAAAAATGAGGATTATCTAACAAAAAATCCAATGAACAAGAATGTAAATGCGTAGACAAGCAATTTAAAGTGGTTCGGCATGTTGCTTACGTCCACTGTGAAGTTTTTTCAACTTTATTGATTTTCTTTCAATGATTACAAGCGAGTACAGTAAAAAAAGGCAAGTTACAACTGGAAATTCGAATTCAACAGTAGTAGAATGATGGAGGTCTCGACCCGGCAGCGCCTCAGCGCTTCAGAATCAAAAAAGTCCCTCTTTTGTAGGCTCTGGGGCTCTATTTATAGGCGTAGGAGGCTGGGATTTTGCCCAAACTTCAGGAGACTCATTCGGACACGTGAGGGGGCCCACATGACCAATTCCAGGAAGTTTCATCTCGATCTGTGATCGATATGAATTCATTTCGTATCGATCAAGATGATGTCCAATCAAGCTGAAATTTGGTGAGAACACTCCTTGGCATGTTGGTCATCTTCTGTGAAAATTTTATGGCATTTGGATTAGTGGATTGGGAGAAATAGTTGATACAAAATAGACTCCTTCGGTGGCTATTTGGTTCGAATCCATCATTTCGAATCGATCCCTTCGACTCGATCACCTCACGTGGTCTTGTGACGACGTGGCATGCATACTTCGCCTCGATTCGGTCTTTATTCCGAGTTTACTGCGTTGACTCCATATATCTCGCCTTGTTCTTATCGAGGGATGACACATCACCCAGGTTTGTTGACTTGATGGATTCGAATAAGGCCTCACTCATGGGTTCGAACAGTAGTCATTGATGGACACGAACAACTGATGGTCGATGGATACGAACAAGCCTTTCTTTGATGGATATGAACCACGTAGCGTCTCAATGGATACGAAACCAATCGATGCGAACTGGAGCCCTTTGATGGATACGAAGTAAGGTGACCTGATGGATATGAACAGTAGCTTCCTGATGGATACAAAGAGAAGCTTCTATGATGGATGCGAAGAAGACGCTGGCCAATCTTTACGAGGCACAATTCATGTTGATGGATACGATGTAGGGAGATGCCGATGGATTCAAATAAGGAGGAGTCGATGGATTCGAACGAGATCGAGTCGAATCGAGGCTTCCCGATGGATTCGAATAAGATCGAGTCGAACTGAGGCACTTCGATGGATACGAACCTGCTGGACCCTTGATCGATAAGAACATGATCGATTCAAACCGGGGTTCGATGATGAAATCAACCACAGTGATGGATACGAAGGCTGGGCCGTTTCCTCTAGATTGAATCGATCATAACTTGAACATATGAACTCGGATTGACTTGAAATTTGGAATGCAGGCTTTCATGGCTTTGCTAGCCGTGTATTATCAATTATAGCTCAATCCGGACTTGGATAAAATTCATCGATATCCATAGCGAACCTGTGTAGGCTCGATATCCAGGAAGAGTGATCCTTGGTTTTCAATCAGTTCCTTGGTATCACGGCCTTGCCAAAAGGCGGGATAACATTTGCCCCCCAAAGTACATCTTGTGGAAACATGACGTGCTTTGAAAAGCTGCAGTCTCTTTCTGAACAATCATCATATTTTTCGTTGAAAGTTGTACTCTGTATTGTTGCAACTGGCTGTTGTGCGATAGTGATTAGCTGTTTGTCGTCGTAATCGTAATGAGATGAGTATTTGATCCCTGTGAATGTTGAAAATCCAATGTTAGTCCGAAATATATGCATATATGTTAACTTGACTCTCGTTAACGTTGCGTGTTCACAGGTCGTTGTCAGTTTAGTTTGTTATCGAATGTCGTAACTCTCCTGAACCGATTTGAAATTCGAGTTGAAACAACGCTTGATGGTTGTTTTGGACTATCCTCTTGTATCGATCCTCTCCTGAATCGATGCAAAAGGTTGAACGGCAGTTTTCTACATTGGCGCGATTTTCATTGAAGGATACGAAATGATCGTTCATATCGATGAGTTTTGATGGATACGAAATATTCATTCGTATCGATGAGTTTTGATGGATACGAAATATTCGTTCGTATCGATGGGTTTTGATGGATACGAAATATTCGTTCGTATCGATGGGTTTTGATGGATACAAAATATTCGTTCGTATCGTTGGACCTGCACCGTTGTGAGTTGATGGTTGCAAAGTAGACACTTCGAATCGATGGAGTTTGATGCTTTCAGTGCAGCCTTCGTTGTGTACTTCAAATCGATGAAGTCCGATGGAAACTTCATCTCGATGAAGACAAAGTCTGATGGATTCGAAAGCAGCATTCGCATCGATCCATCATCTGATCGTTCGTGACCGGTCACGCTGACTAGGAGGCGGAATGACCCAGTCACCCTTAAGGCTCCATATAAATACTTTGGACTTAGTCATTTTTTCACTTTTTACTTTTACTTTCTTGCTTATACTTCCTACGCTTTTGTATCGATAGAGAGAACGGAAGAACGAACTACCTTAGCCTGCGAATCGATTCAATCTTCGATCCTTTGAGCACAATCATTAAAATCAGGTAATTAATGGATAGAATCATGTTAAGAACGATGAAACTTGAAATCACAACCGTCCTTCTTGTTTTACGACCGGTTTTGATGAATTTGAGATCTGGACGAGTGAGAGCAAGATTGTGGATGGAGCGTGGCCATGGAGTTGAGGCCCTTTGGAGAAGGAGGAGGTTTGGAGGAACGAACTCTGTCTTCACTTCGTGTCGATCTGTAATAGGAGTTTTCGAATCGATCCAGATTATATGACTTCGTATCGATACGAATACGAGAGCGGCGATCGATGCGAAGCCAGTGTTTTCAGATCGATGTGAAATGGTGCGCCCTCGATCGATACGAAACGTATCGTTTCGAACTCGATCGATATGAAATGTATCAAGTCGAACCTGATCGATACGAATGTATCGATTCGAACATGGTCGATATGAAAAATGATGCATCTTTGACTCGATATGAATTTGAACTACGGCGACCGATTCTAAGTTGAAATTAGACGAACTTAGAGAACTTTTGCATACTCAAACACTTGATTCCGACGAGTTTCTACCTTGCATGATTGAACTACCTTTCGTAGCTCGTCGATGGAGCCGTAACTTAACAAAAATATAACGAAATTTAACTTGAATCGATCGTTAGCATCTGGATGGCACGGTTGTGATGGTCAGCGATGATGGTCATTTCCGGTCTGATTTTCAGAGTTCTGTGGTTCACACATTTCAGTTTATTCTATAGAATTTGCTCAAGTAATGCACAACACTGCACGACACATTCATACACTTTACACGTAGGGAACACACGGGCTCTTCAGCGTCTAATGATGATTTCTCATGAGTTAGCTAGTTATGGAAACTTCAAGTTCGCAGCCGTAAGAAACTCAGAGTTCAGTCGCTCCCGTGCTTAAAGTACTGGAGATTGAGGTTAAAGTTATCGGTCCAGCTCCGGACGAGTTACCTGACGCATCCTTCATTGGTAACCCATCGGACTCTGTTCTGTCCAACATTTCGGAAGAGATGCTAGGAAGAATATGGTTAAGGCATAGCCTGTCGATGGATGACGTATTATTGCCAGGACCAAGCGACAGACTACACAATCCTTCATAGAGATACACCGCATTCAATCGTCACGCGTGCGCAGCTGGGACACTCCCTCCGTTTAACCAGTATATAAGAGAAGTATTGTCGTTTTTGGGGATCGCGCACTCGTAGCTACACCCGAACAGATATGCCTCGCTCAATAGCTTGTTCATTGCATTTATGGAGTATCTATATCGACCGCCTCTCCCGATTGAGATTAGATACTTGTTTAACTTCAAGAGTCGAACTGATAGTCCATCTTTCACGTTCCTGGAAGCGATAAGGAACTGTCAAGTGGTCACAGGGGCTTGGACTAGACTGGGCTACTTCAAGACGGAGTGGTTTTATGTTAGATGCCCCCAGGATTTGCTAGGCGATGGCTATTTAGACGTGAGTATTGCTATCTTCTCTGGTAGTTGATAAAACTGATGTAGATGAATTCGAACTCACATCTCCTTTTCTTTTCAGCCATAATCCAGCGACCTGAAGGTGAACGTTTCAAGGAGATAGTTCGGGTCTTCCAAGAAATCCCAAGCGAAGAGAGGAATATCGAGTTTCTCTTGACGGATAGGAATCTTAGGATTCTTGGATTGATCGAGTGAAGACAAAGTATAATGCTCGACGGCGCTTTAAGGATTGCCTTGAAAGAACGAGTTAAATGAATAAGGCCTAAAGTTGTTATAATTGAGGAGGCTAACTCCGAGAGAACCCATACCGATGAAGAACCGTTGGGCGAGCCTGCGGATGTAGCCCAGGATACCGAAGAGCAACGAAAAGGCAAGGCAGCCGTTGTTAAGCCACCTAAAAAGGGAAGATGGAAATCGGTTGTCACGTCCCGACCCGCCTTCGGAATTAGAATTTCGAAAATGTCTCCCCCAAGAACTGAGAATCTTTATGAAAGGCTCGCCGATCTTCCAATTTCGGACGATGTGTCCTTGCAGCATGATGACGGATTGAACGAACTTTCAGAAGCCTTAGTATTAAGCGAATCTCTGTTCACTAGTGCGGTTGACACATCTGGTTGGTCGGGGGGTTGCACATACATTCACACTTCACGGCACTACACGATTTCTGAATGTAACATGCTTACATGGAAAGATTACTAACTTCGTTTTATGTTTTCGCTTCGCAGATTCCATGTCTGGTCGAGGTTCGATGCTCGGCAGTCTTCGTAGCAAATGCAAGTCTTCTTCATATTACGAATCATATAGGAGAGAAGGGGACAGAGACTATGGCCCGGGGTACTCGAGTCTTGAGCGCTCTGACATAGACAAAGATTATTGGCGTCGGTCTCGATCTCGCACGCCACCTCCTAGAACTCCTACATCGCCTCCATTTCACGTTTCAAGGCCTCTAAAAACTTCAAGACACAAGCCGTCTTCCCAATCATCAAGGTCTGACACTCATCGTAGAACGGAGATCGCGGCCCCCACGACAACAGGGCAGACATTGACTGAGCCTTCGGGGGAAGGAGCAGCGAGGCTTGCTCAACTAAAGAAATATTTCCCTGAGATCTGCTTTGACGGGTTTATCTTCCCCCGCATCTAAAAAGGGTACCGACGTCAGTTGCACCCATGATGCATGATTATCTCTCAGATATATTTTTCCAGTACCAGGAATGGTCAAAAACCGTGAAGAAAGCGTCAAAGGTGGCCTTCGACCGAGCGGACAGGATTGAGAAACTAGAGAAAGAACTTGGCCAAAAAGACCGGATTATTCAAGTGCTCAGTGGCGAGGTTGAGTCTTCTAGGAAATCAGAAATCGAGGCTCTTAAGAAAGCTGATGAAGCCCAGGCGGCAATGGACAGGATGAAGCGTGAGTATTATGCCACGATGGAGGACATAGGCCACCGGAATACTGTTGTAACCGCCGAGCGGAATGTGGCCTTGAAAGAGCTAAACGAGCTCAAGGCCAAAATTTCGGAGATCTTGAAGGAGAGGGACACCGGTAACGTTTCCACACAGGAAGCATGCGATCAGGCGGTGGAGTTTTGGAGGGAAAGAGATGTGGCCTTGGAAAAGGCCCGCGAGATGAAAGCCGAAGTCAATGAGAAAGTTCGGCAGGCAGAGATCAAGCTCGAGACGGAGATAGAAGAGCTTCTCATCACCTATAACGCCAATGTGCTGAGGCACAGAAACTTGGCGTGGTTCGATGACTACCCGACACACTTATTCAACGCCTGGAATTTGTTAGCTGAAGAAGAGAAGGCAGCACAGCCGGGTGAAGCTTTTGATGAGTTCGATTTGGAGAACCGTATATTGAATGATGATGAGAAGAAGGTTCTCCACGATTTTATGATCTCCCAAGCAAAATAGAGATTGGGTACCCAACACTTAGAAGTTGGTGAGGGGTCTGGCGTCGCACACCCAGCTACAAGTTCTGAGATGATTACTTCATCTGGATCCGAGCCGACGCCAGCGAGTGAGCCGCAGCTGATGCTAGGCTATGACCCTGAGCAGCCATGCTTATCCCCCATAAGTGAACATCCTTCAGAAGCTGTTCAGTCAGCCACGACTCAAATTGAGGAATGTACTCTGTACAAATCTACTGTTTGTCTAAACTAAAGTATTTGTATTGAAGCCTGTTCTGACAACTTGTTTTCTTTCTTGTCCAGTGAGCAAAGTTACACCAACAGCGCCTCCTGTAAGTCAAGAATTGCATCAAGTGCAGGAGGCCATCACTACTGAGGCAATTATCACGACTACGGTCGCGCCGATGGAGATGGCATAGGGGAGCTCACTGTCTTTGGACGAGCAGATGATGAACGAGCTTTTAGGCCAAAGCGGCGATCCTTTTGCGGACATGCCATTCGTTCTTGGTGTTTTCCAACCTGTTTCTATTGTTTCGTCATAGTTCACCACTGCCTACCATGAATCTCGTGCCTCTCGTGAGGCTAAGATACTGGCTCAAATCAACGCAGAGATGGAAGCACACGGTGGTAATTCTGAGAGTGTTACGACGGCGGTCGGCCCCACTTCTCTTGAGGTGATATCTTATGGGGACACGATTGTCGGAACCAGCGTGTCCATTCCTCCCCCGGTGGTAGACCCGACTCCTCCGACTCCTCCAGAAGAGAATATTCCTTCAAGTTCAAGTTCGGAGGAAGATGTCAATATCATGCCTTCATCATAGGAAGATCCGTCAAAGGGTACGGGGTCGAAGCGAAAGACTGTTAGCGGTTCCAGTGGTTCCGCATCGAAGAAAAAGCCGAAAAAGAAAAGGTAGATAATCCCCCTCTGGCGCATTTTTGGCAGTTAGGGAGTTGCTTTTATTTTTCTTTCATAGGCCATGTATAGATGAAGGCTCGGCCCCTTGCTAGTAGGAATTTTTGGAATAACTTGTACATGAATCTTCACATACAGTTAGTTGAAATAAAATTTAGTTTCTTTGCTTCAACTCTCATTTCTTTTGTGCTTAAGTATTTGCAGTATTTGGCTTTCAGTCCAGTGTACTTGTGGCGTTTCTACCTTCAAGTTGAGTCTGTTTTATTCGCCAAGTCTGAAAATCTTGATCACATGTCATGATTGATGAATGAGTTGAATTTTGGATATTGTATTGCTTCAGTTAGTGATTAACACTTAAGCTTTTCCCCCAGCTCCTGGGAGCAGCATTTGTATTTCGATGGTCGATCGCATCTTTTGCAAATCTTAAGCACATGTCCACACTCCGGGGACTTAGTATAATCTGTGATCGACAATCTGGTTCGCACTCTGGGAATTCGGGAATTATTGATGTTTGTAACACAGTTCGCACTCCAGGAACTCTGACTTGGCATTTGTACTCTAATTCATACTCTGGGAATTTGGAGTCAGCATGTATTTCGGTTCGCACTCCGGGAACCTGGAATTGATGTTTATACTCCACTTCACACTTTGGGAATTTGGAGTTGGCATTTATGTTTCGGTTCGCACTCCGGAAACCTGGAATTGATGTTTATACTCCAATTCACGCACTGGGAATTTAGAGTTAGCATTGATGTTTCGGTTCGCGCTCTGGGAACCTGGAATTGATATTTATTATCCGATTCACGCTCTGGGAACTCGAAGTTAGAATTAATGTTTCGGTTCGTGCTCCAGGAACCTGGAATTGATGATTATACTCCAATTCATGCTCTGGGAACTTGGAGTTAGCCGACAGGTGGTCAGTCAAACCTGTTTGGGCTTTTTAGGAGCGTTCACACTCTGGGAACGATGGATTTATCGGGATCGTGGATGGTCGGATCACATCCACCCCGAGTTAACAAGCGAGGTCGTTAGACGGATGGATCCATCCTCCTCAAACTTGGTTAGGATACGGCCAAAGTTATTAGGCAGATGGGTCCACCCTCTCCAGAACTGCATTTTTAAGTTTATACTCCAACTCGCACTCTGGGAGTTTGGAGTTAGTGTTTATACTCCTGTCCGCACTCTGGGGACCTAGAGTCGATGTTTATACTCCAATTCACACTCTGGGAATTTGGAGTTAGGGTTTATACTCCGGTTCGCACTCTAGGAACCTAGAGTTGATGTTTATACTCCAATTCGCACTCTGGGAATTTGGAGTTAGTGTTTATACTCCAGTTCGCACTCTGGGAACCTAGAGTTGATGTTTATACTCCAATTCACACTCTAGGAAAGTGGAGTTAGTGTCTATACTCCGGTTCGCACTCTGGGAACCTAGAGTTGACGTTTATACCCCAATTCGCACTCTGGGAAAGTGTAGTTAGTGTTTATACTCCGGTTCGCACTCTAGGAACCAAGAGTTGACGTTTATACCCCAATTCGCACTCTGGGAAAGTGGAGTTAGTGTTTATACTCCGGTTCGCACTCTGGGAACCTAGAGTTGATGTTTATACTCCAATTCGCACTCTGGGAAAGTGAAGTAAGTGTTTATACTCCGGTTCGCACTCTGGGAACCTAGAGTTGATGTTTATACTCCAATTCGCACTCTGGGAAAGTGGAGTAAGTGTTTATACTCCGGTTCGCACTTTGGGAACCTAGAGTTGATGTTTACACTCAAATTCGCACTCTGAGAAAGTGGAGTTAGTTATAGGACTGTCGTGTGTCGGTCCAGTTTAGCCTTTGACGTGATGGCTTGCCCTCGAGCTGAGGTTTCACTTAGTGAGTGGCTGGTCGTATAACAGTCACTCGCTATTTGAATAAATTCCATCGCGCAATAGAACTTAGCTCTTCGTGCGTCGTGATTGTTGAATGTCGCATTCGATGAATCACAGCTCTAGCTTGAAGAGATAGCAATTTATTGCTGGAATAGAAAAACATGTCAAAGTCAGTGCCTTATTACAAATTCAAACTTCAGAATGTAAAGAAAATTGCAAGGTATTCATAGACTGAATAAAGCCTGTCATGTGTAACAGTGACCAAAATCCTCGTCATTCCAGGCTCCTGACAAAGTGGGTCCGCCACTGACGGCATTTATCACCAATCTCCTGCCGGGACAGGTAAAATCCTTCTGTCTCGGTCGATCGTGTTCATTATTTTGATTTGATGGGCCCGCTCCTCCAGGCTGCGGCGCCCGAACAAACTATTCCAGTTTTCTTTCTCTAATCAATTTTTCTACGAGATCTTGTAAGTGACGACATTCATTTGTATTATGCCCGTAGCTTTCATGGAACCTGCAAAAAATTTCCGTTTGGATTTGCCTCTCTGACGACGGTTTTGGTGCAGGTTTTTGGTACTGAATTGTATTACAGGTTTGTAAATACAAGTTCTCCAGTGATGTATTCAAAGGAGTGTAACTGTCAAACATAGGATTCTTGTGCGGTGGGCCACGATTTTGATCTCGCTTTCTGTTTTGATTCACGCACTCTCTCCGCTGAGCTTGTTTGTTTTTAACGTTCAACTGAACTTTCCCAGAGCTCTCACCGGACTATTTAATTGCGACATTGCTTTGGATCCCTTCCATGCTTGGCCTTGCATCGGTCTTCTTCCTAGACTGTTTCTCATCTTCCCTTCTCAGGAATTGAGCCGCCTTGGCGTGGAAACGATCCAATGATGCAGGTGGTTTTCCAGCCAACCAGTTGCCAAAGTCGGATTCGGGGTTAATCCCCTTAGTCAACGCCATAAGGATGGAGTTATCGCTCGGATTGCTGATTTCCGCACATGCAGTATGGAATCTCTCTAAGTAGTGTCTGAGCATCTCTCTAGGAGCTTGGGTGATGCTAGACAGAGTGTTGACATCTTTTGGCCTTGCGACGTGCATGCGGAATTGCTCAACAAATTTTGTGGCCAACTGGTCAAAGGAGGAAATGGATCGAGGTGGCAGTCAAGTGAACCACATGGTAGCGATGCCCCCTAAGGAGATGGGGAAACTACGACACTTCATTGCATTGTCAGCTCTGGCAGCGCTCATCGACCATTCATATTTCAGAATATGTTGGTTGGGGTCAGAGTTTCCCTCGTACATGGGTAGAATCGGCATCCTGAATTGCCGTGGGGATTCAGCAGTAAGAATATCGTCCATAAAAGGAGTGTGACTTCGGGAAATTCTCCAATCGTCATTTGTGAGACCCTTGCTTTCACGGATAATCTGACATATCATGGTCGGAAGATCTGGCATTTGTATGTTCTGTGCGGCTCATGCCGGAGTATGATGGTGTTCCATATTATAGGGTTGGACCAGATGCTGTCGATGGTCCACATCTTGGCTTCTTGGCTCATAGTCTTCCGGGACGTACGGTTGAGTAGTACGTCCATGATGACGACGGTCCAGGTTCCACTGATTTTGGGCATCAACTCCTGGTTCAACCGTGATGTTAGTGGTGTGTTATTCTGTCGTGTAGTGAGGAGCAGTACCCCCTCGGGAAGAGGGCCCGGTCTGGAAACTGGCCGATGGGCCAACTCTCAGTTGTCCGACAGTCATTGCAGGTTGATATCCAGCAGCTTGTATGTGACTCCCATCTAGCCGGTGTCATGGAGATCGATAATGATAATCAGAAGACGAAGAACTTTCGCAGGAGGAGTGAGAAGCATGGTCTCTCCTCGATCTCCTTCGCTTCTGGCGATTCAGCTGGTTGGTCAGCTCGGCATTAGCGCGTTGCTGTTCTGTTAGTTATTGCCGACTCTGGGTCAACTCTTGAAGCAGCAGCTGAAACTCTTGTCGGGTAACCGTACCTGATAGTTCCGAGTGTCCAATAGCATCTTGGTTAGAGGGAGGTAGTGGCGTAGGATTCTGTCTATCTTGGTCTTCTTGATTAATAGCATTAGAGGTGGTCCTTGTGCTAACCATCTTGAGGGTTGAACTCTTTTCCTAGACTTTATGCAAATTTGAATAGAAGGGAAGGAACTTGGATTTGTGATCTGGATCTCTCTCTTAGATTTATTCAATCCGGTATCGATGACAGATCCAATGAGCAGGAGAAAATCTGGGCTTTCTCGGTAAAAGCACCAAAGTGTTTGCACCAAAATTGGTCACAACACTCTTCGAAAGTTTTTTAAGAGATAATAATGAAGAATATAAATTAAAAATGAGGATTATCTAACAAAAACTCCAATGAACAAGAATGTAAATGCGTAGACAAGCAATTTAAAGTGGTTCGGCGTGTTGCCTACGTCCACTGTGAAGTTTTTGCAACTTTATTGATTCTCTTTCAATAATTACAAGCGAGTACGGTAAACAACAGCAAGTTACAACTGGAAATTCGAATTCAACAGTAGTAGAATGATGGAGGTCTCGATCCGGTAGAGCCTCGGCTATTCAGAATCAAAAAAGTCCCTCTTCTGTAGGCTCTGGGGCTCTATTTATAGGCGTAGGAGGCTGGGATTTCGCCCAAACTTCAAGAGACTCGTTCTGGCACGTGAGGGGGCCCACACGACCAATTCCAGGAAGTTTCATCTCAATCTGTGATCGATAGGAATTCATTTCGTATCTATCAAGATGATGTCCAATCAAGTTGAAATTTGGTGAGAACACTCCTTGGCATGTAGGTCATCATTTGTGAAAATTTTATGGCATTTGGATCAGTGGATTGGGAGAAATAGCCGATACGAAATAGACTCCATCGGTGGCTGTTTTGTTCGAATCCATCATTTCGAATCGATCCCTTCGACTCGATCACCTCACATGGTCTCGTGACGACGTGGCTTGCATACTTTTCCTCGATCCGGTCTTTACTCCGAGTTGACCGCGTCGACTCCATATATCTCGCTTTGTTCGTTTCGAGGAATGACACGTCACCCAAGTTTGTTGACTTGATGGATTCGAATAAGGCCTCACTCATGGGTTCGAACAGCAGTCATTGATGGACATGAACAATTGATGGTCGATGGATACGAACAAGCCTTTCTTTGATGGATACGAACCACGTAGCGTCTCAATGGATACGAAACCAATCGATGGGAACTGGAGCCCTTTGATGGATACGAAGTAAGGTGACCTGATGGATACGAACAACATCTGCTTGATGGATACGAAGAGAGGCTGCTATGATGGATGCGAAGAAGACACTAGCCAATCATTACGAGGCACAACTCCTGTTGATGGATACGAAGTAGGGAGATGCCGATGGATTCGAATAAGGAGGAGCCGATGGATTCGAATAAGATCGAGTCGAACCGAGATGGATTCGAATGAGATAGAGTCGAACCGAGGCACTTCGATGGATACGAACCCGCTGGACCCCTGATGCGAACGTGATCGATTCGAACCGGGGTTCGATGATGGATACAAAATCAACCACAGTGATGGATACGAAGGCTAGGCCGTTTCCTCTAGATTGAATCGATCATAATGAACATATGAACTCGGATTGACTTGAAATTTGGAATGCAGGCTTTCATGGCTTTGCTAGCCGTGTCTTATCAATTATAGCTCAATCTAGACTTGGGCAAAATTCATCGATATCCATAGCGAATGTGTAGGCTCGATATCCAGGAAGAGTGATCTTTGGTATCACGGCCTTGCCAAAAGGCTGGATAACAAGTACCATCCATAAAACTTGCTAATTTGGCTATGATCTTTTCAAAGCATCTTCTTAGGACATGAGAAACATAGGGAGAACATGGTTGAGATAAATCCGTTGATCTTTATATAAAAACAGAGGGTAATAGGCATTATTTTGAGATCCCTTTTTTGCATTCTAAATTTCTATATTGGTATTGTACTTTCTTGGATCACACTGATCCATAGACCACTAATCCATAAGATCGCATTTGTAGAAACTTTGTAGAATCATTAATAAAGCTCAAGTAGACATGGGCCAACGATTTTTTGAATCACTATAAATTTTAATGCGTTGTTCTCTCTTATTTTCATTTAAATTTTTCATTTATTTTCTTCTACAAATCTTTAGGGTGTTTGTGCTAACTTTTGGCATAAAAAATTTGGTGCTTCTACTGAGAGCGTTTTCTAATCCCTCGTTATTTGGATCTGTCTTCTTTTATTTGGATTGCCTTAATCCATTAAGTAGAACTACAAGTTTTGTTCCTAAGGCCTGTGATCATTTAGATTTTGCCAAGTCTATCACATGATCTACTGAAGTAATGGCTCCAAGAAATATTAAGGAAAAAAATCAACCGCTTCCCAACCCACTAATGAAGTAGAAAATGCTAGTTCCCCACACGTTGAAGGAATCGCTCAACCTAACACTATTGAAATTGAGATCGCTTTAGATATAATTACCCATGTTGAGATAGATAAGACGATGAATAAGCTAAATAATAAGTTGCGTGAAAGCGAGAATGAAATGTTGAAACGGATGAAGCAAGAAACATCAAAAATTGGCTTAAGATGGGCTCGAAACCAAAATGCATAGCTCAGTGCCAAACCAAGCTTTAATGTCGGTACCAAACTGAGGAATTGTGGCCCTAGTGGTGGTGGTTTTGTCAACTTGCATGATGAAGTTGATGGTGGAGATAGTCCTGTTATTGATGGCTAGAATGCTAAAGTTCAAAGGACTACGGTGAATCGTCATGTAGAAATCATAGAAATCGATTAATTGGATGAATGGTTCACCCAAGGTAGGAGAATCTAGGCATCATGGAATTAACTGGGACCATTTACAGAGCCAAACATTGGAGGCAAGTCATGATTATCATCGTCTAATAGATCAAATAGAACCAAAGTTTTGGCAGACATGGTGAAGAAGATGGTGAGTGAAAACTAGAATAGACATACAATGATTGGGGTTCTTCATCTAGTAGAAACCCGTTCATAGAGGAAGTATTGCTAGAAGAATACCCCAGGAAGTTCACTATGCCTACAATGCCATCTTATAATGGAACGACGGTCCTAAGGCAGCATTTGTTGAAATATCAATGGCATATGGACACAGCAAGGGCAACAGACTCTATTAGATGTCGATGTTATCATATATTTTTGAAGGGTGTTGCTATGATGTAGTTCACTCAGCTTCCATCGAGCTCCATATCTTTGTTCGACTAGCTGGCTAGGATATCTGTGGAGCAATTTCGACTACATGCAAACCATCCACAAGATGTAATGTCGTTATCTAACCTTTTCCAGATTTATGGACAATCTTCAAAAGACTTTTTTAGTAGACTAAACATGGCTGTGGTTGAGGTGAGCAATGCCAAGAAGGACATTGTTTTTTATGCCGTTGATTGGAGGAATACATCTAGATACTGATTTCGATAAATGGATGAAAATGAAACCTCCACCAACTATGGAAGACTTTATAGAAAGAAAATTAGTATTTCCACAAGGAAGAGGCAAATAAAACTGCCAAAAAGATTGGTGGCAAATAGTCGGCTGAGATGGTTCAGAGTAACATGGAGGTCGTCTCAGAATTTAGTTGTAACATGGAAAATAAAAACAATAACCAGAAAAGTTTTTTATTCTCCAGCAAAACGGCATGATTACTGTGATGAGCGCCTTCAACTTGCCTCTACTAGATCTGACGATGTTCCTTAAAATACTTTATCATTTCCTCCAACTTCCACTCAGCCTCAGCCTGTGAAGCCCTAAACCCTTTAACTTCTTTACCAAGGGTTTTAATGATGTCTTTATTTTCTTGTTAGATATGTTTCATCCTTTCAAGTTCTATCTTTCTCTAATGAGATACTTCATAAATAGCCACCACCATTTCCTTCCACTTGTGATACTGATCATATACATCGACTACACAAACCACAATGTCAGAGCCAACCTTTTGAGGATAATCCTTTAAGTAAGTAATGGCCCTACATCATCAAAATAGACTTTGGAAAGGATTTCATCGTAGCAGCCAAATGAGGGTTTGAAACAGTTTCGATTTATGTAGTAGTAATTAGGGCATAAAGCTAATTTTCCCCAAGCCTTTATTGAGGATTGTCGAAAGAAACTAGCCCAGATGATTGATCTGATCATTGTGGCATTTGTGAAGACATTATTGGTTTTGTTGTAAAAGAAACCAAAAATGGAGAAATTGGTACCTCAATAGATGAAACGGGGTTAGGTCTCGTTGAAAATTTATCCATATTGGATAGCAGAGGTGAATGAGATCTACTTTAGGGAGATGGAATTCTCTCAGATTCCCTATGAAGCTCATTATGGAACCTATAACCTTTTTCCAATCTTCTGTAATCCCACCTTTGGCTCTACCAGAATCTGACTCATTGGATGACTTGTGAGAGCAATCATACGATCCAAGTTTCTTGTACTTACTTCTCTGATTCTTTAGAGTATCGTATAATCGCTTCCATTCCATGGAATCTGAAAGCAAAACACAAATGAGTTAGTGCTAAAAGAGGAAAAAATACTACACACAACATAATAGTATGTTGTCGTGTAAGTTTAACGTGTTCTAATCCCCATTACATACAGTGGACTTGGAGTTTTCTTATAGGGGTTATTTCCACTGCTCCAGTTCCAAGCAATCAATTGGTAAACGAATAGGAAAATCAATGCCACTAATATTAAGGTTGCCGAGGCCAAAATAACTGAATTCATTTGTTATACTTTCCAAGGACCCATAAATGTCTCCATATGAAGGGATAGGAGTTTGATCATAGAAACTAGTAGGGGTTGTGTAGATGTTCAAGATGAAATGATCTTTATTTTAGACTGTCGGGAGATAAGGGGCACATAAATTTCATAATTCTCATTACTATAAGACATGCGGTCAAAGTCAACATCTTCATCACCTCCTCCATCACTCTTTTTTCTTAATATGCTTTTATTTTTCTCCTCTACTATCTCTAACCCTTTGACTTGTGTCAAGACTGACCGTTGTCAACATTAACTTCAACTTCATGTTCCCGTATACGATGAACGTCCTCTTATACCTCAAGCATGTGGGCTACACTATGGTTTTCCTCCAAGAGATTATAATAATGCAAGTTCTCATTAGTAAGGAAAAATATCATATCTCTTGCTCCTAATGAAACCTCTTGAAAAGAGGAAAAAGTCCTTGCTAATGCCGCAGTTCTAGACCATCTCAAATTATCTGTAAATACAAGAAATAATGAAATAAATAATCAAGACTATTACTTATTACTTCTAAATTAATAAAAGGAAATTGGTATGATACTCACATCCAGATAGCCACCTATGCGTAAAGCCGAGTCGACAGGGCATAAAGAAAAATTCATCCTTAAAATAGCTCAATTCATTCCAAAGTGCCACCACTATCTGGCAGCCTCTAGAAGGTTCTTGGAAAGTGAGCGAAGGGTTCCCCTCTCAACGATCGAAGCCATATAAGTAACGGATCTCTTCGATAGTAGGCACTCTATTCAAATGTTGAATACATTTCATAAATATACATATAATTTAGGGAAGCATAGTTGTTCGGATGTAACTGGGCTGGAGAAAGCTTCATAAATTGGAGAACTGTATGAATAGAGTGATTGAAAGGCCGAACACATCCAGCCATACATACATAACGATTGTAAGCTGTATACCCCTCCAGCGGAAGGTATGCTCATTAATAGCAAATAGGGACCAGAACATCATTGAAACTAATTCCATATCTCTCACATATCCTTCTGAGAGACGCTTCGTCCACTTTCAAAGCCGAAGAATCATATGGATCTACTAAAATAAAGGCATCGCCAATATCAATATAGGAGAAACTCCCACGGAATGTTCTTCGGGCAACATAAAAAGAGTTGTATCAAAAGGTTGACCCATTTTTTGACTAGTTGGTTAAGACTGAGAAGGAGTAGAAGTGTAATTTGTCATAGGCACTACCATCAAAATAGATTCAGTATCAGACTCGACCCATTTTTGACATTGACGGAGCAGCTGCCATTACAGGGAGATACGAGTAGTGTCTACAATCCATGACTATTAAAAACTTCACACATAGAGGATATCAGGCAAGATAAAGTCTCTAACCTTCATTCTAGAAAGAAAGCCCTGTTTAGATGATGTATAAGACTCAACGGATACCGATGTTAGTTAGTCAATCGAATCTCATACATTGATTAGGGGCAATAATGTGCAATTCAAATTATGCAATGCGTAAATCTGATGTCATACAATTCAAATAATTATTTGATAAAAATAATACAAACTAAAAGATTAGCAAACAATCCATTCAAGTATTGGAATGCATTCAATGTGGCTGTTATCAAAAACCATCCCAATGAATTAGAAATCGTCTCATGGCTTGACCAGACACACTATAAAACTCTATTTCCTCTCTTTTTATTTAATTTAGGAATATTTAGTTTAATTTATATAAAAAAATTGGTTATTTTGAAAGACCTTGATTTTTCATGAGGATGACTAGAAGTCCACTCAAGTCGAACCTCATGGAATGCAAGCTTGAGTCACACCCGGGGATTTTTCAGCTTTGCTTTGACCCAGTCCTTAGTTCTTCCAAAATGCCTTTCCTTATTCACATTTTAAATTACTCATAGAAATATTCCTAAGTATTAGATACATTTCTGATTTAGGAAAGGAAATTGGTGGAGTTCCACCAGCGATTGGACATGGTAGGAGCTCAGGTCATCAGCGAATATTCCCAAGCAACGCCCTGACCTACAATAGTCAACTTATTGTCGATTGAATTATAAGAAAGCTTGAAATTGAAGCTCAAATCATAGCTAAAATTCAATTCATCATGTTTTGATATGAGAATAGTGAACCAAAATGATGGCTAAAGTGATGGTTGGTGGTGATTCGAAGTTAGGAGCCATGGCATTGGGTCAAGATTGAAGGCAAAAGATCGATATCTTGGCTCAGTAATGGTAGAACACAAAAGCTAAAGGACTACGAATAGAAATGAAGGCAATTTAAAAGTACAAGTGTTGGCTCATGTATAAGTATATGCTAACCCAAGCAAATTGGCAAAAAATGGCATAAGTCCACGATGCTGATCCATGGCCCTTAAGTTAGTGCCGAACCATAACATACAAAAAGATGATGATAAATGCGAGTGTAATACAAAACCAAATGAAGTTTCGAATAATAAAATCATGCATGGAAAATTCAAAGAAAAGATCATTGAAAAACTTCAAGGATTGGAATGGCAAACTTGAACTACACACTTCAGTTCTTATATTACCCAAGAGTCACAAATTCAAAATCGTTCGAAGTGATATGATGATCAATAGGAAGTATATTGCTTCATGAAAGCATTTCACAGAAAAGAAAGTACCTATTCATAATAGAATTTAATGCCGATGACACGAAATCAACAGTTTTTCCTAATCTAAAGAATATCTTGTTAACACAAGATATAGTTTGAAGGGTAAACGAAATCCTACTTTATAACCAAGCCATATCTCGACGAATCAAAATGATCGATTGTTCAGATAGCAAACTCGAGTCTAGAGCGATGACTCAAAAATTAAAACCTAAGGTGAAGTTAAAAGATATAACAAAATTGCGTCAAACCCTTACGAAAATAACCCACATACTAAGACACTTCAAAAAGCAAGATTCATCACAAAATCTTGGATCGGTACCGATTTGATGTCTTGGTTTGGTAACGATCTAAGAAATTTGTCTAGATTCATTTGAATCTCAAGCCCATTGAATACCATGTCAAATAGAAGTGGCGTCAGCCTAAGGATCATGTCTATACATTCAAGCTATATAGCCAAAGTCAAGTAGAAAAATCTGATAACCCTTGTTCATCATCGAACCGAAGGATCTACTCATAAATGCATGTAATCAACATCAAGTTAGCTTTTGTCCATGGTCTAAAGAGAGAGGCGAACCATCAAGAAACATCAAGAAATCAAAAAATCCCATTGAACCATTGTTACCCCGCATTTTGGCAAAGCCGAGATACCCAAAAATTAACTGAAAACCAATGATTACCGTCATGAATGTCGATTATGCATTGCAGGTTCGCTATGGATATCGATGAATTTTGTCCTACTTTGGATCGGGCCACAATTGACAAGACACGACAAGAAAAACCACGGAAGCCTATATTCCAAATTTCAAGCCAATCCGAGTACGTATGCTCAAGATATAATCGATGCAAGTTGAAGGAAAAAGCCACATTTTCGTATCCATCGGAAAGCTTAACTTCGTATCGATAAGGTCCATATCCATCATCGTTTCTCAATTCGTATCCATCAACTTCGCATCGATCAAGTTTGAATCCATCAAGGAACCTTGGCTCACACCGATCAAGTTCGTACCCATCAACATAGCACGCGCTTCGTATCGATCAACTGTGTCATGTTTCGTATCCATCCAGCTAGATACGGTCTGTATCCATAGATGAACTTCTATTCGAATCCATCATCTTCGTGTCAATCAGGGATACAATACACATATAGTCTCGAATCCATCATATTCTGTTAGTTCAAATTCATCAGGCAACTCCTCTTCGTACCCATCAGGTGACTTCGCTTCACATCCATCGAACGGAGACCACTTCAAATCCATCAGGAGTTCTTGTTCGAATCCAAATCCAATAGCTTGTTCGTGTCCACCAAGTCAAATGATCCTAGATTTATGCAACGACCATCGATGATAATGTCGCGAGAATCATGGATGCGAAACGGTCAACTCGGAGCAAAAGTGGGAATGATGCAAGGAATGAGCGTCGCGTCATCACAGAAGAACATGCGTCATCGATTCGAAATGGATCAATTCGAATTAATGGATTCGAACCAGACAACCAACGAAAAATGTAACGACCCAGGATTTTAATTAATTTAAATTTGAATATTTAATTAATTTTATATATTAAAAAGTGAATTTATAAGTCGAATAAATTTTAATTCGAATAATTGGATTTAATTGGATAATTAAATCGATAATTTAATATGTTAAATTATGGAAATAATTGAAAATTGAGTTAAATATGATTGTAAATGATTTGTAAAATTTTATTATATCATATTGAAGTTAGAATGATATTTTAGAACTTTTAAAATCGAACTAAAAGTTAATTTGTGAAAATTGAATATTTTAATATTTAATCGACTAGTGAAAATAGTCAATTTTTGAACAGTCTCAGAATTGGACGAAACTAGTTCCATTGGATCCGTAATAGTTAGTTATTACCGAATTTCAATTTTTGTAGCAATCGGAGCTATCGTTTGATCGTGGCAGCTCGAAACGTATCGAAATTGTTTTAATATTAATTTGGCGAGTTAAAATAGCCATTTTTTAAAAAGTCTCGGATTTCGACGAAACTAGTTTCATCGGATCCGAAATGTGATATTATTGTATGGTTTAAAATTTCGTGTCAATCGGATTTACCGTTTGTCCGGTGCAAGCTAAAACGCATAGAAAATTGTTTAAATCAGTTTAATTTAAATTGAACGTTTATTGCCATAACTCGCACAGATGACCGAATTAACTTTCGAAACATGTTCCATTGTGTCCGGAACGCGGGGTAAACCCTAGAAACGCTGGTTACCGCGCGTGAATCGGAGTTCGGAATTTCCGGAATGAATAGTGTCGTTCGTTCTTCTATAAATAGCCCCCTCTCTCTCTAAAAAAAAATAACTAAACCCTAGTTTCTATACGCAGCCGCCACCATCAATTCGACGGCCGGAAAATGTCGTTCCTTTCTCTCTCAATTTCTCTAAATCCGTAGACAATTAGGAGAAGTGTTCAACTAATGAAAGGAAGAGCATTGTGAGGGCTTCCAATCTGTACGGCGATGATCGCCTGGATCGTGACGTGGTGGTCGGAATTCGAGAGTAAAGGTCACGCGTTCAACACGTTTTTCGAGGAAGCAGAGGCGACCGGGCCAGGCCGCACTCTGGCCGTGGGTAGGGGTGACGTGAGGCTTCGTTCTGGGGGTGATGTGATGGAGTATCGATGCTTGTGGGCGGAGCAAAAATTAACCCTAATACTTGAAAGTTGGGTTCGGCCGTTATCAGGGAGGTACGCGTGAACGTGAGAGGGAGAGGAGAAGCAAAAGCAAGGTCTTGAAGGAGTTGCAGGAGATCCAACTGCTATGATAGCTTAGGTTTATAAAAATTAATTTATGTTGTAAATTATTTATATAAAAATCGAGTAAACTTGTAAAATGCATAACTTTTTCATACGAGGTCGAAAAGGCGCGAAACCAGTTGCGTTGGAATCGTATGGACAAGCACTACGCTATGGAATTGGATTGGAGTCGTTTGGAGTTAGTGAGAATTTCGGGTAAAATTAAACGCACGTTTAATTTTATTCGAAATAAATCGCTAAAGCGAAATTGAAATCAAGGTGAGAACTTCTCACTCAATCGAATCAGTTTCGATTTTATTTTAAATAGTTAGATTTAAAATATTTGAATGCATGTTTAAATGATGATTGATATCTATTGACTGTTAAAATAGACATTATGCGCCGTTAGTAAGCGGATGTTATTTATTAAAAACATATACCGCGAATATTTCATAAACGGTGAAATTGGTATTATATATAATAGCAATACATATATTGGCATATGTATATATTGGAGCTATTGATTTCCCGCATTGTATAGCGGATGAGACCCTATTGCGCCGTTTATTAAGCGGATAATATTTTAAATCCCATATACCGCGATAATTCCGTACTGGAGCGAAATTGGTATTGTTCTAATGTTTGTGGATGCAGGAAAACAGGTTGGAGGGATCCAACTGGATTCCTCAACAGTATTTATTTGATTATGGATATTTTGATATTCATTGATTATCATATCGATATATGATATCATTGTTGTCGTGATTGACTATTTGGTGTGTAGCATCATTGGACCAAATTTGGAATTTTAAAAGGGTTTTTAAAGTGATTTTTGAAAGAAAACGTTTATAAAATATTTTTGGAATTGATCCATTATAAATAAATAAACGTTATAATTTTAATGTTATAAAACTTATGATTTTTGAGAAATATAGTTAAAGGTTGATTTTTGAAAATATGAGGCTAATGATTTTATAAAATAGTTTAATCGGGATTTTTGAATTTATTATAAAAAAGTTTAAATATAGGATTTATAAAAATTTGATTATTTTATAAATCAAAGAAAATGGTGAAACTATAAAGGACTTTAAAGACGTTTTTAAATATTAATATGAATTGAATTATATAAGAGATTTATAAATAGATATTTATAAATTGAAATATTGAAATTATAAAACGAGTTTTTATAAGTGTTAGAATGAACTGTGAATGAATTTCATAAATGAATGAAATTCATAGAATTATAAATGGTGAAGTTATAAATGGAATTTTATAAGCAGTAGGTTTATAAAATTTATAAAGTTATTAAAAGAATGGTTTTGGATAAATAATTGAATCTTATAAGTTATAAGATTTATAATTATGAAGTTCAAAGGAACGATTTTGCAAACAAATAAATTATAAGTATTTAACTTATAATATGAACCTTTGGTATATAATTGAGTTATGAATTGAATATAGGGTAATAAGGGAATTTATAAACATTGTTTTATAAATTCGCAATGACTTATTTTGATAAGTTAATTTTTTTTAACTTATTTATGAAGTTATATTCACGTTTTAGACAGTGAATAATCCTTTAAAATGAAACGTATAGAAATGATGAAATTGTTAACGTAGTATATTCACGTTTTTGAATAGTGAATAATATGTTAAAGAAAATGTTTGAATGTGATGTTTTAAATAGAATTAAAACGATCTAACGATGTTTTCAAAATGTGTTAAGATTCGAAACCATAGATTTCAACATTCATTGTTGAAATAGACGTTTTCGAGAAATAAAAGGAAATGGTGGACTATAACACTGTTGTTATAGTAAATGATTTTCGAAAGGAAATGTTTTGTATAGTATTGGGATTTATATATCTATTTTAATTTCGAATCCCTATACTAGTGATTTTGGGTTGTCGTAACGATGTTTTACGTAACATTCGTTTTGGCCCAAATAAATATGTTTGAGAGAATGATTTCCTTAAAGAATGAAATATGTGCTTAATCTCGATTAAGTATATTGAATATTTTCCAAGTGTTGATAATAAATAAAATTTGTGAATTACTTAATAAATAAGTATGGAAATGTTTTTCCAATGTGAAATGAAACGTTTAGAGAATTTATCTTTTTGAAGATAAATTGAAAATGAATAATTGAAATCGTATATTCATAGATATTTTGAAATATAAATTCACTATGGAATTTATAAAAGAAAGTGGAAATGTTAAAAATAAATATTGATTTATTTTTGAAGTGTGAAAATTATATATCTTGTAAAGATATTTTTGGGAAATAAATAATTTGGAAAATTATTTGAAATCTGGTGATGTGTGCATATCCATTGATAGTTCAATAACCGACTATCAATATTTACCTTTGAAAGGTATTTGTTGTGATTTGTTGAATTTGAATGCTACACTTATTTTTAAATTATTGCGCTCGTTATTCGGATTACCCATTCTGAATAGTGATACGACATAATGGATAGCATTGATGACCGGTGTTGAAGGCCGGATATTTGTGAGAGCAATAGGATGACCTATCGATTGTCGCTGCACTGAGTTGCAACGGTATAGAGACTCCCTAAGTGATGGGAAATCCGATCAGGATTGTGGATATCCGGATTGCAAGGACTTCTTTGTAAGTGCCTTCGGTTTTGTTCGATCCCGGAACAGACTTGTATGGATTGTATGTCTGACATTAAAAATTGGGATATAAAGCCGATTTCTTTCAAATATAATTCTGTTGGTGGTGGAGAATTTATTCTCTTAGCTTAACACCCTTCTCTGAGACGTACAAGCTCAGAGGTTATGTAGTTGAAGGTTATCAGCGATATATTCCCAATTTGGTAATGTGACATGCTGAGTGTTGCTGCGAAATGATCATTGTGTTGATTATTTGTGATAGGATCATTTATTTGATCGTCTATCCTGGTGATCATTTCTATGATCATTTGTTGACCCAAAGCATGGCTTTTGTATAAAGTATGTTTTTGTGGACGTGACTTCGTCGAGCCTCACACCTCGGGAATGGTCAAAACAGGAAAGATGCGGCAAGGTTATGAGGGGTAGCGCCCTTTAGGATATGTGCATTTTCTTCTGGAAAAGGGTGGTATCATGGTATGGAGCCCAGATATTTACTCATGTTGAAAACACTTTATGATTGTGTGAATTGATTGCGAGCGCTCGGATAAAGGTCCCAAAGGACCGGGGGATGGCATATTCGGTCAGTTGTTACCCAGTTAGGGGTAACCCGGCCTTGTGTTGGCAGAGATCCGGTTTGGTTCTCGGGGACGTCCATCCAGAGGCGTTCTCATGTGGCAATGGGAAGTTCCTTGGCCTAACCATTCGTTGGAAATCTAATTCCCAATACGAAACCTTGTACGGTATTAGTTGTAGAACCTGCCATCTACTTATGGTGGTCACCACTGTTTAGATGGTAGCTATAGTAGGCATACGATAATGGTCGTATGTTGGCTAAGATTTATATTCTACTTTCGAAATAAATTTTTCCTACACTATACACTAATAATAATATCAAATGTTCTTTTTAATGCGTATCAAGCATCTTTGACTATCATAAGGAGAAATCTCCTCCGATTCTGCGTTTGCATTGTGTGTGTGTGTGCGGGAGGCCTTATGGTAGTCTCATTTTTTAAAAAGCATTGCGAATTGACTTTAAAAATATTCCTCTATTTTGATTTTTAAAGATAAATAAACTGTTTTGAGTTCTCACACCAGTCACATGACTGACTCGGAGTTTATTGTTTTCCTTCCTAAACTCTGGGTGCCCACCAATTTCCACACGGGCAGTCAAGAGTTAAGGTTTATCAGGATATTCTGGAGTTGCTGGAGGCAAGCTGGATGGCATGGCGTATTATTAGTATATAGTATTTCTTTTCCGCTGTTTGTTGTTGTTGTACACTCTGATGTAATGATGTAATGTAACGTAACAACTGATATAGTTCTTTGTTTAAAGATTATTCATTTATCTATTATATGTTGTTCCGCTGCGAATTGTGAGATTCTTTTGTTGTTCTGTTGTTTTCTGTTCCGTTCTATTTTCTATTTTCTTTCCTCTCTATTTTCTATCCTTTCTCTCTTCTTATATCCTTTTTCTTCTTCTTTTTTTTTTAAATATTGAGAATTCGTATTTCTGTTCATCTTGAATTAATGTTTGGAGATTAGTGTATATTCAAGGAGTACGGATTTGCGGGTCTTCACAGGTGGTATCAGAGCATATGGTTTAGCGACAACCATGGTTCTGTTGGGTATTACT
The DNA here is from genome assembly GCA_030765085.1 of Allium cepa. Lineage (NCBI taxonomy): Eukaryota > Viridiplantae > Streptophyta > Magnoliopsida > Asparagales > Amaryllidaceae > Allium > Allium cepa. The sequence continues at coordinate 607,985,604 of CM060939.1, read as the reverse complement.
CGTTAGAGATAGAGTCAGTAGTACTCTAGAATGAGTTGAGTGTAATAATAGCTATGAGAGCGTATTTGTTAGTGAATATAAAATTGTTTTATATTGTGATGATTGTTTTATTGAGTGGCATATGAACTTTCGTCAGCACGGTCTCGACAACTATGCCGAAGGGGTTTTATAAACACTTGAATAGAACAATTCGGCACAATATTGTTTTGAAATTGGGTAAATGAAATAATTTTACCTTGATTATATTTTATATATAAAAGAAATAATTTTTCAGAATTATTAAAGTGTATATAAGTTGATTGTTTAGTTGTTTGAATAATCTAAGTAAAAGAATAATTGTATAAGTAAATGAATTATAATTAAAGTGATTTACAATTGTGAAATAAACTTATATATATATAAGAAGTGAAACTATATGAATATATTTATGAATATGAGTTGTAAATAAAAATGAATTTAAAGTTAAATGGAAATTTACTTTAGAATTGGAATCTGAATTGATTTATAAGTGGGAATTTAAGTTAAGAAAAACAAATAATGTTTGAAATGGAAATATAACTTAATAGATGTTGAATTAAGTTGATTTTGATATCAAAGTAAATTAATAAAGTTAAGTGATAAATGTGAACTTGAGTTATATAAATGAAATTCAACTTTTGTAATTGAATTGAATAAATGGATTGAATGTTAATCAATTGAATGCAAATAAAGTTGATATGGAATAATGAATGTAAGTGTTAATTCATTAAAATCTAATGTTATGGAAAGTTGAATAGTTGAATGAAAATCAATTTAATTAAACCAATTGAAAGTGATGGTGTTAAACCAAATTGAATGAATATAAGCAAAGGAATTTGGTTGCAATTGATATACATTGGTTGTTATATGATTGTTAGTTGATTGATTGTATATAATTCATTAAGTGTTAATGAAATTGAGTTAATGAAATTGGAAGTTAAAGTAATTGGAATTCAATTGGAAGTTAAGTGAATCTTAAATAGAATTGAATTTGAATTGGAAGTGAACCAACTTGAATATGAATTAGTGAATGCAAACTAATTGAAAATGAATGTTAGTAAAAACATCCACTGTTAATGAATCAAATGTTATTAAATTGAAAACCCAATTCATTGAATATTAATGAGAATATGAATGAATATTTATTGGTTATGAATGTTAGTTGGATGATAGTTGGTTGATGTTTGCATTTGTTGCTTTTACTACATTTGATATGTTGACATATATAGTTATTATGTTGCTATATGTTGTATATTGATACTATTGTCTATATACATGATTCTCATTTTGTTTGTTGAGTGTTTAGTAGGTGCGGATCGCGTTTGCTTCGCATTTGGAGCTCGCTTTCGCGCTATATTAGCCGTATATGCTCGCTAATAAAATATAAGGTACATATCTCGGATTACATACCGTACTTTTATACTTTTTTTCCCTGCGGGATGCCTCATTACTTGATGAGATGTATATTTGTGATATATATACTGTCATTTTTTTTGGGATCGAGCCGCGCAAAGGAGACTATGGCGAATTTTTTCGAAAATTTAAGGCGTTAGAAAAAATTTGAGAAAATTGGAAAATTTTGAAAACTTTAACTTTGATTCGGAATTGAAAGTTAAACAATAGTAGTTGTTTTTGAAAAGATAACTAAGTATGATTTGAAAACTTAGTAAGTTATTGTAAGAAATTTAAACTATGAATTTTGGAAAGTTGATAGATTTTGTAACCTTTCTTACTTAGTAATTTCGAGGACGAAATTCTTTTAAGGGGGGAAGATTGTAACGACCCAGGATTTTAATTAATTTAAATTTGAATATTTAATTAATTTTATATATTAAAAAGTGAATTTATAAGTCGAATAAATTTTAATTCGAATAATTGGATTTAATTGGATAATTAAATCGATAATTTAATATGTTAAATTATGGAAATAATTGAAAATTGAGTTAAATATGATTGTAAATGATTTGTAAAATTTTATTATATCATATTGAAGTTAGAATGATATTTTAGAACTTTTAAAATCGAATTAAAAGTTAATTTGTGAAAATTGAATATTTTAATATTTAATCGACTAGTGAAAATAGTCAATTTTTGAACAGTCTCAGAATTGGACGAAACTAGTTCCATAGGATCCGTAATAGTTAGTTATTATCGGATTTCAATTTTTGTAGCAATCGGAGCTATCGTTTGATCGTGGCAGCTCGAAACGTATCGAAATTGTTTTAATATTAATTTGGCGAGTTAAAATAGCCATTTTTCAAAAAGTCTCGGATTTCGACGAAACTAGTTTCATCGGATCCGTAATGTGATATCATTGTATGGTTTAAAATTTCGTGTCAATCGGATTTACCTTTTGTCCGGTGCAAGCTAAAACGCCTAGAAAATCGTTTAAATCGGTTTAATTTAAATTGAACGTTTATTGCCATAACTCGCACAGATGACTGAATTAGATTTCGAAACCTGTTCCATTGTGTCCGGAACGCGGGGTAAACCCTAGAAACGCTAGTTACCGCGCGTGAATCGGAGTTCGGAATTTCCGGAATGAATAGTGTCGTTCGTTCTTCTATAAATAGCCCCCTCTCTCTCTAAAAAAAAATAACTAAAGCCTAGTTTCTATACACAGCCGCCACCATCAATTCGACGGCCAGAAAATGTCGTTCCTTTCTCTCTCAATTTCTCTAAATCCGTAGACAATTAGGAGAAGTGTTCAACTAATGAAAGGAAGAGCATTGTGAGGGCTTCCAATCTGTACAGCGATGATCGCCTGGATCGTGACGTGGTGGTCGGAATTCGAGAGTAAAGGTCACGCGTTCAACATGTTTTTCGAGGAAGCAGAGGCGACCGGGCCAGGCCGCACTCTGGCCGTGGGTAGGGGTGACGTGAGGCTTCGTTCTGGGGGTGATGTGATGGAGTATCGATGCTTGTGGGCGGAGCAAAAAATTAACCCTAATACTTGAAAGTTGGGTTCGGCCGTTATCAGGGAGGTACGCGTGAACGTGAGAGGGAGAGGAGAAGCAAAAGCACGGTCTTGATGGAGTTGCAGGAGATCCAACGGCTATGATAGCTTAGGTTTATAAAAATTGATTTATGTTGTAAATTATTTATATAAAAATCGAGTAAACTTGTAAAATGCATAACTTTTTCATACGAGGTCGAAAACGCGCGAAACCAGTTGCGCTGGAAACGTATGGACGAGCACTACGCTATGGAATTAGATTGGAGTCGTTTGGAGTTAGTGAGAATTTTGGGTAAAATTAAACGCACGTTTAATTTTATTCGAAATAAATCGCTAAAGCGAAATTGAAATGAAGTTGAGAACTTCTCACTCAATCGAATCAGTTTCGATTTTATTTTAAATAGTTAGATTTAAAATATTTGAATGCATGTTTGAATGATGATTGATATCTATTGATTGTTAAAATAGACATTATGCGCCGTTAGTAAGCGGATGTTATTTATTAAAAACATATGCCGCGAATATTTCATAAACAGTGAAATTGGTATTATATATAATAGCAATATATATATATAAATATATATATATTGGCATATGTATATATTGGAGCTATTGATTTCCCGCATTGTATAGCGGATGAGACCCTATTGTGCCGTCTATTAAGCGGATAATATTTTAAATCCCATATACCGCGATAATTCCGTACTGGAGCGGAATTGGTATTGTGCTAATGTTTGTGGATGCAGGAAAACAGGTTGGAGGGATCCAACTGGATTCCTCAACAGTATTTATTTGATTATGGATATTTTGATATTCGTTGATTATCATATCGATATATGATATCATTGTTGTCGTGATTGACAATTTGGTGTGTAGCATCACTGGACCAAATTTGGAATTATAAAAGGGTTTTTAAAGTGATTTTTGAAAGAAAACGTTTTTAAAATATTTTTGGAATTGATCCATTATAAATAAATAAACGTTATAATTTTAATGTTATAAAAATTATGATTTTTGAGAAATATAGTTAAAGGTTGGTTTTTGAAAATATGAGGCTAATGATTTTATAAAATAGTTTAATCGGGATTTTTGAATTTATTATAAAAAAGTTTAAATATAGGATTTATCAAAAATTTGATTATTTTATAAATCAAAGAAAATGTTGAAATTATAAAGGACTTTAAAGACGTTTTTAAATATTAATATGAATTGAAATATATAAGAGATTTATAAATGGATATTTATAAATTGAAATATTGATATTATAAAACGAGTTTTTATAAGTTTTAGAATGAACTGTGAATGAATTTCATAAATGAATGAAATTCATAGAATTATAAACGGTGAAGTTATAAACGGAATTTTATAAGCAGTAGGTTTATAAAATTTATAAAGTTATTAAAAGAATGGTTTTGGATAAATAATTGAATCTTATAAGTTATAAGATTTATAATTATGAAGTTCAAAGGAACGATTTTGCAAACAAATAAATTATAAGTATTTAACTTATAATATGAACCTTTGGTATATAATTGAGTTATGAATTGAATATAGGGTAATAAGGGAATTTATAAACATTGTTTTATAAATTCGCAACGACTTATTTTGATAAGTTAATTTTTATAACTTATTTATGAAGTTATATTCACGTTTTAGACAGTGAATAATCCTTTAAAATGAAACGTATAGAAATGATGAAATTGTTAACGTAGTATATTCACGTTTTTGAATAGTGAATAATATGTTAAAGAAAATGTTTGAATGTGATGTTTTAAATAGAATTAAAACGATCTAACGATGTTTTCAAAATGTGTTAAGATTCGAAACCATAGATTTCAACATTCATTGTTGAAATAGACGTTTTCGAGAAATAAAAGGAAATGGTGGACGATAACACTGTTGTTATAGTAAATGATTTCCGAAAGGAAATGTTTTGTATAGTATTGGGATTTATATATCTATTTTAATTTCGAATCCCTATACTAGTGATTTTGGGTTGTCGTAACGATGTTTTACGTAACATTCTTTTTGGCCCAAATAAATATGTTTGAGAGAATGATTTCCTTAAAGAATGAAATATGTGCTTAATCTCGATTAAGTATATTGAATATTTTCCAAGTGTTGAAAATAAATAAAATTTGTTAATTACTTAATAAATAAGTATGGAAATGTTTTTCCAATGTGAAATGAAACGTTTAGAGAATTTATCTTTTTGAAGATAAATTGAAAATGAATAATTGAAATCGTATATTCATAGATATTTTGAAATATAAATTCACTATGGAATTTATAAAAGAAAGTGGAATTGTTAAAAATAAATATTGATTTATTTTTGAAGTGTGAAAATTATATACCTTGTAAAGCTATTTTTTGGGAAATAAATAATTTGGAAAATTATTTGGAATCTGGTGATGTGTGCATATCCATTGATAGTTTAATAACCAACTATCAATATTTACCTATGAAAGGTATTTGTTGTGATTTGTTGAATTTGAATGCTACACTTATTTTTAAATTATTGCGCTCGTTATTCGGATTACCCATTCCGAATAGTGATACGACGTAATGGATAACATTGATGACCGGTGTTGAAGACCGGATATTTGTGAGAGCGATAGGATGACCTATCGATTGTCTCTGCACTGAGTTGCAACGGTATAGAGACTCCCTAAGTGATGGGAAATCCGATCAGGATTGTGGATATCCGGATTGCAAGGACTTCTTTATAAGTGCCTTCGGTTTTGTTCGATCCCGGAACAGACTCGTATGGATTGTATGTCTGACATTACAAATTGAGATATAAAGCCGATTTCTTTCAAATATATTTCTATTGGTGGCGTTGAATTTATTCTCTTAGCTTAACACCCTTCTCTGAGACGTACGAGCTCATAGGTTATGTAGTTGAAGGTTATCAGCGATATATTCCCAATTTGGTAATGTGACATGCTGAATGTTGCTATGAAATGATCATTGTGTTGATTATTTGTGATAGGATCATTTATTTGATCGTCTATCCTGGTGATCATTTCTATGATCATTTGTTGACCCAAAGCATGGCTTTTGTATAAAGTATGTTTTTGTGGACGTGACTTCGTCGAGCCTCACACCTCAGGAATGGTCAAAACAGGAAAGATGCGGCAAGGTTATGAGGGGTAGCGCCCTTTAGGATATGTGCATTTCCTTCTGGAAAAGGGTGGTATCATGGTATGGAGCCCAGATATTTACTCATGTTGAAAACACTTTATGATTGTGTGAATTGATTGTGAGCGCTCGGATAAAGGTCCCAATGGACCGGGGGATGGCATATTCGGTCAGTTGTTACTCAGTTAGGGGTAACCCGGCCTTGTGTTGGCAGAGATCCGGTTTGGTTCTCGGGGACGTCCATCCAGAGGCGTTCTCATGTGGCAATGGGAAGTTCCTTGGCCTGACCATTCGTTGGAAATCCAATTCCCAATACGAAACCTTGTACGGTATTAGTTGTAGAACCTGCCATTTACTTATGGTGGTCACCACTGTTTAGATGGTAGCTATAGTAGGCATACGATAATGGTCGTATGTTGACTAAGATTTATATTCTACTTTCGAAATAAATTTTTCCTACACTATGCACTAATAATAATATCAAATGTTCTTTTTAATGCGTATCAAGCATCTTTGACTATCATAAGGAGAAATCTCCTCCGATTCTGCGTTTGCATTGTGTGTGTGTGCGGGAGGCCTTATGGTAGTCTCATTTTTTAAAAAGCATTGCAAATTGACTTTAAAAATATTCCTCTATTTTGATTTTTAAAGATAAATAAACTGTTTTGAGTTCTCACACCAGTCACATGACTGACTCGGAGTTTATTGTTTTCCTTCCTAAACTCTGGGTGCCCACCAATTTCCACACGGGCAGTCAAGAGTTAAGGTTTATCAGGATATTCTGGAGTTGCTGGAGGCAAGCTGGATGGCACGGCGTATTATTAGTATATAGTATTTCTTTTCCGCTGTTTGTTGTTGTTGTTGTTGTACACTCTGATGTAATGATGTAATGTAACGTAATAACTGATATAGTTCTTTGTTTAAAGATTATTCATTTATCTATTATATGTTGTTCCGCTGCGAATTGTGAGATTCTGTTGTTGTTCTGTTGTTTTCTGTTCCGTTCTATTTTCTATTTTCTTTACTCTCTATTTTCTATCCTTTCTCTCTTCTTCTATCCTTTTTCTTCTTCTTTCTTTTTTTTAAATATTGAGAATTCGTATTTCTGTTCATCTTGAATTAATGTTTGGAGATTAGTGTATATTCAAGGAGTACGGATTTGCGGGTCTTCACAAAAAACCCAAGCTCGCATCGATCATATCTCACGATCCACAAAACCAAATGCTACGAAATTTTTACAGGAGCTTACGTACAAGCCAAAGAACTTTCTTGCCAAGTTTCAGCTCAATTGTATCATTTTCTTATCGATGCGAAATTGATTCGTATTGATCACAGATCGAGTCGAAACTTGGTGGGGTCGGTCGCGTGGGCCTACTCATGTGCCAGAAGATGTCGCCCGAAGTTTGAGCATGATATCAGCCTCCTACGCCTATAAATAGCCCCCTGAAGCCTACGGAAAAAGGGATCTTTTGCTACTCAACGTCCAGACTCTGCTGGATTCTATTCACCTTACCATCATTGTTGTACTCAAATTACCTCATTGTAATCACTGTAATCATCTGTAACCGGCAAGGATAATCAATAAAAGATAAAAATTTAAAGTAGACGTAGGCCGGGGATAGCCGAACCACCATAAATATCGTGTTTCTGTTTGTTATTTCTAGATTGTTGACTGTTGTTTGCTTAGATCCGAGAGTTGTGTTTGAATATTGTTGATATGTATTCATACACTGGTGCTTTCACGATACTTGGGGTTGTGACCATTTTTGGCGCAAACACTTTAGTGCTTTCACTGAGAAGGCTAATTTGGGAGTTCTGTCAGTTGAATTTGAAAGTTTAGAGATTCAGATCTGAAGAGTCATGACAAGGCAATCAAGTAGAAGGCGGAGACCAGAGAGAAGTCAACACGAAGGGAGTCAAGAGGCTTCCTCAGGAGCGAACCAAGCTTCGGTCTTCATCACCAAGGATGAGATGGAGACAATGATAAGAAGGAAAGAGGAAATGATCCAGAATTTGTTTCGACGGATTGGGCAACTTAGTGCGTAGAATCGAGGAGCAGATGGAGTTCAGAATGGAGCAAGAAAATCCAACGTAGCACCAGGACTAGGGGCATAGACTTAGAGCATGTTGATCCAATCCTGGGGGAGAGACAGGGGCATCCGAGCAACCTGATGGTGGTAGAGGGATGAACGTTCATCCAGGGGGCAGATTCCTGAAAGCTCTCATGGACTCGGGGGCAGGTCTGTTGGGCGAATTCTCACCCAGAAGATCTTGAGACAACGAAGCGTCTGTTTCACCCGGGTTCGCAGTCACCACTTCATTCAGCATGACCGGCCTCTTTACCATTCGACAATGCAAGCCATAGCTCATTCGACATGAATAACCTCCAGTTCATTCACCAAGGCCAAGGAACACTCGGCACTCACGCATGAAGCTTCATTCGGCAGCACGAGCACAAGTCCATTCGGCATGGAAGCTCCATTCGGCAGCACGAGCCATGTCCATCCGGCATGACCAGCCCCTTTCCATTCGGCATAGCCGGTCCATGTCCCGCCGAATACCACCACCGGACCACACTATTGCCGAACCACCTTCCCATCACATCCCCACCGGACCACACTATTGCCGAACCACCTTCCCATCACATCTCCACCGGACCAACTCCAATGCCCTACCACCAAACCAACCACGACCGAATCAACTCCACTGCCACTCCAACACTACCACCGAATCAAGGCTTCAGCAATCCACTTCACACACCACCATCACCAGTCCAAGCTCTACCGAATGAAGCCTCGCCGAACCAGAAGTGCCAGGCCAAATTGCTTCAGCCCGGGCCCACCAGCAGTTATATACTTCCAAGACCCCTGCCCCCTACCTCATTCTATAAATAGAGGGGCAGGGGTACAACAATGGCAGACAAGTTTGAGAGCTCAAGCAAGGAAGGAACTTTCAAACTACTTTCATACACTTGTATACAACGCATTGTACTTGTAACCTGAAAGAAAGAAGATAATAACATATAAAGTGGACGTAGGCACATTCTGGCCGAACCACTATAAATCTGTGTGTCTTTTACATTTCAGCCCCTACTTTTCTCATATTTACATACTCATCTAAAATCATTGAAAATTACATATAATCAACTAAATAATACGACTTGGAGGTGTTTGTCCATTTTTTGTGCAAACATTTTTGGTGCTTTCACTGAGAGCTGAACTCAAACTTCATCTTCTCCCACTCAACCTTTTTCCTAACGACATCACTCGTTGCTTAGAAATCATGCCTTCCAAACAGAGAAGGGATGTTAACAAAGGAAAGAACATCGCAACTAGCAGCCTTCCAGATCCAGCAATCACAGATCAGCCCACTTCAACAGCAGTACCAGATGAAAATCAGGAAAATCCAACTGGTCCCGCAACGGAACAACCAATCACTAGGGCAGATCTGGACAGGGTTGTGGCTGAAGTAACTAACCGCTTCACATCCCAACAAGAAACTTTGGTGGACCAACTCATGACACGCTTAAGGGACGCTGAAGAGTCCAACCGCAACACTGAATCATGGGGTGAATCCCAATCCGGAGGATCCCGGAGGCAACAAAGGTCTTCACTCTTCGAACAAGCTATCAACAGGAAAAACGATGATAGGGGCCGCGCCCGGACTCAGCCCGAATTCCGACTCGAGGAAGCCCTTGGAACCGAACCTAGCGGGGGAGGCACCAGGCGAGGGTCGGATGTAGCTGAGCCAGTCATGCCACCTAATCATAGAAACCCCGCTGAACGGAGCCGAGCTAGAACCCAGCCCGAAGTTGACCCCATGGATGTGCTCGAAACAGAACCCCACAGGGGAAGATCAAGGCAGGGGGCAACTGTAGCTGGTCCTAGCGTGCATCCAAGCAGCCAAAGACAACCACTGGATAATGCTAGAGGTGATAGACTGTACCATCCCTACAGGTCATCTGGGCGAGATAGATCCCGCAGGGAAGAACCGAGCTCATTTTTGTCCGCTCCAAGTTCTGACGAGCGGATGGCACGATTATTCAGAGAATGTGTCCAACGGGAGCAAAGGGACCGGGGAATAGGCGCTAGGGTCACCAGTCCCTTTACCCGAAATATCGAAACTGCCATCACTCCCCGGGAATGGAAAATGCCAACCATGGAACCTTACAAAGGAACTTCCGACCCCATCGTACACCTGCAGAGATACACCCAGCACATGCTCATGAGTGGAGCAACAGAAGGAGTATTATGTAAATGCTTTCCGCTATTCCTATCAGATCTAGCTACCTCCTGGTTCTGCCATCTACCCCAAGGATCCATCAACTCATGGGAGATGTTAAAAGAAAGGTTTATTAGCCAGTTCCGCATCCATGTGGAACAACCCAGGGATGCTTATTCTCTATCCAATGTCAAACAGAAAACCGGAGAGACGCTACAACAATATCTAACACGGTTCAACGCCGCAGCGGCAGCAGTTCAAGATGCCGATGAAAAACTCACTCTAATGGCCCTCTGTAGTGGTGTGCATCCAGACACCAAGTTTGCCAGAAGATTAACTAAGGAAAAACCAGTTACCTTGCCTGATTTCTTCCATGAAGCTGGAAAGTATATGAGACTTGAAGACGCTGCTACGGAGAGGCAGCCAGGGCAACAAGGCAAGATAATTCAGGACAAGGTTCCCACTGCAGCTAAGGACGCTCGAAGAAATGAATCTAGAGACAATGCTGGGGGCAGAAAGGGTGAGAAGCGCCAATATCGACCAGGGCCAAGATTTGACTCCTACACTCCTTTGAATGAAACAATCGAAAACATCTACCTAGCCACTCAGGGCGAACTCGGATACAAGCGCCCCCCGCACAAGAAAGAATCAGATAACGCACTCAAGTCCGGAAAGTTCTGTCGCTTCCACGAATCCCACGGACATGACACCAATGAATGCCACCATCTTCGGGACTTGATCGAAGAACACATTAGAAGAAGAAGACTGGAACGTTATGTGAAAAGTCAGAACAGGACTCCAACTCCTGCCCATGAGAACTCAAAGCAACCCCTCCCAGAAGTAGGCGGAGGGAGTCGCAACAATCACAACACCAGTGGCTCTAGTCAAGAGAAGATAGTAGTCCTTACCATCTCAGGAGGACCACACATTGCCGACAGAAGTTGGGCAGAGATGGAAAGGTACGGCAAGTCGCTTAGAAATGCCGAAGGATACGTTAACTCCGTCACAGAAGAACGCCAACCGAAACGAAAAGAGAGCGACGACATCATATTCAGTAGACGCGATTTGGAAGGAAGACAGTGCCCACATATGGATCCTATGGTCATCTCTGCCTGGTTCGGCCCTGCTAAAGTTTTTCGGATTCTAATAGACACGGGAAGCTCCGTAAACATCTTGTTCAAACATGCTTTCGACAAAATGAAGTTATCAATGAAGGATGTGTCTCCCTGCGACAAACCACTGCACGGTTTCACTGGAGATGCAAAAATGCCCCTCGGGCAACTTGACCTCTTCGTCGAAATAGGAAGTCATCCCCGCTCCGTGGTGCGAAAACAAACGTTCGTGCTAATAGAGAACCACTCGGCTTACAACGCCTTCTTGGGGAGACCAGCCTTGTCTGACTTCCAAATTGTCCTAGCCCCCTGGTGCCTGAAGATGAAATTCCCGACAGACAACGGAATAGGAGAAGTAGAAGGAGATCAAGACGCTGCCCGAGACTGCTATGTAACTGAGCTTCGCAACAACCGCAGAAAGAATAAAGGAAAAGATGCAGAGACTACTCTCTGCATGAAAAGCTTGGAGGCATAGCAACTAAAGAAAGCCCCTCCTCTTCGATACACAAGCGATCCCTTCAATGAACTAGACCCCCGGGATAAAGAGGAGGAGGCTACCGCCGAGCCTGCAGAGGCTATGGAATTCGTATCTGTAGATAAGCACGATTCAAGTAAACTATTAAAAATCGGATCTCAGCTGAAAACGGAATTAAAGGGTCAACTCATTGACTTTCTCCGCCACAACTTAGATGTATTTGCGTGGACCCACGCCGATATGACAGGAATCTCTCCAGACGTAGCGTGCCACATGTTGAACATCGATCCCACCAAGGTACCAGTAAAGCAGAAAAAGAGGAGCATGGGGGCAGAGCGATCAGCAGCCCTTGATGAGGAAGTAAAAAATCTACTTGCTAATGACTTCATACGGGAAGCCATCTACCCAGAATGGATCGCTAACCCAGTGCTAGTAAAAAAGGCCAATGGAAAGTGGCGAACATGTATTGACTTCTCCAATCTGAATGACGCTTGCCCGAAAGACTGCTTCCCACTTCCCCGAATTGACCAACTCGTGGACAGCACAGCTGGGCACGAACTCCTATCTTTTATGGATGCATACTCCGGATATAACCAGATCCCCATGCACGCTCCCGATCAGGACCACACTAGCTTCATCACCGACCGCGGATTATATTGTTACAAAGTCATGCCTTTTGGACTCAAAAATGCTGGAGCTACCTATCAACGCCTCGTCAACAAAATGTTCGCAGAACTGATAGGACGTACTATGGAAGTATATGTGGATGACATGTTGGTGAAGTCCAGGAAAGCCAACGACCATGTAAGCCATCTGGACGATATGTTTCGGGTACTTCGCCGATATGGAATGAAGCTGAATCCTCTAAAATGCTCCTTCGGAGTATCATCGGGAAAATTCTTAGGACTCATCGTCCACGCCAGAGGAATCGAAGCAAACCCTGAACAAATCCGAGCTTTAAAAGAAATAAGGATACCTTCCACTCGGAAAGAAATGCAGAGCCTAAACGGAAAGGTGGCCGCCCTAAGCAGATTCATTTCCAAGGCAACTGACAAGTGTGTCCCTTTCTTCGAAGCACTCAAGAAAGACAAAGGGAGGTTCGAGTGGACCGACGAATGCTTAAAAGCCTTCCTCAACCTAATCGAACACCTTCAGAGACCACCAGTACTCTCAACTCCAAATGAAGGTGAAGTGTTATACCTATACCTCGCTGTATCATCTCATGCTCTAAGCGCCGCCTTGGTAAGAGAAGAAGACCGCACACAACGTCCGGTTTACTTTGTAAGCAAGAGATTTACGGGGGCAGAAGCCAGATATCCTAAACTTGAGAAGTTAGCATATTGTTTATTGATCGCGTCACGGAAACTGCGACACTACTTCCAGTCTCACTCCATCAGGGTTCTAACCGATCAACCACTAAGACAAGTGCTCCATCGTCCTGACACTTCTGGGCGACTCCTCAAATGGTGCATCGAACTAAGTCAGTATGATATCACCTACCATCCCCGCACCGCTATCAAAGGACAAGCCATGGCTGATTTCATTGCCGAATTCACTACCAACAAAGGCAAGGAACAATCCGAAGTAGCAAAAAACATCAAGTGGAACCTCTTTGTAGACGGAGCATCGAACGAACAAGGCTCGGGGGCAGGTATTGTGATCGTCACCCCCAGGGGAAGAAAGTTGTACTATGCATTAAGATTGGAGTTCACGGCCACTAACAACGATGCTGAATATGAAGCAGTAATAGCGGGATTGGAACTGGCCCTAGAAATTGGGATCAATTCCTTATGTATTCATAGTGATTCTCAGCTTATCGTAAACCAGGTACTAGGAGAATTCCAGACTCGAGGAGAACGGCTCACAGCATACCTAAAGAAAACCAGACTGCTGCTCGATCGATTGGACCATTATCTAATCAAACACATTCCTCGAGAAGAAAACCAAGAGGCAGATGAACTTGCAAAGCAAGCTAGTATGAAGGACAGCACCATTCCCGGAGCACTAGTAATCTCAAGGCAGCTAGCCCCGAGTTTCGAACAAGCGAATCTGATAACTGCAATCGAAGAAGGAACCTGGATGACTCCTATCCGGAAATATTTGCAAGATGGCATACTACCCGACAGGCGTGACGAAGCCAAGAAGATCTTGAGGAAAGTTCCCCACTACACAATGCAAGAAGGCATCCTCTACCGGCGTGGTTTCTCTAGCCCCCTATTAAGATGCGTCGCCGGAAGGGAAGCCAAGGAGATATTAACAAACATCCATCAGGGAGGATGCGGAGATCACACTGGAGGACAGACTTTGGCAAGAAAGATACTCCGATATGGATATTACTGGCCCACACTAAACAAAGATGCCCTAGACTTCGTTAAGAAATGCGACAGATGTCAGAAGTTCGCCAAGATCCCTCGACTACCCACAAACGAAATTACTCAAATGACCAGCCCTTGGCCCTTTGCCGTATGGGGAATTGACTTAATTGGCGAACTGCCAACGGGCCGAGGCGGAGCCAAATATGCTATAGTGGCAGTCGATTATTTCACCAAATGGGTGGAAGCGGAACCTTTAAATAAAATATCTTCAGCAAAAGTTATCAACTTCTTGATCAAAAACATTCTGTGCAGGTATGGAGTCCCCCTCAAGATCGTATCAGACAACGGACTCCAATTTGACAGCGAAGAATTTGCCGACTGGTGCCAAGAGCATGGAATTCATAAAAGCTTCTCATCAGTAGCTTACCCTCAGGCAAACGGACAAGTTGAAGCTGTCAACAAAATTCTCAAAACCCTAATCAAGAAGAAACTTGAAAAGTCAAAAGGCGCTTGGGTGGACGAACTTCCTACGGCACTATGGGCATACCGCACATCTTTCAGAACATCAACGGGACATACTCCTTTCTCTTTGGCATATGGATCGGAGGCAATGCTCCCAGTTGAGACTATTGTGCCTTCCCACCGTAGGATCCACTACAACCCAGAAGAAAACGAAGAACTCCTCCTCATGTCTTTGGATCTGATTGAGGAAAGGAGAAACGATGCAGCACTCAAAGCAGCAGCTCACAAACAAAAAGTGGCAGCACTATACAATTCCAAAGTCAAGCATCGCAGCTTACAAGAAGGAGATCTTGTCCTCAGGCGAATCTTTCCGCGCCCCGGGGCACTGGACCCCATCTGGGACGGACCATATGTAATTCACAAAGATCTCCACAACGGAGCTTACATTTTGTCAACAGTGGACGGAGAGGTGTTCCAGAGGGCATGGAACATCCGACACCTCCGTCGATACTTTTCTTAACTTGTACTGCCCATATGAAGTGAATTAACAAAGAGAATCAGTGGACGTAGGCATTTTCGTGCCGAACCACTTTAAAAAATCTTGTCTCTTTTTAACTTGTTCCTTTATGTCTTGGCTACTTGTTAAGCGTTATCCCTTTCTGTTGAACAAAATTCTATGGCATCTCCACTCAAGACGCACCGCGGCCTCATCTGGACTAGGCCTAACAGGTACGCTACGATTCTATGCACTCGCCAATGAGACTCTTTTGCCCCGGCATCCCTCTGCTGCGGGTTAACTCATTGCGCGCCTGCCCTCAAAGCCAACTGTAATGAGCCGATTATAAGTCATCATAAAGGCCGACTATAGCCGATGGCAGCTCATTACGGCGTTCGGCTCGTCGGTAACTGTGAACCTACTTTAAGCCCCAACATAAGGTGTGGCCAGCCAGGGGTAGTTCACGGCCAACGGCACCCACGCTAGCCGGCCACGGTAAATCGAATAATACCCACGATTACGGACCATAATGGTTCGGGTAGTTACCGTGCGCGATCTCGGCTCCGATGTGTCTTAAGTGCGGCTGTGGTAAAAAAGAAAACTCCCCGCGGAGGCGTAAGATGGGTGACAAATGTCTCCAAGACCCACAGCTAGGGAAAGTGACTACAAAACCCGTTTGCCACGAACTTAAGCACATCGACGGCCTTCCGTGACTGGAAGTTTTACTTTTACTATATTTCCATTTCATTTAAATATTTTTCTCCTATCCTGTATAACAAACTCTAAAGTACAGGAAACCAAATAGGAAGCATTCACTCATGAGGCTCTAAGCCTGCGTACTGGGTGGCAGGGTGCTCAGCTATACCCGTGAACAGTTACACGAGACACTCAAAGCTACCGCCTGCGAATAAAACATGAAGGGCGGTACTCTCTTTTCTTGCACATAAATGCGTAACTATAGCTTATTCATACACTGACACTGCAACACGTGAAATTATATTTCAAGCAAAAAACTTAGCATCAAACACAACTAGAATCACAGGCATATACATAGCTATACTTCTCCAACAACGTATCTAGATAATCACAGCACAACAAGATAGTGATAACGTATTAACATAAAGAGATCAACACGTATTATAGAACTACACAAAGGCTGTCTGATGTCACAACATAACTACATGAAATTATTCGTCACAAATAATATTATTACAACACTTGAATTTTTTAGACTGACATAAACAGTGAAAAAAAAAAAGAAACAAAAGGATGGCGGATGCATCCACACTCCGTCACCAACTCCCCCAGCCTACTTAGCCGCAGGATCAGGGCCCCCAGCATGTGGATCTGAAGTCCCACCTGTCCGAATCAGAAGAGGAATTCATTAAATGAACGATCAAGTTATGAAAACACGGAAGGAAAAGAAAGGGAAAAGAATAACTCACCAGCACCCGCCGCTTGATCCTCATCATCCAGCTGTACACCCGCTTCCTCTGCAGCAAGCAGCCGCATCCCCTCCTTCACCGCCGCTTGCTCCTCCTTGGAGAACTGAGCGGTAACCGCACTCAAGTTGAAAGCCTCTCCGCCTTTCTTACCCGCATTAACCCTGGCCTCCTCCAAAGCTTGAAGATATACCTTGGCCATGACCCGAGGATAGTCGTCCATCCAAGACAAGCCACCCTCCTTCCAAGTTTGGAAGTACATGTCCTGCAGCATCTCATCCATCATCCCCTCGTTCTCCTCAAACTCCCTCACCCGGGCTTCAGAAGCTTGCAGCTTGGCAACGGCGGCATCCCTCTCTGATTGGTACCTTAAGCAGTCAGCCTGGAACTTCCTCCTCATTTCCTCCTCCTTCAACTTGAGGGACCTCCTCATCTCCTCCATCTCCTCCTTCAACTCGGCCTGGGCCATCTCCGCAGCCTCGAGCCTCCCGGACAACTCCTCTACCCGCTCGAGATCCGCATTTCGAACCTCATCCACCGTTGTAATAGCCATGTTAATCCGCTCCCTGCAGGTGACCTCCATTTTCCGTAACTCCGCCCTACTTGCCTTCTCCATGGTCTCTTTCAGACGCTGGGAAGCTTCCTCATGCTGGGAGATCTGGATGGCTTGGTCGGCAAGCTGCTTGGCCTGATCGGCAACCTTTAGCCTTAACCGAATGTTAGCACTCCCAATCTCCTCCCCGGCCTTGACCAATCGAGCATGATGCTCCATTAACTTCTTAGTCTCTTCGGCCACCCGATCAATATTAGCCTTGGCCTCGTCCCCCATAGTAACTACTCGGGTAGTAAGCAGATCAAGATCTAGGGACTTGGCCTCATCCAGCACTCTTACCATGGGGTTGCGGGGAAGAAGGTGCTCGCCCGTGGCCTCATCAAATGAAATGTCTTGAGAGCTTGGGTCTAAATCGGGATGACCGGAAAAGGGGTCACGAGGCACGGGGTGAGGCATATCGGGACGCCTTATGCGAAGGATAGTAGGACTCTTGGAAGGAGGAGGAGGGGGGCCGGGCTCCATGCTCTCCTCCGTAGTATCAAGAGGAGGCTGAGTAGGAGGAGGCTGAATAGGAAGCTGCGAAGCAGAAGAAGACTCAAATAGGGAACGGCTCCGCTTCCTTTTCTGAATACTCTCTTCAATGACCCCGAGAAGAGGACGATACCTAACCACGTCCCCAGTACGACCAGTGGGAGGCTTCGCAGAAGCCCTTCTCGACTTGAAGTGTTCGAGGCGGTGTCGAATATCTGAAGTTTTAACCACCTGGCCTGCCCCTGGGATAACGAACGAGTGTTACGAACATACAATAATCCGCAGTTCATGAAAATGTGCTAAGTTAAAAAGAAAGAAAAGTGAGAAGACACATCTATTATACAAACCCGGCGGAGGAGTGGGATACTGCAATAAGTCCTGGATCTCATTCCAGGACGGAAGTGAACCGTAAAAAATTTCTAAGTCCCTATCGAAAATGGAATCGGCAGAAGACAAAAGTTCACCTTGCATCGCCGGGGTCACCCTAGCTGAGGAACCCTTAGAGGATGGGTCAGTGCTAACCACAGCTTTGCCGGTTTCCTCTGCCTTCTCCGTTTCCTTCTCTGTTTCCGACTCCCCCTCTGACTCCCCGAAGGCCCGACGGAGAGCCTCATCCAGTTCGAGGTCCTGCTCAGAGGTTAGAGCAGCAACACCGCTACCACCCTGACCATCGCCATCTCCTCCACCCTCCGACCCTTCTCCAACTTCACCTCCTTCCTCCTCTTCTACACCTTCCTCCTCCGGGACATCCGGGCAAGTACTTGGAGAAGGGCCATCGGACTCCTTGAGCTTCTTGCCTCCTACGACTGGACGTTGTGCAAAGGGCTTCCTCTTGCCACCCTTCGCTGTCACCCCACCTTTAGGCTGGGCAGCCTTCTCTTCTGCCGTGTCCCTCTGTTTGACTACGGACTGATGTGGGAGGATCAAATTATACGACAAGAGCCTGGCATTCCTAATCAGATAAGCAGCCGATCTGTCTCTCCCGGAAATAGCTTCAATTTCTGCTGCCATCCGAACCAAGCGATCATCTTCCACAACCGCAAAACCACCTGTCGCTAGCAAGAAATAAAAGCGCATAAGAGAGTGAATTACAGCCAAGACAGGAATTATGAGTAGAGTTTTTACTTACATCCGGAGGTAAATCGGCGAATAGAGACGGAGTCATCCCTGACAAAGAACCATTCCTTCTTGAACATGCTATACTTCGAGTATAAATCCAAAACAGGCTTGAAGGAAACGGCTGACTCCAAGCTAATATATGGGGACCCCTTCCTGTACCCCCTCAGATTGTACAGATATCGTATTTCCCGGTTGGAGGGGGCGCGCCCATATCTCTTCTGGAAGATAGCATATAAGCATACCAGAATGGCATAAGAGTTGGGCTGAAGCTGGAATGGAGCCACCTTCAGATAAGTGACGAAGCTTAGTATCCAGGCGTTGATTGGAGGAATAGCCCCGCACATGCAATGGTACCGGCTATAAGCGAAGTACCCCTCAGGGGGATCATATGGCATGACCCCTTCCCCCGGTAACAACATAAGAGCCCTGTCTATCCCAAAGGAACGGGATATAACGTCAAGTTGCTCCTCCTTTAAGGAGCTTGGGAAGCAGTCAGGGGGAGAGTTCAAAAGTTCCTGTGGACCACATCCGTCCACTAGAGACTTCGGAATAGGTCGGTGTTGCCCGGATCCTGATTGGACTGGGGGCGAGGAAGAAGAAGGCTCTCCTGTGCCTCTAGACTTCTTTCTGTCTGATCGTGTTTCCGCTTTGCGAGACATTTTCTGCAGCACAAGAAAAACCTAATATTAGAACAAGGAAAATAGAAAAGTAAACAAACAAGTGCGTGCAAGTGTGGAATTTCATTCGCAAGCTGAAGTCTTCCAGATCACAAGTTCATTCGGTTTCCATGTTCATTCGGCTTCCAAGTTCATTCGGTTTCCAAGTTCATTCGGTTTCCAAGTTCATTCGGTTTCAACCCCATTCGGTTTTCATCTCATTCGGCTCCAAGGCAGTAGTCCCATTCGGTGAAGCAAGGACATACGTGTGTATTCGGTAATAAGTATATACCTGGTTCGGTATAAGGTTGGTTCGGCAAACACTTGATTCGGCAATGGAGTGATTCGGCTCTACTCGTTCGGTAAAGAAAAACAAGGGGGGTACGGCCTCTATATATAGGCAAACTCACAACCACCGAACCAGATGTCTCGCCCAACCGGACCAATGATACCGGACCACCAGAAGCCGGATGAGAATAGCCGGACCAACCAAGAACCGAATGGAACCCTCTATCTACCGTCCAAGACCAGGAACTGGGGGCACGCAGGGCGCTTCACTCAGATAAGTACCGAACTCCAGAACTAACTAATAAAATAAGATTATGACAACGATGAATAAGTCGTAAAACTCCCACTAGCATGAATTAAATCGTTCACACGTGTACGCGACCACGAATGGTCCATAGGCACGCTCTGAATGGTCATTAACCCTATCATCGTGGGAATTTACACTTTGACACGTCTTTTTAAACTCATAGGTGAGACGGATAGTTGACTCTGATAATTACGAAATGGCTAAGCTACTTACACATGTACGGGATCACGAACGATCCCTAGGCATGCCCTGAGCTGGCGATAAACCACCTTGACAAACGATCCAGGGAATCACTCTAACGTGAACCTGGCATCGATAATGCAAAGCCCCCTCGGGGCACACCAACTCGCCTCGAACGGCGCAATTCACTTCATCCCGAACGTTTCGACCACGAACGGTCATCGTTTGAAATCATACTAAAACTGTAAATCCCTTTGCAGGACCTCAACAGGATATGAACATCCAGCCCATGACATTACAAAACACGCCTTCTTGCCGCAGGGAAACAAAGCGCGACACATGCAAGCACGTGCCCCACTTTGGGGGGCAAATGTTGGGCGAATTCTCACCCAGAAGATCTTGAGACAACGAAGCGTCTGTTTCACCCGGGTTCGCAGTCACCACTTCATTCAGCATGACCGGCCTCTTTACCATTCGACAATGCAAGCCATAGCTCATTCGACATGAATAACCTCCAGTTCATTCACCAAGGCCAAGGAACACTCGGCACTCACGCATGAAGCTTCATTCGGCAGCACGAGCACAAGTCCATTCGGCATGGAAGCTCCATTCGGCAGCACGAGCCATGTCCATCCGGCATGACCAGCCCCTTTCCATTCGGCATAGCCGGTCCATGTCCCGCCGAATACCACCACCGGACCACACTATTGCCGAACCACCTTCCCATCACATCCCCACCGGACCACACTATTGCCGAACCACCTTCCCATCACATCTCCACCGGACCAACTCCAATGCCCTACCACCAAACCAACCACGACCGAATCAACTCCACTGCCACTCCAACACTACCACCGAATCAAGGCTTCAGCAATCCACTTCACACACCACCATCACCAGTCCAAGCTCTACCGAATGAAGCCTCGCCGAACCAGAAGTGCCAGGCCAAATTGCTTCAGCCCGGGCCCACCAGCAGTTATATACTTCCAAGACCCCTGCCCCCTACCTCATTCTATAAATAGAGGGGCAGGGGTACAACAATGGCAGACAAGTTTGAGAGCTCAAGCAAGGAAGGAACTTTCAAACTACTTTCATACACTTGTATACAACGCATTGTACTTGTAACCTGAAAGAAAGAAGATAATAACATATAAAGTGGACGTAGGCACATTCTGGCCGAACCACTATAAATCTGTGTGTCTTTTACATTTCAGCCCCTACTTTTCTCATATTTACATACTCATCTAAAATCATTGAAAATTACATATAATCAACTAAATAATACGACTTGGAGGTGTTTGTCCATTTTTTGTGCAAACAAGGTCGAAGGTAATGAACGAGAACTACATCTTGGAGGTAATGACAGATTGGCAGAGATGGTCAGGCGAGCCATGAGGGGCGGATTAGTAAATAGAGATATTGAAGATGTAAACAGGAGTCCCTTTTCTCCTACGATTAGGATGGCTAGGAACCCACTAGAGTTCAAGATACCATCAGTGGAGATGTACGATGGGAGGACGGACCTCGCGGTCCATCTAACAAAGTATATGAGGCACATGGAAGTGCTGGGGGCATCACAGAAAGTCATGGCCTGATGCTTTCCATTGTATCTGACAAATATCACAGCACTACGGTGTAGGCAGCTGCAGAGCAACTCCATAGGAACGTGGGCTGATTTAGTTGAGAAGTTCATGAGGCAATTTAGGGTTCATATCGCAAGACCCAAAAATGTGATGAGTTTGACAACTTTAAAGCAGAAAGCTGGGGAGTCTTTGAGGAATTTTCTGACATGATTCAATGCGGCGGCAGCGTCGGTGGACCGACCAGATCCATCCATCGTTATGATGGTGGCTGTATCCGGAATAGCTGATGGCATAGAGTTTAAAAATTCGTTAACTAAAGATCCGCCAATGGATTTAAGAGAATTCTATCATGAGGCCGAAACATTTTTACGATTGGAGGATGCTAATGAAGAAAGAGAAAAGGGAATCGATGTTAATGCTATCAAGGGTGGAAACCCATCTGGACAAGGTGCAGAGATTGGTAAAGGGAAACGAAAGGATGAGAATAATGATGACAGGTCAAAGTGGCTACAGTGGGAGCCGCGATTCACCACTTATTCGGAGCTAAATGAAAGTTTGGAGCGAATCTATCAGGATACCAAAGAGCAAGTTCCCTATCGTAGACCAATGCGAAGGAATCCAACTGTTGACGAGAGGGAACAGACAAATATTGCTTATTCCATGAACTGAATGGTCATAAAACAAACGACTGTGGACATCTGAAGGATGAGGTGGAAGGGCATATCAGGAATGGTAGGCTACGTCAGTATGTGAGGAGGCGAGCTCCAGCGGTGGAGCCAGAACGACCACCGTCTACATCAGCTAGGGGTGACCCTGAACGGGGACACCGGATGGTTATCAATTGATTGAAATAATGATGAACAAGTTGTAAATTTCTCACTAACATGGTTAAACCATTTACTTATGTACGGGATCGCGAACGATCCACAGGCATGCTCTGAATGACTATTGATCGTATCGTAGTAAGAATTTGCACTTTGACATCCTTGTCTTGCTTTTGATTAGTATTGATTTGAACATTTGGATTTGGTTTGTTTGGAAATTTCAGTTAGAGAATTCATATGAGCATTAATTTGATATTTACAATTCTGTAAAAAAAAAAGTTACTTGTATATCCGTTGGATCGCGAACGGTCCATAAGCACACCTTGTATGGCGATGAACCGCCAAAATCGCTGATTCAGAAATTCATCCGAACGTGATATCTGACTCTAGTAATGCTAAGCCCCCCAACATTCGATCGCGAACGATTACATTCTACCTCATGTGGCACCCGACCTCGAACGGTGACAATTCGTCAAGAATGACGCCCGACCGCGAACGGTCAGAATTCATCTAGTATGACACCCGATCGCGAACGATCACAATTTGCCACGGACGGCACCCGATCGCGAACGATCACAATTCACCACCCACCGCGAACGACATCCGACCGCGAATGGCATCTGACCGCGAACGGTCGCATATCACCTCAAACGACTCACGATTCCGAGCGATCATCATTGGTGGTCATATGAAACTATCAAGTTCTTTACAGGTGATCGACAGGATATGAACATCCAACTTATAGCATTACAAAACACACTTTTTACAAAAAGGCATGTTTTGGGGAGCAAAGTATTACCCCGCCTTTTGGCAAAGCCGAGATACCCAAAAATTAACTGAAACCCAATGATTACAAGTCATGAATGTAGATTATGCATTGCAGGTTCGCTATGGATATCGATTAATTTTGTCCAAGTCCGGATCGGGCCACAATTGACAAGACATGATAAGCAAAGCCATGGAAGCCTGTTTTCCAAATTTCAAGCCAATCCAAGTACGTATGCTCAAGATATAATCGATGCAAGTTGAAGGAAAAGGCCGCATTTTCGTATCCATCGGAAAGCTTAACTTTGTATCGATAGAGTCCGTATCCATCATCCCGTCTCAATTTGTATCCATCAACTTCACATCGATCAAGTTCGAATCCATCAAGGAACCTAGGCTCACACCGATCAAATTCATACCCATCAACATAGCACGCGCTTCGTATAGATCAGCTGTGTCATGTTTCGTGTCCATCCAGCAAGATACGGTCCGTATCCATAGATGAGCTTCTATTCGAATCCATCGTCTTCGTATCGATCAGGGATACAATACCCCCGTAGTCTCGAATCCATCAAATTCTGTTAGTTCAAATTCATCAAGCAACTGCTCTTCGTACCCATCAGGTGACTTCGATTCGCATCCATCGAACGGAGATGAATTCGTATCCATCAGGAGTCCTTGTTCGAATCCATATCCAATAGCTTGTTCGTGTCCACCAAGTCAAATGAGCCTAGATTGATGCAACGGTCATCGATGATAACGTGGCGAGAATCATGGATGTGAAATGGTCAACTCGGAGCAAAAAGGTGATTAATGCAAGGAATGAGCACCGCGTCGTCACAGAAGCACATGCGTCATCGATTCGAAATGGATCGATTCGAATTCATGGATTCGAACCAGACAGCCAACGAATAACCCGAGCTCGCATCGATCATATCTCATGATCTACAAATCCAAATGCTACGAAATTTTTATAGGAGCTTAAGTACAAGCCAAAGAACATTCCTGCCAAGTTTCAGCTCGAATGGATCATTTTCTGATCGATACGAAATTGATTCGTATCGATCACAGATCGAGTCGAAACTTGGTGGGGTCGGTCGCGTGGGCCAACTCACGTGCCAGAAGAAGTCTCCTAAAGTTTGAGAACGATATCAACCTCCTACGCTTATAAATAGCCCCCTGAAGCCTATAGAAAAAGGGATTTTGGCTACTCAATGTCCAGACTCTGCCGGATTCAATTCTACACCTTACCATCGTTGTTTTACTCGAATTACTTCATTGCAATCGCTGTAATCATCTGTAACCAGCATGGATAATAAATAAAAGATAAAACTTTGAAGTGGATGTAGGCCGGAGATAGCCGAACCACTATAAATATCGTGTTTCTGTTTGTTATTTCTGGATTGTTGTTTGCTTAGATCCGAGATTTGTGTTTGAATATTGCTAATCTGTATTCATACACTGGTGCTTTCATGATACTTGGGGTTTGTGACCATTTTTGGCGCAAACAACCATCACCATGGATCACCATCGATCCATATAGCTCAGCTCGGTACCGATCCATAAAAATTTGTTGTTTAGCCAAGATCTTTTCACCTTCTTTAGGATATGAAAACGTGGGTGAACGTGGCAGAGGGTGATAAATGCTATTTCAGGATCTTTTTTCTGCATTCTAAATTTTTGTTCTGATATTGTAATTTCTTGGATCATTTTCAATCCATAGACCACCGGTCCATAAGATCACTTTTGTAAAAACTTCACAAAATCATTAACAAAGCTCAACTGGACGAAGGCCAATTATTTTCCAAACCACTATAAATTGTTGTGTGCAGTTCTTGCTTATTTTCATTTAATTCCTTCATTTTATTCTCTTCTACAAATCTTTAAGGTGTTTATGACAACTTTGGGGCAAAAAATAGATATAAGGGATGTGTATGTAATATTGACTTGTGACATGTCATAGGATATTATGTACTCATCATCCCCTATTATTTATAACACTTAAATTCATTTTAATAAATTATGAATTATGGATAAAAGTTTCTCTCTATCATTTACACAAAAATCGATATACTATGGCAATAGATAGTTATTGAGCACACTCAAGCTGCTTGTATGCTCTAGAGAATCCTTACATTTCCCTAGACAGGTAAGACAAATTATATGACTTTGTTGAGCACAGTCAAGGGTCATATACTTGTACTTAGACATCGCAAATAATAGGTCTTGAGTGTATATTGAGCACTCTCAACGTTGGAGTGATAATTAGGAGCAATGGATAAAATGCTAGGAATTACATCATGATTAAACCTATAAAGTGCAATTCACCATTTGTGGATATCATGATTTGTTAAGCACACTTAAGTTTATGAATACAGATAAATGGGTCCTAACATCATTATAGGAATTCTAAGAATTCACGCATTTTCCTTAGTGATTGGGAACATGTGGAAAACTTAATAGAACCTTGTTAGAAAAACATGTTAAACCATTCTAATAAGTATATAAACATATGCAAATATTATAAAATATACTAAACAAAACTATAGGAAAATGTATCTTGAAGTAAGAAATACCAATTAATTTGGACCATAACAGATTGACAAACAAATATAATGCATGCCATGGTAGAAAACTCTTCCCTTTCCTCCTCCCGCCAGCGCAATTTAAATGCCCAATCCTTTACAAATAGATGATGCATAAGCTTCAATGCTATTAGATCTAGAAGATCAGCATAAATGATGCTCCTTACCTAATAAACGATTAGTAATTCTGATAAGTGTTGGAATGCAAGTCAATAAAAGGGAAAAGCAAGTTGATGGCAACTTTAGTTCTGCCATAAATTTTGGCTAAATCTAATGCAAATATAAATGAAGCTCTATCTATTCACTCTTGGAAGGACGTTATCGATAGAGTTAAGGGTATGCCCTAGGGGCAATTATGTAATTGTTATGTATATCTGACTCGATAACCAATCTTGTTCGAAATAAAAGGTGTTTTTTTCAATTATATATTTTATATAATGTGTTATATTAACTAATTAATTTAATTAAATGTATGTTTAATAGAAATTCTATAAATTATATGTTTGGTGATAGTAGTTTCAATGTGTTATAATCATAACTGATTTACCATAATAAAATTAATATACCGTTTTAAATATTTCTGATCAAGATGTATTGATATTATATATCGATACATCTATTGAGACTAGAGTACTTAATACTCTCCAAATGTTGGGCAGTCTATCACTCATGACTATTAGGGGAACCAAAGGGTTACTTACTAATAGATATTTGATAATTATGGAGTGACTCACTCGATAATTTCTATAACTATGATCAAAGAGAAAATATCAGTTTGATGATATTACACAATTTTCTTGACTTAATAATACTATTGATCTTCAATATGAAAGTTCCTCTTTGATTATAGCTAAGTTGTGTCACAGCGTTCATCAAACTACTATAGTTGGGTCGAATGCAAGTATTGAAAGTGAAACACTATTCAAGAGAGGATTTGTCTGCTTAGTTATATGAGGTTAGTATCTTGATCAACTTAAGTCAACTCAAAGTCAAAATCTATTGCAAGAGTAGTTCAGTTAATAATATTTGTCATTATTGAACCAAGGAATTTGTGTTTGGACTATAAAGTAGAATATGGATAATATTGGAACTTTTTACCACTACCAAATTCCATAAGTCCTAATGTGATATAATTCCATAAGTCCTAATGTGATATAGTTCTAAATAATTTTCACTACTAGATTTAAAATTGGATTTTATCGAAGCTAAGTAAGCGATAAATTTGGCCACAGTGTCATACCAGATGCTATGTGACGTGTGAACATTAATATTCAAATTATTCAATATTAACCACTGGTCGAATTTACACCTAATATGTAACATCCCCTATCTAGAGACCCAAAACTAAGCGCTACAGATGCTACAGTCATTTATAGTATTAGCTTCCGACGACTAAATACAGTTATGTTAATGATACCTATAAATTAGAAGTACTTGAATATGAAACAAAACACTGATTTCAAAACAACATTTTCTTCATTGAAGTCAAAATAGATGTTCCATATTCATCTTACATAATCCTAAAATGTTCCCAAGAACAGTTAAATTATACTTATTACAAAATACACCAAGAGAGGTATATGAAGAAACCCTCTTGGATGACCATAATCGTATAGTTATAATAGGCTTAATACAAACACAGTGGAAATACAACAAAACATAAACTGCAACTCCTAAATAGCTATCTGTTTGCCTCGTGCATGCCTTTAGTAGCCTTATACGTCATCCTACTAAAACCTAAAAAAGATCTTACCCCTTCAGCCTACTCAAATCAATTTTGAGCACCCGAGAGTTTAAGGGTAAAATATAAACTTCGAGTCAGATATAAAGCCTGGTGTGAATAATACTATACATCTCGGTTTAATACATTAACTAAGACCATGCTGCTTAGCAGATTGGGTTTCTATTCACTAGCATCCTTTTAAAACATTTATTTGCAAAACCTTTTCCTCCAACCAATCTAGTTAAATACTGTAAAGCATCATTATGTAAACATACATATATATCGTGTAATAATGAACTATCTGTTCAAACACATAAGTTTTATTTGGCTAACTTCTAAACTTTGGCTAACTCGGGCCTACCAGACAATATAAACAAAATTAATCAAATATCTGTTAGATACTACTCTTTTGAACAATCTGTCCTTAACTATCTATTAAATACTTCGCTTCTGGATGGTCTGTCCTTAGCTCAAGCACCTTGTTTGTCTTCCTGATCCTAATGGTTTTTCAAGCTCACTAATAACCTATCTGTATACAAACATATATTATTGTCTGTGTGTAATCATTATTTTAGTCTACCTATGACCAAGCCTTACATCTTGGAATTTTGGACAACAATTAGCTGGGGCTAATAGCTAACGTATAGGAGGTGACCCTATACCAGTCCCATCTAGTATTCTAATATCAGAGTCATTTTCACTTAGGGATCCCCTCCCACAGTTTTCCTTGAAAACCTTTTCAAAATGATTTATAACCTTTAAATCAAACTTACACAAGGAAAAAATATATATAATCTTTATGCTTAGCTCAAAATCATCTTGCACTGTTATATATGTACTTTACTCAAACTTTAGTTGATGAAAACATTCAAACATTTGAATGTACCCCATTCAATTCCATAGAAAGTACCCTTTTCTAAATCTTTTGAAAGCGTCTCTTTTGAAACCAAGTAAAACCCTTTAATTATCTAGGCCTGGGGCCAAAACCTTCCCTTTCGAAACTATACTTCAAGCCTTTCGAAACCATAGAAATCTTTCCTTTCGAAAGCAATAAAACATTAGACATCCTACTTTAAAACTCTTTAAACATTGCCTTAGAAGACCTTAGGAAATTCTTCCATTTTAAACCTTCTAAAACCATTCAAAATATAAACCCTTTCGAAAGCATTCGACCCTTATAACATAAACCTTTTGAAAGCTCTTGGGGTTCGATTTAAAACATGTGGAAAATACTATTTTAAAACCTTTCGACTTTGTCGAAAGCAACCTTTTGACTTTGCCGAATGCTTAGCTTCCAACCCCTTCGAAAGCTTTAAAACATTTCTTTTTAAAAAATTTGGCTCTAGCCTTTTATACTCTAAACACCTTCTTCGAAAGCTTGGGTTGTACTTCATTAGAATTAAAAGGGTAAACCATCTAACTTGAAAGCTTCCTTTCGAAAGCATGGGAGAAGCAGTTTGTTTTAAAAACAAGTAAACATTTCAATCTTGTCGAAAGTACAACTTCGAAAGGTTGAAAGGCGTGAGCTTGGGGATTTTGACCCTTATGAAAGCTTGTTAACATTTCTACCTCGTTGAAAGGCTTAAACCTTTATTTTAAATAATTGACTTGATCAAAAGTAACCAAGTCGAATGCTTCTTTTCGAAAGCAAAGTAGGCGTTAGTTTTTGGTTTTTAAAACATACTCCAACCTTTTCGACAGCTAAGGCTTCAACAAGTACCCTTCGACCTTGTCCAATTTTTTATGTACCAAATTGCTTGATACCATACACATTGGTTTTTGACCTTGTTGAAAGCTATAATACCTTTCGACTTAGTCGAAAGTTCTGTTGATGCCGAAAATGGCGGAAACAAGCTAAAAGCATGATTTTCTTATTTTTGAATTAAAAGAGATAACTTTTCAACCAACCTACCTTTGATTATAAAATTCTGATTGGTTAATAAATTCTTTTCAGAAAAGTGTTGCCAATAATTTCAGAAATAAACAAAGATTTTATTTTATTAAAATGCCCCGTCTCCTTAATTAAATATATAAAACTTTTAAGTCCTATACCTTAAATAATTTCATATATTCATCAAAACACTTAGGAAAAATCTAAAAAAATTCCAGAAAATCTATTTTAACATGTTTTCCAACATATAAAAATTTCACACCCAAATAATTATTGTTTTAGCCGTAAATAATTTATAATCCAATAAATTATTTTATTCACTAGAAAATTACTATAAAATCCACATTAACTCATTAAATTATGAAAATTGAAACCCATCTTCAAAATATCATAACCTATATTTAAATTTTCAAGGCATTCATATATCATCTAATAAGATTTTCATGCCAAACATATCATAAAAACTAGCATGAACATATATAATTCATCAACAAGCATATATATAACTTTAGTCATCAAAACATGGCATAAACTTGCAAAAACGTTTCGGATCTATCTTGAAACCGAAAACAATAAGAAAATGGGATGTAGTTATTAGTCACCTTAGCTTTGAGATTAAAAGATGTGAGATCTAGGTTGAATATGTTGATTAACTTCTTTCCCTTGGATCTTAGCTTTATTTTCTCCTTGAGAATGGAAGTGGTGGCCGGCCTTGATATATTTTAGTTTGATATAATAAAAGTGAACGTGTGTTTCATTTCTTAATGATTTAGGGTATAAGCTTCTTATTCCCATTTGCCATTCCTTATTTCCTAACACATTAGTTTATGTTATTTCATTTGATTTACATTTAACATGGCATGGCTACCCTTAATTAAATCAAATATCAATCTATTATTTCTCACATTATTTTATTTTATTTTATTTAGCTAATTAAATATCCTAAATAATGTTATAAAAAATAGGGGGTGCTATAGACTCCCCTCCTCAAAGAATTCATCCTCGAAATTATGATAAGGTACATAATGAAACAATCAAAGGTAAAACATACAATCAAACAAATTAGGATAAGAGCCTCTAATCCTGCTTTCAGTTTCCCAGGTACTGTCTCTAGCACCATCACTCCATTGGACCTTTACTAAAAAAACTGTCTTGTTCCTCAACTTTTTCTCACCTCTCTCGATAATCCGGATATGCTTCCTAATAATGGTCAAATAGGTTCTACTACTAAATCCTCTAACACTATAGGTGCTATAGTAGTCTCTGGGTCTCTAACACATTTTCTAAGATCAGAAATATGAAAAGCATCATGGACTATTACCAAACTATTCGGTAACTCTACTCTATAAGTGAGTTTCTCGATCCTCTCAACAACACGGAAAGGTCCAATGAATGTAGGTGCTAACTTTCCTGACTTTCCAAATCTAATCACATCTTTCATCGGTGAAACCTTAATAAACACATAGTCTCCAATTGAGAATTCCAAATCTTTCCTTCATCGATCTGCATAACTTTTCTACCTAGACTGAGCTTTCTTCATCCTAGTTCAGATCAACTCAATCTTCTCTTTGGCTTTTTTCACCAAATCCGGACTAAGAACAAATCTATTCCCTACCTCTATCCAACATACATGAAATTTTCATGGTCTCCCATATAAAGCTTCAAACGGTGTCATCCCAATACCAGTCTAATAACTATTGTTATATGAGAACTCGACTAAATGGAGATGGTCTTCCCATAATCCCTCGAAATCCAATACAAAAGCTCTTAATAAATCCTCCCAGACATTGTTAACTCTTTCCGTTTTCCCATCAGTCTGTGGATGGTAAGCGATACCATATTGAGCTTAGTTCCTAAAGTTTCCTGTAGACTTCCACAACTCGCTAGTAAACAAAGAATCTCTATCACTGACAACACTACTAGGAGTCCAGTGCGGTCTAACCACCTTCTTCAAAAAAAACTTCGCCAAAATAGGTGCCATCCTTATTAACTTTACCGGAATGAAATGGGCACTCTTAGTCAGTCTATCCACTATGATCCATATACTTTCATTTCCACTACTAGATTTTGGCAAACCATCAATGAAATCCATTGAGATGGAATCCCACTTCCACGTCGAAACATCCAACGGTTGAAGCAATCCACTTGGCATCTGGTGTTCAGCCTTTACCTATTGGCAATTCAAGCACTGGTTAACACATAATTCAATGTCCCGTTTCATGCATTCCTAGAAGAAACTTCTCTTCATATCTTGATACATCTTCGTTCTTCCTGGATGAATAGTGAACTTCGAAAGATGGCATTCGTCCAATACTTCCTTTCTCATGTCCCCTACGCTTAGAACACACAACCTTCCTTTCTTCCACAACAACCTTTTCTGCTCAAGACTGAAATCCTTAGGTCATCGCTCTATGTTCCTTCCTTTAATTTTTTGATCGTTCAGCCAGAACCGGATCCTTCTGTCTAGAAGATATTTTCTCCACCATTATCGGTCGAACTTCTAAGCTAGACAATACTGAACCTTCTGCACTAGAACCTAACTCGGATCTATATTGCACTCTACAAGCTGACGATGCTTCCAAGTCTTTCCACTTAGCAATCATAGCTAATACTACATTCTGATTTTTGTACTAAGTGCATCTACTACCTTGTTTCATTTTCCAAGTGTGTACACAATTCCAAAATCATAAGTAGCAATAAAATCCAACCATCTCTGGTGTCTCATGTTTAGCTCCTTCAGGGAGAATAAATACATCAGTGACTTATAATCTGTATAAAGCTCGAATCACTCTCCTAAAAGATAATGCATCCACACCTTCAAAGCAAATTTAATGGCAGCTAACTCCAAGTCATGCGTTTGATACCTAACTTCATGCGGTCTAAGCTAACTAGTAGCATAAGAAATCACTTTACCTCTTTGCATCAATACCACTCCTAATCCTATTCCATACACATTAGTATAGACAGCTAAATCCCGATTCCTCTTCGGAACCACCAATACCGACGCATAGGTCAAAAGTGTTACAAGCTCTGGAATGCTTTCTCACACTTATTGGTCCATACAAACTTCACATCTTTTCGCGTAAGCGTAGTCATCGGTGCAGCTATCCCCAAAAAGATCCTTTATAAATATTCGGTAATACCTAGCCACTTCAAGAAAGCTCTTTATTGTGATCACCGTCTCGGGTCTCTTTCATTTATTCACTGCCTTGATCTTAGTTGGATCTATAGACAACCCTTTTTCTGAGACTATATGACCAAGAAACTTCACTTCTTTCTTCCAGAAATGACACTTCGAAAACTTAGCCTACAAATGATGCTCCCTCAACGTCTCAAGCACTAATCTAAGATGAAATTCATTCCCCCTCTCATCCTTATAGTATATCAGGATATCATCTATGAAGACTAAAAAAAATCTATCCAAGTGCTATTAGAAGATTCGGTTCATCAATTCCACAAAATGCCGATGCATTTGTTAGTCCAAATGACATAACTAACCATTCATACGATCCATACCTTGTTGTAAAGACGTCAAAGGAATACTATCCTCTTCCACTCTAAGCTGATGAAATCCCATTGACAAATCCAGCTGAGAGAATACCTTGGCTCCCCTTAACTGATCGAACAAATCATCAATTCTTGGTAACAGATATCGGTTCTTTATCATCTTCTCATTCAACTTTCGATAATCGATACATAGCCGTAACAATCCATCTGCTTTAGCAGCTACTCCTCAAGGTGAACTGCTTGGTCTAATCAGATTCTTTCCTTCTAAATCCAACAACTGTACCTACAGTTATGTCATCTTGGTGGGATTCATTCTATTTGGTGCCTACTTACTAGTTCTATTCCCGGCACCAAATCTGTCCAAACTCAATAACACGTTTTGGTGGCAAATCATTTACTGACTCAAACACATTTGTGAATTCTCCTACCATGAAAACCCCACTTAACTCATCTTCCAACTCCATAACACCCAATAAAGCATTCACTTCACAATTAGGGCTTTCTACGGTATAAACAATCCGCTCACTGCAACAAGGGTGACTAAGTCATATTTTCCTATCGTGGCAAATACTTGCAAACTGCATGAAAAGGTGTAACCTAACAAATCAAACTCTAAGTGGTCACATCTCATCCAAAGTGTTGCATACCCTCCTATCGTATTTGGAACCCTTAAGGAAGTATCGAAATATGAGGGTTCTAAGTTAAGCTTATCTACCAAACATCAAGATATAAAAGAATGTGATGCACCGGTATCCAACAGAACGCTAACAGACGTACCATGAATCTGCAGCATACCTCCTAGAACAGCCTTTCCTTTCTCCTATGCCCCTAGTCTCGAAGCAACAGGCTCCACAATAAACACCTGAACATTTCCTTCCTTTACAGGCTCTTCGCACTGATTCTTGTAGTGGCCGATTTGATCACAATTATAGCACCTAACATTCTTCTTTCCAACTGTTTCTTTCCCTTTCCAGAACGACGCTCATAAGCATAGTGTCCTTTCTTTTTGCACTTATAACAAACTACCTTAGATTTTCCCTTCTTTTGTGCTCCTCCCTTTTGGGAATTCTTCTTATGGAAAAACTTTCTTTTCTGGCCTTGTCCACCTTGAACCTCTTTCACCTTTCTCTTTTCCAGTGCATTCAATATCTCTTCATGCCTCAATGCCATTTCCACAACCACATCACAAGGATCTCTTATATGCAGTAAAGTAGCTCTTGCCAACTCTGGCTTCAGTCCTCCAATAAACTTCTCATTTCTTTTCATCACTGTGTCGACAATGGCATACCCATATCGAGCTAACTTACCAAATCTTCTGGCATATTCCAGGACCATCATTTCTCCTTGCACCAGCTCCTTAAACTTTCTAAGCAACGTAGACTGCGCCATAACAGACATGAAACTTTCTTGAAACCTCCTCTTAAACTCATCCCACGTCATAGTTTCCTCATCGACACAAGCAGTTACAGAATTCCACCAGAATAAAGCAGCTCCTTTAAGATGTCTTCAGCAAATCTCTTTTTTGCTCATCGTTAAGCCTCAAATCCGTAAAAATCCTTTCACAATGTAACAGCCTGTTTCCACCTCAATAGCCTCTTCAGTGCCAATGAATGGCTTCCCTCCAACCTTGGTATAATCTCCACTTAACTTAGCATTATATTCATAAACCATGTTGCACCAGCTGCAATTCAAGCTTTCATCATATTCACGAAAAACTGATACATGTCTCCCATATCCACTTGAGGAACTCCAACACTAACATTTTTAGCATAAGCCTGACCTGGACCACTTCTAGCATTTGGTCGGGCATTTCCATTAGTGGTGGTGCTCTCTCCTCCAAGATTAACTCTGCCTCTTCTTCCTTCC
The DNA here is from genome assembly GCA_030765085.1 of Allium cepa. Taxonomy (NCBI): domain Eukaryota; kingdom Viridiplantae; phylum Streptophyta; class Magnoliopsida; order Asparagales; family Amaryllidaceae; genus Allium; species Allium cepa. Next base: position 607,950,588 of record CM060939.1, on the reverse strand, counting down.
ATTTTTGTATTCAAGCCTCATGAGATACAGATAATTATCCTAAATAAGATAGGAGTCTAGAGATATAGCGTATACTTATATATAGCAAATAGAAGTACGTTACTATAGCGTTATCCCATACTCTGATCTTAACTCTAATTCCTTAGGATTATGTTTTCAAAAACCAATTTTTAGTTAAAGTATTTCATAAACCATGCTTTGGTACCAAGCTGTAACATCCCCTATCTAGAGACCCAAAACTAAGAGCCATAGATGTTGCAATCATCTATAGTATTAGCTTCCGGCGACTAAATACGGCTATGTTAATGGTATCTATAATATCAAAAGCACTTGAATATGAAACAAAACACATATTTCAAAACAACGTTCTCTTTATTAAAGTCAACAGATGTTCCATGTCAATCTTACATATTCCCAATACGTTCCCAGGCATAGATACATTATACTTATTACAAAATATGCCACGAGCGGTATATGAAGATACCCTCTTGGATGATCAAAGTCATATAGTTATAATAGACTTAATACAAACACAGCGGAAATACAACAAAATATGAAACCACAACTCCTAAGTAGCTATCTGTTTGCCTCCTACATGCCTCCGGTAGCCTTATTCATGGTCCTATTAAAACCCAAAAAAGACCTTAACCACTCATCCTATTCAAACCAATTTTGAGCACTCGACAGTTCAAGGGGAAAACATAAACTTTGAGTCAGACATAAAGCACAGTGTGAATAATACTATACATCCCCGTTTATTATGTTAAGTGAGGCCATGCTGCTTAGCGGAACGGGTTTCCACTAACTAACATCCTTTTAAAACATTCCTTTGCGAAATGTTTTCCTGCAACCAAACTAGTTAAATACTATAAAGCATCATTATGTAAACATACATAAGTATCATGTAATAATGGACTATCTAATCAAACACATAAGTTTTGTTTGGCTAACTTTTAACCTTTGGCTGACTTAGGTCTACCAGATAATATAAATGAAATTAATCTAACATATGTTAAATACTCCTCTTTTGAACAATCTGTCCTTAACTATCTATTAAATACTTCGCTTCTGGACAGTCTGTCCCTAGCTTAATCACCTCCCAGATCTTCCTAATCATAATGGTTTTTCGAACTCACCAATAACCTATCCGTATAAAAACATATATTCTTTTATACGTGTAATCATAATTTTAGTCTACATGTGACCAAGCCCGACACATTAGAATTTTTGACAACAATTAGCTGAAGCTAATAGCAAATGTATAGGGCACGACACTATATCAGTCCCATCAGGTATTCTTATATCCGAGTCATTTTCACATAAGATCCCCTCCAACAATTTTCCTTGAAAACCTTTCCAAAAGGATTTAAAACCTTTAAATCAAAATTACACAAGGAATACATACATACATACATACATACATACATACATACATATATATATATAATCTTTATACTTTACTCCAAATCATCTAGCCATTTTATATATATACTTTACTCAAACTTTAGTTGATGAAAACATTTAAACATTTGAAAGTACCCCCTCAATTTCATAGAAATACCCCTTTCTAAATCTTTTGAAAGCATCTTTTTCAAAACCAAGTAAAAAACCATTTAATTATCTAGGTGTAGAGGCCAAAATCTTTCCTTTCGAAACCATACTTCAAAGAAATAATATTGAGTCTGTGGGTATTTCGGATATGTTTACAGAAATAATATGAAAATATCATTTCTTAAGCATCAAAATTGAATAAGTACTTTGATAGAAATATAACATAGTTTAATTTTTAGTCAAAATGCAAAGGAAGTGTGTGTCCATAAAAAGGTACATTAAAAGGTACATTGATATTCCAAAACTATATGTAAACAACATATTATTGATAATTAACGACTTACTTGTGTTAAAATTAGTAATTGTTTGAGTGTTTGATACTCGATATTGGATTTGTAAATTATATTTTTTTTAAATGAGTATAAAGGATGCTGGGAATGTTCTAAACAGTATTTAATGACAACTTATTAAAATGTCTAATACGGAACATGTAAGATGGATTCCTTATGCATTGGCAATGGAAATTATCATACTGTTGTATTGTCTATAATAGCGTAATTTACTTATTTGATGCATGAAGCAAATATAAAAACCTAATTACGATCACTAAATGGTAATTTAGAGTGTTCCTAAGTATTTATGAAACACTAGACGATTGTTTACAAAACAACGAACTCCATATAAAGGAGTATTACAACTCAAATTTCATAAAGGATATTGAGTATAATATGTTAGAATTAGATTCATGTTTAAACCTTAATTAAGAAGCTTTGAGTTGGAAATGTTCTAAATGAAACATTGTGGTTGATTCATTAAAAAGTCTAAGTAGATCGTCTTGAATAGATCACAATAAAAGCAATGTGTGTGTATGTGTGTGTATAACTACAGAAATTCATAGTCGGGCTAAGGGCGATCCCAGGTATTGAGAATACTACATTACTATTATGTGATAACAATGTAATGACAAGAGCTCACTAGAAGTCGATAAGCATACTTCGAATAGTTTCATATGATAAAGGTAATTTATTAGTATCGAAAAGAGTTGATTGACATAGCGGATAGCTAAAACAACTTAGCAGATCCATTCACAAAAGGTCTAACTCGATATCACTAAACTAATTAGAGGGATGGGATAAAGACTCTAGAATTGGCCCCAGTAGAAGTGAGACATTGATAGAGTTAGGTGTTGAATATGCGCTTATATGATTCTTGTTTGATGATAATAAACATATATACATTCGTTTAAATGTACTTGTTAATATACTATTTTATTTTCACAGATTAAATAAATATTTGCTGAATAAAATAAATAACACGGAATTTGAATTCAAACGAATATTTTATTCAAACAAATATTTATTACAATTTTGAATAGTACAAATTCAAGCTCTCACTATACACTATACAATTTTGATACAAATTCAATTACATCACAATTTCACATTTACAAATGTCCTCACTACATATCGCTCATTCACTCATATTTTATCTTCATCTTCATTCCAGTTAGAATCCAGCATCTGAGCAATCTGCAAAAATATACACTAACGCAGTAAAATTGAAAAAGAAATATTTTTGCAATATAAAATAAAACGTGAATTTTAAAAATGATATTTGCCTCAATTATTTGGGTTGTTCGTCATCATTTATATTTGAATTCATCACACGAACAGCTTGTGACATACACAGTGTATCACTGTATATGCCACAAGGCCGTGCACACCGATATACACATGATAATGCTACAGGGACAGGTGAGTACAAGGTCAAACCCAAATAAAAGACGGGTTCAACTCAGGTACAATATAAATAAAATCTCGACACACGCACAAGGTCAAACCCGAACTATTAGCTGGGTTCAACACAGGGCAAGTGTACAAGCTACAACTTCAAATAAACTCAGTGACAATGCAAATGAATCAAAGCATTGTTCAAACCAGAGGCAAATGAACAGTACACCGAACAACTCACAAATATGGAACCAGACCAAAATGGCACTATCAAAGTATGCCATAATAAAGACAGTAAAATGTACAATGCAAAAATGAAACCAAATCAAACTCAGTTCAACCAGACCGGATAGTACAAGCAAAAATGCAAGACAGTGGTCGTGAATGCAGTAACAACATCGAGCCAGAGCCGTCAAGTTCAAATGTCACAAAAATCAAGGAAGCAAATGAAATGCAACACATCATGATATCCAGACCAGAATGCAACATGGCCAAGATGAAATACCAGAGATGACAAATCATGCTCAACAAGAACGCTTGCAACAGTGGTGATGCAATGGCACATGATTATCAAGGGTATACATGATGAAGCAACAGAGTAACCAAAATCATCAATGCAATACACAGCAAGCACATGAATACACATAGCAAGCTACATGAAGACAGAGCTCGAGATTACAACTCAAAGTTCAATGCAGACTGCATGATGAACCAACTACAACATTTAAAACAGCAGTATACAAGGACAAGCCCAAGTGACGATATGATGACAACAAATACAACTTTAATGCAAACAGTCAAAGTGGTCAATGCTCAATGCACAGTGCAAACATATGCACCTAAGTGACACAGTGAACAAGGTAACAATTACATCAACAAGAACCAGCTACAAAAACTGATGTCAAAGTCAAACACAGATAAAAATGAAGCCACAGCAATCAGATGCCAACATAGCTGCAGTATGCATCAGTGCATATATGAAGTGACTCTAAACAGATAACCAGTGATACAAGACCGACATAACCAAGAGCAATGTCAAATCAAATAGGCCGATGATCCAGACCAGTGCAAGTATCAAGTCAAGTGACATAATAACAGAAACCAGAGCTGTGGAATTACAACAACTCAAATGAACGCAGAGAAATGCACAAAGACAGAGTAACATCACAACTAAGTACAATGAATTCACAGGCCGAAGCAAGCACATGAATTCACAAATCAAAGCCGTGATCGAAATCAAAGTTGAACAGGTCAGAGACGTGGTGGTCAAAAAGTGGGCGAAGTCAAAAATCAATACCGTGAGAGCCAAGCATCAAATATATGAGTTTGATTAAGTCAGTAAAATCATCTACATCAAAAATTAATCGAATGGCCGAAAGCATGATAATGACAAATTCAAATATATTCGTACGAACGCAAATCTAGGGTTACAAACCCTATATAAAGAAATCATCATCGGCAATTTCATTCAAGGAGTTCGATCAAGCATAACAATATAGCATAAACGAAAATCTCATACCGAATCGAAGTCGAACTCCATCAACTCGAAGCAACCAAAGTAAGCAACAACGAGAAATCGATCGAGCAAGGCAACTCTCGAACAATCACTAATTCAATCGAAGTAATAACGGCTCTTCGAAAGCCCTAAATTGGATCGCATGAAAGAAGCCCTAATTGAGACAGAGGAACGGCCGCCATCTTCATATGAACGAACGAGCAAATGAAAGGAGAACATGTTAAATTATAAAAGGGGATAGGCCTGTTTAGTTCTCTCAAGGGCTTTAATTTTTTAATAGGGTTTTATTTTATTTAAATTGTTTTTTAAGTTGTATTCTTCTTTTTAAACCGTTTAAATTTACTAGTCGTGTGACTAGGGGACAAGCTACGTGGCGTAGCTTGAGAATTCGCAACTCGGTGGTTGAGTTGTGGCAAGGTTTTGAGCGTAGAGTTAGATTAGTCAATAGCGGGTATAGCGAGTTTACGTGTGTAAGCGAGGGACTATCTAATTTCTAGTAGAAACCTTGGGGGTAGCACGTAGGCAGGGTTTTGCCGAAGCTGGGTAAATTCTGTGTTGTTCTGTTTTTTCTGTTATTTATATTCTGCGATATCTGTGTTGCTATTCTGTGATCTGAATTGAATATTTTATAAGCTTCCACGATTAATTTTTATAATTGGCACTATCACCCTATTCACCCCCCTCTAGGGTGAAATTGATCCTACAAGTGGTATCAGAGCTAGGAATAGAAGTCATCATTTGTTTTTAAAAATTCGTTTTTCAAAAAAAAAATCAGTTTTTGTTTTTAAAAATTTGAATTTTTAAAATGGCTTCTTTTAATAATGCTTTTGCAGAAGGTCAATCCATAGTTAGACCACCAATGTTCAATGGTGAATATGCTTACTGGAAAAATAGAATGCAAATTTTTTTGAAAACCATTGATGCTTGGAATATTGTTGAGACAGGTTATAGAATACCAACTATAACTGTAGATAATCAGGAAATAGAGAAACCCAAAGGAACAATGGACAGAACTAGAAAATAAATTACAGAATACTAATGCCAAAGCTATGAATTCTATTATCTGTTCATTAGATCAATTTGGATTTAATCGTGTCTCACATTGCCTAACTGCGTAGGAAATATGGCACATACTAGAAGTGACTCACGAAGGAACATCTCAAGTCAAAGAATCTCGCCTTGCCATGCTAAGCAGCGAATACGAGAACTTTACAATGGCGAAGGAAGAAAATGTCAAAGAGATGTACGGACGACTTTCCAATATCGTATACAGATCAAAAGCTCTCGGAAAAACATACACCGAATTGGAAATAGTCCGGAAAATCCTCAGAGTCCTTCCACGAAGCTTTGAAGCGAAAGTGACTGCCATTCAAGAATCCAAAGATTTAAAACAACTCAAAGTTGAAGAACTCATCGAAAATCTCACCACTTATGAGCTAGAAATGAAATTCAAGGAAGAGCGTGAAGGAGGAGATACTCGAAAGAAATCAATAGATCTCAAAGGAACAAATGAAAGTGATGACGATGACGATGATGATGCAGCAGCAGAATTGGAGCTATTAATAAAGAAATTCAAAAAGTGGAATTACAAATATGGAAATTCAGCTCGAATTCAAAAAGCGAAAAGCAGAATAGCCAAAGCACTAGACTACTCTGAAGAACAGAAGATCATCTGTCACAAGTGCAACCAACCCGGACACATCAAGCCCAATTGTCCTCAAAATCAACGCGACTTTAAAAAGAAATCAAAAAGGAAAAGTTTTGCAGCCACGAGGAATACAAGTGATGAAGATAATCAAAGTTCTAACAGTGAGAGTGAGAAAGCAGATATGTGTCTTCAAGGGAATATAACTGATAGCAACGATGACGAGCCAAGCGAGGTATCAAAACTTACTCTGAATTGCTTATATATTTTCATGAAATAAATGGCTATTACGAACGACTTAGGGAAAAATATGCTAAACTTGAATCTCAAAAGGATACTTTGATAGAATGCAATGAACAACTTGATCAATTAGTTAAGAACTATCAACGTAGGATCCCTAAGTGTGATAAGTGTCCAACATTCGAAGAAGAAATTAAAAAATCGAAAATCAATATAAAATCACTTGAAAATGAAATTCTGATTTTAAAAGAGAATGAAAATACTAGGAGAGAAAATTCTATTAAAAAGTGCACACAGTTGTTAAACCAAATTGAATCTCTCAAAACACAAGTCCAACAATTGTCAACGACTTCAGATAAATTTTCAAAAAGTGAAAAATCGTTGAATATGCTATTAGGAAAGCAAACTGTGAATACGGTTAGACAAGGACTTGGATATAATAATTCGAAAATTGTTGCAAGCAATATTAATCAAGTTAATTCTATGTGCACAATTTGTAGAAAATTTGGACACGATCACAATAATTGTTGGTATAGACCCAAACATGTGAAAACTATACCGATTTGGGTTCCAAAAGGCACAAATATAAAATCTCTCAAAGTTAAACAAATTTGGGTGCCGAAGGGAACAATTATAAATAGTTTTGGGTCTTCACAAAATTATTTTTCTAAATATTCTGCCACTAACAATCATGGACCTATAAAAACAAATAGGTCACATAAATCCTTTTCTGTGTAGGTGTGGTGGCAGGCTAAGGAACAACAATAGTGTTCTCTGGTTTTTGGCTCTTCCAGAAACACAACGGGCGACAAAGCTAAGTTCCTTAGCCTAGTTTAATGGTGACAGAATCACAACGGACAACAACGAAAAATATCATAAAGGTAAAAACAGGTAAAGGTGTATTTATTTAAACGATATATTAATTGTGATTATCTGCACCGTATTCTGAATTAAAATCATCCAATATTGAGATGATGAAAAGATGATGATTCTGACTTATTCAAAATAGTTGGCCAATTATATTCTTATGCCAAAAACACTATAAAATTCTCTAGATTCTTTTAATTACTTCATCTATATTAATTTGGATTAATAATAGTGTTTTGTTGGATGATACAATTGCTTATAATACGGCTAACTCTATATTCACGGTTTTCTGATTATTTACATGGCTTCAAAAGAATGCCATTTAAATTGCTGTAAAAATTTAGTTTGAAATTTTTGGAGCACACTTCATGTTTTGGTCTATAAAATTCAATTGATGATAATTTTGAGTGAAAGAGAAATTCAGATGCAGATTACACTGGTAATCTAGTTGATAGAAAAATTACTAGTTGAACGTGATTTTTGAGACATTTAGTAACTGCATCATTTTTCAAAGAAAATATCTGCATATACTTCAATTCAAATATTTTTCAAATAGCAAAAAAATTTCTTATGAAACCCCCTGGAGAAAATCATTTTTGACCATAATTTCAGATTAGTCATTTTTGAAAAATTAATTTCATAATTATTTTTGAATTTGATTTTAAATGACTATTTTGACTAATCTGACTCTCTAATGTTTATCAAAAAGAAAAATAGTGATTAAAAAAGTGATGAGTGTTAATATTGATCAAATATTATGACTCGAGACGGTATAATTAATAAATTTCTTTAGAAATTTGAACAAGAGTTATAAAACTTTTTGTTGGTAAAAATTCCATGACCATCTCTATATCTATCATATTTCTAACGACCATCACTCATCAAAATTCTATATAGTTTGTCAATATGTGGTACTTTAAACAGGAATCGTTCGTTTTTCATTTTCACATTTTTTTTAAAAAAAAACAAAAATAAATAAATAAATAAATACCAAAGTATCCACTCTCATTTAAAAGTCCTCACGGTTATGCATCGGTGAATTACTTGGAATTTGTTATGTGCTTCCATGCTCATTTAAAAGTCCTCGCGGTTATGCATGTATGGAACGCATATCAAAAGTTGATTTTTAAAATAAACAAGTTGATTCTAATCCCATTTAAAAGTCCTCACGGTTATGCGTGGTTAGAAGATACTTGAATTCATTTTTTTTAAATAAAATTGGAATACTACCATTCTCATTTAAAAGCCCTAACGGTTATGCATGGTTAGTAGATATTCAAATTCCTGATATAAATATACCACAAATAGACACAACCGTATGGTTTTATATGATGACATTATTTCCATCATTCTAAAAGTGGAATATGCGCCTAACAAAACATTTATGATTTTTGTTTGACTTTTTATTGAAATTTAATATTTATATTCAATTGAGTTTTAATGTTGGATTGACATCGATTACTTTATCTCTATTTTCTCTAACACTATTACTCTTTTGCTGATAACAAAAGGGGGAGAGAAAGGTTAAGATTTTGTCAAATAAAATCAAGCAATGGTCAAACAATTTTCTATTTGCATCTAGGCTCATTTGCAAATTATTTAATTGTATGCATATTTGTAGGGGGAGCTTTGTGTAGAGAGGAAGCATTTAAATAGGGGGAGCAATTAGAGCATATCAATGATCAAATACATTTAATATATTCAAAATCTTAAATATATGTTTGTTATCATCAAAAGGGGAGATTGTTGAATATACGCTTATACGATTCTTGTTTGATGATAATAAACATATATACATTCGTTTAAATGTACTTGTTAATATACTATTTTATTTTCACAGATTAAATAAATATTTGCTGAATAAAATAAATAACACGGAATTTGAATTCAAACGAATATTTTATTCAAACAAATATTTATTACAATTTTGAATAGTACAAATTCAAGCTCTCACTATACACTATACAACTTTGATACAAATTCAATTACATCACAATTTCACATTTACAAATGTCCTCACTACATATCGCTCATTCACTCATATTTTATCTTCATCTTCATTCCAGTTAGAATCCAGCATCTGAGCAATCTGCAAAAATATACACTAACGCAATAAAATTGAAAAAGAAATATTTTTGCAATATAAAATAAAACGTGAATTTTGAAAATGATATTTGCCTCAGTTATTTGGGTTGTTCGTCATCATTTATATTTGAATTCATCACACGAACAGCTTGTGACATACACAGTGTACCACTGTATATGCCACAAGGCCGTGCACACCGATATACACATGATAATGCTACAGGGACAGGTGAGCACAAGGTCAAACCCAAATAAAAGACGGGTTCAACTCAGGTGCAATATAAATAAAATCTCGACACACGCACTAGGCCAAACCCGAACTATTAGCTGGGTTCAACACAGGGCAGGTGTATAAGCTACAACTTCAAATAAACTCAGTGACAATGCAAATGAATCAAAGCATTGTTCAAACAAGAGGCAAATGAACAGTACACCGAACAACTCACAAATATGGAACCAGACCAAAATGGCACTATCAAAGTATGCCATAATAAAGACAGTAAAATGTACAATGCAAAAATGAAACCAAATCAAACTCAGTTCAACCAGACGGATAGTACAAGCAAAAATGCAAGACAGTGGTCGTGAATGCAGTAACAACATCGAGCCAGAGCCGTCAAGTTCAAATATCACAAAAATCAAGGAAGCAAATGAAATGCAACCCATCATGATATCCAGACCAGAATGCAACATGGCCAAGATGAAATACCAGAGATGACAAATCATGCTCAACAAGAACACTTGCAACAGTGGTGATGCAGTGGCACATGATTATCAAGGGTATACATGATGAAGCAACAGAGTAACCAAAATCATCAATGCAATACACAGCAAGCACATGAATACACATAGCAAGCTACATGAAGACAGAGCTCAAGATTACAACTCAAAGTTCAATGGAGACTGCATGATGAACCAACTACACAATTCGAAACAGCAGTATACAAGGACAAGCCCAAGTGACGATATGACGACAACAAATACAACTTTAATGCAAACAGTCGAAGTGGTCAATGCTCAATGCACAGTGCAAACATATGCACCTAAGTGACACAGTGAACAAGGTAACAATTACATCAACAAGAACCAGCTACAAAAACTAATGTCAAAGTCGAACACAGATAAAAATGAAGCCACAGCAATCAGATGCCAACATAGCTGCAGTATGCATCAGTGCATATATGAAGTGACTCTAAACAGATAACCAGTGATACAAGACTAACATAACCAAGAGCAATGTCAAATCAAATAGGCCGATGATCCAGACCAGTGCAAGTATCAAGTCAAGTGACATAATAACAGAAACGAGAGCTGTGGAATTACAACAACTCAAATGAACGCAGAGAAATGCACAAAGACAGAGTAACATCACAACTAAGTACAATGAATTCACATTGCAGAAGCAAGCACATGAATTCAAAAATCAAAGCCGTGATCGAAATCAAAGTGGAACAGGTCAGAGACGTGGTGGTCAAAAAGTGGGCGAAGTCAAAAATCAATACCTGAGAGCCAAGCATCAAATATATGAGTTTAATTAAGTCAGTAAAATCATCTACATCATATATTAATCGAATGGCCGAAAGCATGATAATGACAAATTCAAATATATTCGTACGAACGCAAATCTAGGGTTACAAACCCTATATAAAGAAATCATCATCGGCAATTTCATTCAAGGAGTTCGATCAAGCATAACAGTATAGCATAAACGAAAATCTCATACCGAATCGAAGTCGAACTCCATCAACTCGAAGCAACCGAAGTAAGCAACAACGAGAAATCGATCGAGCAAGGCAACTCTCGAACAATCACTAATTCGATCGAAGTAATAACGGCTCTTCGAAAGCCCTAAATTGGATCGCATGAAAGAAGCCCTAATTGAGACAGAGGAACGGCTGCCATCTTCATATGAACGAACGAGCAAATGAAAGGAGAACGTGTTAAATTATAAAAGGGGGCCGGCCTGTTTAGTTCTCTCAAGGGCTTTAATTTTTTAATAGGGTTTTATTTTATTTAAATTGTTTTTTAAATTGTATTCTTCTTTTTAAACCGTTTAAATTTACTAGTCGTGTGACTAGGGGACAAGCTACGTGGCGTAGCTTGAGAATTCGCAACTTGGTGGTTGAGTTGTGGCAAGGTTTTGAGCGTAGAGTTAGATTAGTCAATAGCGGGTATAGCGAGTTTACGTGTGTAAGCGAGGGACTATCTCATTTCTAGTAGAAACCTTGGGGGCAGCACGTAGGCAGGGTTTTGCCAAAGCTGGGTAAATTCTGTGTTGTTCTGTTTTTTCTGTTATTTATATTCTGCGATATCTGTGCTGCTATTCTGTGATCTGAATTGAATATTTTATAAGCTTTCGTGATTAATTTTTATAATTGACACTATCGCCCTATTCACCCCCCCTCTAGGGTGAAATCGATCCTACATTAGGGATATTCCTTAGGCGGAATTATGTAATTGTTGCATATACCTAACTCGGTAACCAATCTTTTAAAATAAAAGATGTTTCTTTTATTATATACTTGATACGATGTGTTATATTAATTAGTTAATTTTATTTTATTTTATTTAATCAAAAATTCATAAATGGTATGTTTTGTGATAGTAGTTACAATGTGTTGTAATTATGAGTAATTTATCACAATAAAGTAAACATGTTGTCATCTGACTATTCAACTAAGTGGATTTCAAACGAATTTGGACATCAAGAAGAATATGAAATTATTCAAGGACTTGGAAACATGCATGGAAAGGTGATGGGAATGATCTCAAGAGATTGGAGAACCATCCAAGTCAAGGAGAGTGGTCGATATCGATCACTTTCAGGTCGGTGTTGAGCACTTTTTGTGGGCCCTAGTTGGCTATAGAGCCAAGACTCATGGATTATTAGCTTAAGCGATTGTCTTAGGGTGCACTTCTGAAGAAGTAGGTGAACTGCTCCAAGGAAGTTCTAAAGGAAAGAAGACAAGTACTAGAGATATCAGAATTTCTCGAAAATAACATGATTTCCAAGGAACAATGCTCGAAACTTAATGGATCGAAGATAGAAGACCAATGAAAGGAAGATGGAACACCTCCCAATTGTAAAATCAAATTAGTATCGATCAGTTTTGATCTTACTGAGATGATTTCATTCTCTTGGGACTCCATCTTCCTCTCCTATATTCTCAAACTAAAGTTGGACATGGTATATCGAGATTTAGCTATTCTATTGGATGCTTTTCATATAAATACAAGGCTTAGAGCATTTGGAAGTGGACATTTAGCTCTTGCTTTCTTCATTTTCTTTCTCTACTCGACCGTAGTCATCATGGAAGCTATTTTTTGCTATTAGATTAGCAAAACCTTTGTACTTACAACTAAAATCCATAAGCAATAACATTATAGCGACATACCTTGAATTTGCCAAACAACTATAAAAATTTCTTTGTGTTCTTACTTTTATTTGCTAGATCTGATAAATTTGGTTCGTCTTGGGTGTTATGCCATTTTCTAGCTCAACATTTTGGTGCTTTCACTGGGAAAGGTGTTTCCCAGACATATTTCTAGCTATCTATTATGGATTGAAGTGTCCAGGGTTGGATCCAAAAGGTTTTCATTAAATGATATAAAGGGATTTAAGTTTGGAATTAATAGCTCCATCAAAGAAGTCAAGTAGATCTTGAGCAGTAGCTGGTGCAGAAAAGGGGCTTCTCATTGAACTAAAGTTAGCAATTAGCTGATAGCAGCATTAGCAGGATCATCTCCCCTTCAGGAGATGGTTACAAGGGCGGAGTTCGATAAGATAATGGTGTAGTTGAATTAGAAGATGGCAGATAGTCAGAAGGATTTATTGAATAAAATGGATGCTAGCATGGCCTTGCTAGCCCAGCAGTCATGGAGGATCGAAAGAAGCAGGCAGGAGACATCACTGATGGATCCGAAGAGGAGAACTCATTTGCTTTTGGCTAGGATAGAGGATATGGAAAGAAAAAACAGAAGGAAATGACTATTGGAGTAGCTGGGAGTAGTGCTCGAGGAATTGGGAGAGCCCATATCAGGGGAAATCAGATCGGTACCGATTAGAATCAGGTTGGTACTGACCTGAATTTGAGTCCCTTAGAGGAGCAAGAAGTAGGGGCCATCAACTTGTTTGACTCTGAGGATGATTTGTAGCATGCTAGTGATGATGTTGGCCTAGATGTAGGAGTTTGCTATGTCGGTGTGCACACAACTACTACTAAGCCAACCAGGTGTTAGAGAAGAGCTAAAGGAGTGGTTCTCCTAAAGATTGGGGAACCCAAATATCAACGAGAAAAACGACATTGTTTATAGAGTTAAATATTCAATGCGGTTTTTGACAGTCGTCCTTCCAAATACCAGGCTAGTGAGGAACATATAGCAGATATAATCAAGTTGTTGGTGGAGGAGAACAGGTGGAGAAAATATGAGGACTGGGGTTCTCCACCTAGTAGGACTCCCTTCAAGAATAATATTCTAAGGGAGGAGTATCTCGGGAAGTTTACGATGCCTATATTGTCATCATATTATAGGACAACTGATCCTTAGTAGCATTTATTTAAGTACGGTTGGCACATGGATGGTGCCTGGGCAACGGACGCAGTTCGATGCAGATGTTTCTCAATATTTAGGGATGGAGCTGCATCAACATGGTTCATTCATCTTCCTCCAAATTCCTTATCAACATTTGAGAAATTATATGAAAAGTTTCTGAAATAGTTTAGGCTCCACACTATTTGCCCTAAGGACGTGATCTCCATGTCGAGCCTTTTCCAAGGACTTTAAGAGTCATTGAAGGGGTTCTCGAACTAGTTCAACATAGCAGTAAATGATGTTAATAATCCGAACGAGAGTATGGTGTTAATGTCATTGGTCTGAGGCATACATCTGGACATGGACTTTGGAATATGGCTAAGGATGATGCAACCACAACTATGGAGAAGTTCCACTTGAAAGCTAATCAATTCTTGCATTTGGAAGAAGTAAGTCAGGTTGTTGGAAAGACTGGTGGTGGATGGTCAAAAGAAGTGATACAGAGTAATGTTGCAATTAAACAAACCGACGAAAGCTTTGGTAATGTGGTTGTGAATGTAGGAAATTCTTGTAACTAAAGGAAGAGAAATTAGGACACCGAAGGTAGGTGAAATGAAGCCAAAAAGCACCTAAGTAATACGAGGATGGATGAATACACCTTTGAACAATACACCTGAAAATATATACCTTGCCACTCAAGGCACAGAAAGCTATAAAAAGCCACCTAGGAGGGTGGCAACCAAGAAAGAGAGAGGCGCTCAGGAAAGTTGTGTCGGTTCTGTAAAACTCATAGGCACAACATGAACGATGATGACATTTAAGAGATTTTATTTAAGAGTTGAAGGAAAAAAGTTGCAATAGTATGTAAGCGAGCTGCAAAGTGGCAGATAAAATGCGAGATACCAAAGGTCGAATGTCCAAGTGAACTAAGCTAGATCACTTAAAGAGGGGCCCAGGCATATTGATAGAATATTTATAAATACTATAAATGGAGGACCTCATCATGTAGAGAAAAGCTGGAGTGAAATGGAATGGTATGCGAGTTCACAAGGGCATTTCCATAGGAGAGTTTCTTTGCTATTGAGAACGAAGCTTCAGCTATGCAGCAAAGGATGATGATAGATGATGTTGTGTTTCGAGATAGGGATTCTGACTGGAAAGAAATGCCAAACTTTGATCCTATGGTAATTACGGCTATTGTTGGCCTAGCTACTGTGCATTGTGTCTTGGTGGATAGTGGAAGTTTAATGATTATTTTATTCAAAAGAATGTTTGATCAAATAAGGATAAGTATGAACAATGTTATGCCTTGTGAATCCAAGATTCAAGGATTTACCAGTGAGGCAAAGAAACCAATAGGGACAGCTTATTTGTCAGTTGAACTAGGATATACGGACCGCAAGATTGTGCAAGTTCAAAAGTTTGAAAAGGTGAATGGGCATTCAGCATACAGTGCCTTTTTGGCTGATCGCCCTTTGCTAATTTAGGATATCAATGGTTCCTTAGTGTTTAATACAATGGGATTGGATCAATTAGAGGAGACTTGAGCATTGGCAGAGAATGTTATGTCACTAAGCTAAGGGAGGAAGAGCGATGAGAGAAAGGCAAGAACGTAGAAAGGGCTTTCTACATTATAAACTCGAAAGTATAGCAATTAATCCCTAGGCTCTAGCTCGGGAGCCATAGCAGGTTTGATAAGTCTATGGATCATAGGAAAAAGTCAGAGGAAGTGTGGGCAACACCAACTAAGCAAACGGTTAATGTTCCAATCGATATTGACGATCCTTCTTGAGCTCTCAAGGTCCAACCTCAACTCGGCACAGGAATGAGGGAGGAGTTGCTTAGTTTTCTGCAAGCAAACTTAGAAGTGTTTGTTTGGACGGATTCAAGTATGTGTGGCATATTGACGGAGATAACGTGCCACATACTGAATGTAGACCCAAAGACTCCTGTAGCATCCCTTACTTTGAGAATCAAAAATGAACACCGATGATGCTGTAGTCATTACTAGAAATATTTTCCAATGACAAAAGCGAGTTCAGTACATTCAAATATAGCTTAAGTAAATAGGGCCACTAAATATTTTCATTATATAGAAACCGTCTTAATTTTTATTACATACATCCTTTCTAAAATTAACCCCAGAATCAAGCCCAAGATGGGGTCAAATAATAATAGAAAAAATAACATAGGAATGAGTTAATTCAACATATGATGATGCCACTTGAACTCCTTAAAACAGCAGAAACAACATCCTTATTTGCTAACAAAGCCTCCTACTCCATCTTCGATCTACGTACTATGGCACAAAATATAAATCTGTCTAATACCATAAACTCAACCTACTCTAATTAGTACCTATAAGTTTATGGGGAAAACAACAATGAAAACATGGATCGAGCAGGAAGACTGGTGTGAATAATAATTACCCCAAAATAAATATACAGTGAGGCCACGACATGCGACAAGAAACAGGATGTCCCCTCACTATCTAAAACATTATAAATTAAACAATCATAGTTTTCATAATTTCCATTTATTACTGCACCTATGTTCTCTTATTCGATTTCCTAATACTTCCGTGCTTTATACACACTTATGCAATTTTCTTTTACTATTGCGTCTTATGCGCTCTTATTTGATTTCCTTTTATTACTGTGCCTTATGTGCTCTTATGCGGTTTCCTTTTACTAGCGCGCCTCCTCGCACTTCCCACTTCAGATTAATCTTTTGTCTGATGCTGTCTAGAATCAGCCCCCTATTGTATCCTTTATATTCATTCATTGAACTTAAACTGCATAGATTCAGCCCTAACAATATTCTTTATATTCATTCATTATGCATAAACCGCATAGAGTCAGCACCTGCAGTGTTCTTTTGATTCATTTATTATGCTTAAACTGCATAGACTCAACCCCCGGATATTCTTGGGATTCATTCTTTATGCTTAAACTACATAGACTCAGCCCCCTGCAGTATTCTTTTAATTCCATTTATTGGCTTAAGCTCTGGACCACCAAAGAAACACCCACATGCAGTCCCCGCTTACTTAAATGATGGATTATGTGTAATAGCCACCTGAAGTCCACAAACATCTGTTTTGTTTCAAATTGCATAGAATTACCCCTCTGCAGTTTCTTGGAAGTTGAATGCCTCTCCTCAACTGCCTTACGTATGCATTCAAGTGAGCGTCCTTACCTCGGCGTCAATAGTCCTTCCAACCCTACCTTTAGCACATGAATTCTTCACCTTAATAGCCCTGAGCTTTTCCCGAGTCTGACCTAATTATCTTCCCTTAGGCTGCTTTCCTACCATTCCTTGGTGCCAAACCACTATGCCCCAACCTATTAGCATAGTCTACCCATACTTACTAAGGGAATATTTCCAAATTACGATGCAGCATGTCTTTTTCATACCATGGCGTGGTTCAATTTCTTCCAATTTTGTAGTTTTGCGACGCTACATGTCTTCTACATCTTGTGGCGCAAATATACTCTCCTCTGAAATCCCTTGGGCCCCTTTGGCAAATCACCGTCCCATCCTCATATGCCAGTTGCTTATAAATGTTAGGCTACCATCTCAGTTTTACACTAGACAAAGTCTGGCACGTCTAACAGCGTCTTTACACGTGTACTACCAAATTTGTCACAATTTCACTTTCTATTATTGAAAATGTCCTTTATTTTATTTTCAACTTTTGTTATGGATCTTGTTCCCTATCCATTTAACACTTGTTTCTTTATATCATTTTAAAGCATTAGCGTCCATGTCATCCTCTATTTCCTAACGTAGTACCCAGCTTATATTAGCTTATATTCTTCAAAGAATACCTTAATAAAATCATAAAAAATTATATGGACAATTATTCTAATAACTTTATTCTTGATCTAGAGATTTTTGCAGGTATTTTCCGTATTTATTTCCTAGGTATTCCCCTGCAATAATTCATGATAAATTACTTTAACGTCGAAAACTTTTCAAACAAAAACCCATTTCTAAAATCGTGGTTAGAATTTCATATAAAACTTTCGTAACATTTAGAAATCATACAAGTAGGGAAATATATCTAAACATCTCATATTCATCTATTTATCCAAAAACATTTATTAAACATTTTACCTTTTTAATAAAATCTATACGAAATCCCATCATATATAGAAGTATAAAAAAATCGTACCACAACCAAATAATTAGGTACAGTAAAATAGGATTACTATTACTCATCTAAATCTTTAAAATACCCTTCTTTAGTCTTCTCAATCTCTCTTTAGCTTGCATTTCCTTATCTTCTCTTTATTTGCTTTCATTAGGCTATCACCAAGCTTTTATTTTATTTTTAGTAGAATGAAATAAATAAATAGAAAGAGTAATGCTTATTGTTCCACAATAATTTAGGCTAGGGCCCTCATACTCTTTTCATTAATTCATCACCCTTTTTCTTCTTATTTGGCTAATCTTGGCCTTTTAATTAATTAATTAAATTCATTATAAATTATGGGTCGTTACGGTCTTTCTCCTTTAATGGAATTTTGCCCTCGAAATTCAATTAAGGCATGGTAGTGATTGTAAATTCATCCTTTGCTGCTCTTAAGCATAAATCCATGAAGTCCCAATTCACAAAAATGTACTCGTGCTTTCTACTAACACGACAATCAACCATAATATCCATACATATATATGGTCTACATCGATACAATTCAACACATAGCCCATACGGTAATATGAAACGAACAATTCTGGATAGGTCCTCCAAAACTTATTAGCTATTTCCCACATGCATTCTTCCCAATCTACACTCCACTGGATACGTACTAGCTTCACCACATTGTTTTGAAGCCGCTTCTCATCTCTGTCCCATATATGCATCCTCTTACGCACGTATGTTATATTCGGCTCTATGGCCAGGTCTTCTACTACCATTAGATTAACAACTGCATCCGGATATCTAATGATTTTTCGTAGGTGTGATTCGTGAAGCACATTATTGATCCCTGCAAAAATACTAGGAAGTTCCACTTTATTTGCCACCTTCCTAATTTTTTCTACGATCAAAAATGATCCTACATACCTTAGGGCTTAATTCCCAGCCTTCCCGTAAACGCATCACGCCTCTTATCGGAGATACCTTCACGAACATCTGATCACCAACTACGAACTCCAGTTTCTTTCTTCAAGTGTCGGCATAACTCTTCTACCTCAACTGCGCTGCTTTCATCCTAGATCAAATCAGGTCCATCTTCTCAGTGGCGTGCTTACCAATTATAGTCCCAACACAACCCTATCTCCTGCCTCCAAGTAATATGCATGTGATTTACATGGTCTTCCATACAATGCCTTAAATGGGGCCATCCCAATACTGCTCTAGTAGCTGTTGTTGCATGAAAACTCTACCAAATGTATATAATCCTCCCACAATCCACCGAAGTCTAAAATACAAGCTCTCAGCTCATAACCTTGTTGACCCTCTCAGTCTACACATCTGTCTGTGGATGGTACATAGTACTCATGCTCAAATCTATACCCAATGCCTTCTACAAACTATGCCAAAACTCATTGGTGAATAACAAATCACTGTCGCTAATAATAGTGTTAGAAACCCTATGCAATCTCACTATAACCTTCCGTGTGTGTATGCATGTGTGTGTGTATCTGCTAACCTTGGTGCAGTTCTTGTGGCCTTCGCTAGAATGACATGGGCACGCTTACTTAGTCGAACAACTATGACCTATATGCTTTCGTTCCCTTTCCTTGACCTTGGTAATCCATCTACGAAGTCCATAAACACTAAATCCCATTTCCAAACCGAAATCTCCAAAGATTTCCAAAGCCACTAGGCTTCTAATGTTCCGTCTTCGTCTATTGGCATGTAAGACATCTACTTACATACTCTCCAACATCTTTATTGATTCCTCTCCATAAGAAACTTCTCCTCATATCTTGATACATGTACCTCCAGGGTGAATTGTGAACTTAGAACGATGACATTTTTCCAATACTTGCAGTTCTTTTATACTTGAAATGTACAACGTATCACCCTTCCACAGTCCTCCTACTCTATCAACACCGAACACTTCAGCAGTGCTGCCTCGATCCCTGATTCCTTGCTGCTTATTATATCAACGCAAAACTTGCCTTTCTTCCGTAGCTCAGCAACCCATTCTACCAGCCTAGGCCTTACTTATAGGCATAATAAAATCCAAGAAGTTCTACTCGAACCTACACTAGACCAAAATTGCACAATACACGCAGACAACATTATAAGATGTTCCATTCTTCTATCATGGCCAAAATACAGTTGTGTTGCTTTCAGCTTAGGGCATCAGCTACTTTATTTCCCTTCCCTGGAGTATACTTTATCCCAAAATCATAAGATGCTAAAACTCTAACCACCTCTGCTGCCTTATGTTTAGCTACTTCTGAGAGAGAAAATTTCTCGAGGACTTGTGGTTAATAAACAACTCAAATCTTTCTCCTAAAAGATAATGCCACAACATCTTCAATGCA
Organism: Allium cepa; assembly: GCA_030765085.1. NCBI lineage: Eukaryota > Viridiplantae > Streptophyta > Magnoliopsida > Asparagales > Amaryllidaceae > Allium > Allium cepa. The sequence continues at coordinate 607,929,917 of CM060939.1, read as the reverse complement.
AAGACAATGATTTCTAACTCCAAATCATGAGTAGGATATGAACTTCATGTTGGGTCGTAATTTCCTAGATGCATATACGATGACTTTGCCTTTCTACATCAATATAACTCCTAACCCAGATCTTGATGAATCAGTATATACGATCATACCATCATTCCCTTCAGGTATCACTAACACTAGCACATTCGTCAATCGATACTTCAATCCCTAGAATGTCGTCTCACACTCCTACATCCGAACAAACTCCTCATTATTTCGAGTCAGTGTCATCATTGGCGCAGTTATACAAGAGAAGTCCTTAATGAATCTCTAATAGCAGCTAGCAAATCCTAAGAAACTTTGCACTTTAGTCACAATCTTAAGTCTCTTACATCCATTTACTGTGTCAACCTTCGAAGGATCTACTACTAGCCCTTCTTTAAAAAGTACATTGCCATGGAATTCACATCCTTTCTCTAAAAATTATGTTGTTTCAACGTCTCTAATACAAGCCTCAAGTTAACCGCATGCTCCTCGTCATCCTTTAAATATACCAAGATGTCATATATGAACACCAACAAATATCTATCCAGTTGGTCCTGAAAAATTCTATTCATCAAGTCTGCAAAGAACGCCAGTCCTTTGGTTAGTCCAAATAGCATTACTAGCCACTCAATGAACCGTACTTGGTTCTAAACACTGTCAAAAGATCGCTTTCCTCCACAACTTTCAATTGATGGAATCTGTAGCCAAATCTAAATGCGAAAACACAATAGCTCCACTCAACTGATCAAGTAAGTCATCAATCCTCGACAAAGGATGTCTATTCTTCACTGTTCTTTCATTCAGATTTCGATAATCTATGCGCACTCTTAAAGTCCCATTAGACTTCTTTACAAATAATGTCACCACTCCCTAAGGTAAGCTACTTGGCCTTATGAAGCTCTTTCCCACTAAATCTGCCAACTGCTTCTTCAGTTCCTCCATCTCCTTCGAAGACATTCTACTTGGAGGTCTACTAAATGTTCGGTTCCTAGTAACAACTCTATATGGACACTACTACTTTAGGGTGTTGCAATCCTGAAACCAGTTCAAACACATCAGCAAATTCCTACACCACTCGCACTGCTCCTAGTTCTTCCTTCTCCAAAGATAAAGCAAACAAAACACCTTATTTCCAAATTCTAGACTCCTTTAAAACTACAAGTACTATTTCATTTTGGTCCGACTGACTCAAAATTATTATCCTCCTGGTGCAATAAATCATAGCGAAGTAACGCTCCAATCAATCCATTCCTAAAACAACTCCAAAGCCTATGAAGTCAAACATGCAGGGATGCACAAAAGCTTACAGTCACTTACCTCAATACCTAAGTTAGTGCATCTTAATCTGAGTGTGGAATATTCCTCTATCAGATTTACTACATGTATGGAAGTGACTAAATAAGGAATCCCTAACTCCACTAATCTATCAACCAAATCTTTAGCTATAAATGAGTAGTGGCACTAGTATCAAATAGTACTCTAGCTAAAATACCATAAATCAAATCCATACCTTCTAAGGCTTTCCCTTTGCCGTTTTCCTTAGCAGATGGTCCTTATATTGGTCCCTTTAAAATACAAACCTACGCTTTAAGCTTTGGGCAATCCTTCTTTAGATCCCCATCATATCAAACTTAAAGCACTTTAATCTTCCAAGATTATTCTGCAATTGAGACTTCATTTCATAGTGTTCCTTCTATCCCCAGTTAAAACAAATAACCTCTATGGTTTCAACCTCTTCACCTATTCCCTTTGGCTCCCTTCTCGCCTTTGGTATATAAGCTAAACTTCTTCTGCTGCTTTGCTTTAGGCCTCGTCTCCATTTTTCTTTACTCCTGCTACATACCATCATACCTTTGAGAAATTTCAACTATAAACTCAAAAGGAGATGCTAAGTAAGCCATCACCTTATGGTCAAGACCCTACTTCTAATGAACTTCTCATTCTTCTTCATTGGAGTGCTAATGATCTCCTTGCCATACTTAGCCAAAAAGCTAAACTTCTAGATGGACCCCACCAATATAAGCTTTCCCTGTTTTAGATCAATGAAATCTCTCAATAGCATGCTAAACTGAGACTTTGATGTGAACTAAGCCTCAAACCTCTCTTTAAACTGCTCCTAAGTAAACTCCTCCTTTGGGGTCTTTATGATTATTATCTTCCTCCAACCCAGTATGTCTTCTTGCAACTGCCTTGATGCTAGCCTCCTCTTCTAGGCATCACTAAACCCTAAGTGTCTAAATATGCACTCACAAATCCTTGGCCAGTTCAGCGCTTCAACTGTGGGATTCTTCCCCACAAATGCCTTTCCTCCCAAATGTTTATAGTCTTTGTTTATCTTTGGGAAGCCCTCTCTCACTACTGCCGATCTAGGCCGAATTGCCTCTAGCTTATTCTCCCTTATCACGTGAAACACAAATTCCCTAAATAAAGCATTCACATCCATATTGGCAACATCTGTTGGTTATGCATCTTCCTCTCTTACTGCTCTGGGAACTTCCGCGTATTATCTTTAATGGTCTGCATACTTTTAGCCTCCCTCCAAGCTCTTACCCATCCATCATAACTTGCATACTTCTCAAATCCATCTTTCTTTTTCTGCTAAGCAAGTCTTCATTAGAAAAATGAAGCAAGAGAGAGAGAAAAATAGAAGGGTAGATATATCTTTTTATATATCTATACAACAACATATATGTATGATATACACATACATACACATATATATAGTAGTGCATCCCCACCCAAGGGTGTTTGTTTCATTCTAACTATTGCTCTTATTTTCTAGCTCAGTTTACTCAAGTGTCCTCCAACATATACACTAATACCAACTTGTAGCTTACCTCACTTTGAGAATTAACGATGAATGTCAATGATACTGCAGTCATTACTAGAATTATCTTCCAGTGACGAAAATGTGTTTAATATATTCAATTACATCTTAAGTAAATAGAGCCACTAAATTATTTCAATACATAGAAATAGTCTTAATTTTTATTACATACATCTTCCCCAAAATTGATCTTAAAGTCGAGCCCATGTAGATGTCAAATAATAATAGAAAAAATAACATAGTAAAGAGTCAAGTCAACATATGATGATGCCACTTGAACTCCTTAAAACATAGTAAAGTGTCCCTAGTTAAAACATAAGATGTATAGACTCAACCCCCGCATTATTCATTATAGTGCATAGGAATAACCCCCGTAGTATATTTTTCCCTACTTTAGATTAGTCTTTAGTCTAGTACCACGTAGAATCATCCCCCTGCAATATCCTTTAGAATCGTTCATTGAACATAAGCTGTATAGACTCAGCCCCCGCATTATTCATTACATTCATTCATTATACTGCATAGGCATAACCCCTGCAGTATTTTTTTAGATTCATTCATTATGCTTAAACTGCATAAACTCAGCCACATAGAATTCTTTAGATTCATTCATTATGCTTAAATTGCATAGACTTAGCCCTCTGCATTATTCTTTTAATTTCTTTTATTGGCTTAAGCTTTGGACAAGAAAGAAATAGCCACATGCAATCCCTGCTTACTTGAATTCCGGATTATTGTGTAATAGCCACCCAAAGTCCTCAAACATTTGTTTTGTTTGAAACTGCATAGAATCAGCCCAACATAGTTTTTTGAAAGTTGAATACCTCTCCTCGCCTACCCTACATGTGCATTCGAGTAGGCATCCCTACCCTGGCATCAATATCCCTTCCAATCCTACCTTTAGCACATGAGTTCTTCACCTTAATAACTCTAGGCTCTCCTCGAGTCCGACCTAATTATCTTACATTAGGTTTCATTCTTACCTTTTCTTAGTGCAGAACCACCCTGCCCAAACCTATTAGTGAAATCCACCCTTACTTTTTAAGGGAATGTTTTCAAATTGCAATGCAGTATGCCTTTTCATATTATCGGGCGGTTCAGTTTCTTCCAATTTTATAGTTTTTATAGCACTACATGCCTTCAACATACTATGGCACACATCTAGTTTCCCTAAAGTCCTTAGGACCCTTTTGGAAAATCACTACCTTGTCTTTATATGTGCAATTCTCTTATAAAACATTCGGTCGTCGCCTCAGTTCTGCACTAGACAAAGTCTGACACATCTAACAGCGTCTTTATACGTGTCACTGCCTAATTCTTCATGATATCTCTTTCTTTTATTGAAAGTGTCCTTTACTTTCTTTTTAGCTTTTGTTATGGATCTTATTCAATATCCATCTAACACTTGTTTCTCCATATAATTTTAAACTACTAGCATTCATGCAGCCCCATGTTTCCCAATGCAGTACCCACCAAATGTTAGCCTATTATCTTCATAGGAAACGTTAATAAAATTCCAGAAAATTTGTGGACAACTGTTCTAATAGCTTTATTCTTGATCTAGATTTTTACAAGTATTTTCCTTAATTATTTTTGAGGTATTCTCCTTCAATAATTCATAATAAATTATGTTAACATCAGGGACCTTTCAAACCAAAATAGCATTTTTAGAATCATAGTTAAAACTATAAAACTTTCGTAGAATTTAGAAATCATTAAAGTAGAAAAATATATCTAAACATCCCATGTTCATTTATTTTCCCAAAACATCCATTAAACAATTACTTGTTCAATAAAAATCCACCCGAAATCCCATGATATATAAAAGTGTAAATTAAACCGCAACCAAATAATTGGGTATGGTAAAATAGGATTAGTATTACTTACCTTGATCTTTCAAAAATATCTTGCTTTAGGCTTCTTAGTCTTTCTTTAACTTGCATTTCCTTATCTTCTCCTTAATTGCTATCATTAGGCTATCACTATTAATGTTCTTCTCAAGCTGTAATTTTATTTTTAGTAGAATAAAATGAATAATGGAATGAGTAATGTTTATTATTCCGTAATAATTTAGGCTTAGGCACTCATACACTTTTCATCAATTCATTATCCCTTTTCTTCTTATTTAGCTTATCTTGGCATTTTAGTTAATTAAATTAATTACAAATTACCTACTGTTGATTTCCACTTGTAAAGTAGAAAAGATGCCATTTGGGTCTAGAGTTATCTGTTGTGTCGAAGAAGGAAGCAGATAAGCTAAAAGCAAATGGATTTATTCATGATGCTTTGCACCTTAAATAGGCGTCGAAACTCATGTGAGTCAAGAAAGCAAATGGAAAGTGGAGGACATTTACTAACTATTCATACACGAATAAAAGATGTTCAAAGCATACCTTCCCTTACCCCGGATTGACCAGTTGATAGATGGAACTGTAGGACATAGTTACTCTGGTTTATGGATGCCTATTCTGGTTATAACTAGATATCGATGCATGTTTCAGATTAGGAAAACACAATCTTGATAATGCATTTAGGATTATACTATTATCAGTTGATGTCTTTTGGTCTAAAAAATGTAGGAGATACTTACCAAAGATTGGTGAATTCAACGTTCAAGGATCGGATCGAATCGGATGGATAATGGAAGTCTATGTGGATTATATGCTCATGATGTCATGTCTATTGAGAAATCACATGGATGACTTGTTAGAATGTTTAAAGTATTGCAAAATTATGGAATAAAGTTAAATTCGTTGAAGTGTTCTTTTGGAGTTGTATCGAGGAAAAATTTGGGATTTATCATGAATTCAAGAGGCATTGAGGCTAACCAGGAGCAAATTAACTCCTTAAGGGACATAACTGCCTCGACTATGAAAAATGAGTCGAAAAGCTTGAATGGGAAGTTTGTTGCACCGAGTCATTTCATTTAAGGCAACGGATAATAGTATTCCATTCTTTAATGCCCTTAACAAGGGAAAGAAGAATTCTAAATAAACAAGGAATGTTAGGATGCCTTTGAGGAATTGCTGAGGCATATGAAAACACCATCGGTTCTATCAAAACTGTTAGATAGAGAGCATTTGTTCATCGATTTATAGTGTTTGCTCATGCACTAAGCGCGGCATTGGAACTCGAGGAGACAAGGATTCAATGACTAGTTTATCATATTAGCAAGCGGTTTACTGGAGCTAAAAAGAATTATCTAAAATTAGAGAAACACGCTTATTGCTTGCCGATTGTGTCAAGGAAGTTATGACTGTATTTTCAGGCTCATCCGATTAAGGTGCTAATGGATCAACCTTTGTAGTAGGTACTTTACCAACCCGAGACTTCGGGAAGTTACTAAAATGGAATATTCAATCGAGCCAGTATGATATCACTTACCATCCAAGAGGGAAATAAATGGAGAGGTGTTGTCGGATATCATCATCGATTTTACCCTGTGAGAAAGAGAAGTGGAAGACGATATGGGCACACTTTCTCAATGGAAACTATTTGTAGATGAAGAATCAAATAAGCGCAGTTTTAAGAAGGAGTGGTTCTTATAACTCCAAAGGGACGATCGATTTGTTATGCATTGAAGCTAGAGTTCCCTACAATGAACAACGAGTTGAATACGAAGTTTTGATAGCAGAACTCGGAATAGCAAAAGAACTAGGGGTAAGGGCACTACATATATTCGGTGAATCCTTATTAGTGGTTTGACAAGTGAAGAAGGAATTCCAGGCTAAGAGTGTGAGACTCATGCTTTACTAGATAAAAGCACCGGAACTGTTGGATGATATAGAACATTACACAATTTTGCACACCCTAGATAGGAGAACACAAAGGCTGATTCACTGGCCAAATTAGCTAGTTCTTGAGATGCGTAACGATCAGAATTGGTTCCATTTGAAATTTTATCAACTCTAAGTATCGATTGGATAGATGTCGACAAGATTTTGAGATCGAAGAGGAATAGGAGTCATGGACGACTCCAATCACTTTCCTGAGGTGAAATAACGAATAATGGAAACTCCTTTGTAAAGTACCATAATTTATAATACAATGAGGTATGCTATACAAGAGAGGATTCTCAACCCCCACGCTTCGGTGTGTAACTAAGAATGAGGCTTGGAAAATCCTCATGGATGTCCATGAGGGTAGGTATAGTGATTATACCAAGGGTAGACATTAGCGAACACTCCGGATACTTCTGGCCAACGATAAACCCTGATGCGATTAAATATAGTAAACAGAGTGACCAATGCTGGAGATTTGCAAAGGTTTCTAGAGCCCCATCTACTAACTTACGCAAATGGTTAGACCATGCAAATTTTCAATTTTGGGAAGTTGATATAATTAGTTTAACAATGATGTCCAAAGGAGGAGCTAAATACAAAATTATTGCAGTGGATTATTCCAAAAAATAGGCTAAAGAGGAACCACTCGCCATTATCATAATGAAAAAGGAGATCGACTTTGTGACAAGGAATATTATCTTAAGGTTTAAAATACCTTAGACAATTATAATGGATAACAAAAATCAGTTTGAGAGTAACTAGTTCAAGGATTTTGGCAATTGGTATAGGATTAAGAAAAGCTTTTCGAAAGTAGCACACCCACAAATGAATGGATAGGTAGAGGCGGTAAATAAAATAATCAAGTTTACCTTAAAGAAACAGTTAACTAAAGCTAATGGTAACTGGGTTAATGAGCTTCCACTGGCATTGTGGGCTTATGTTATGACCCACAAGTCTACGTCTGGACATACACCATTCGCTTTGGCCTACAGATCAAAGGCCATGATCCCAATTAAACTGAAAGTCCCTTCTCACCGAAGAAAGTATTAGACCTAAAGGTCAATGAGGAACTATTGCTCAAGTCCCTCGATTTGGTTGATGAAAAAACGAGAAGAGTCGGAATTAAGGGTAGCTGCCCACTAGAAAGGAGTAACATGACATTTCAACACCAAGCTCAAGAATAGTACCCTCGAGGCAGGGGATCTTATTTTTGAAATGATTTCTCCTAAATTTAGGGCACATGGTCCAATGGGAAGGTCCTTATGCGGTCTAACAGAAGCTAGGAGATGGAACTTTCAAGTTGGATAATATTGATGGAGTCTCGATTCTCTGAGCATGGAATAACGACCTATAACGATGTTATTTTACTTAAGTTTATTTCATTTGTCTTTTGCAAATAAGCCACCTATGGATTCTGGGGAAATGAAATAAGGCAGGACTTGCCATGCTTTTTGCTTTAAAATAAAGTTAGCTTCTTGAAACAATGGTACATCGTTCTTGTAAGCAAGCCCTGTGTTATGGGATTAAAAGATCAGTCAGGTACCCGAAGACTTGTACCGACTCCTTTAGTCAAGGATCTAAATAAAAGAGTATAATCATAAGGGTTGATCAAATAATTCGAACTTATCTCTCCGGTATCGACTAATGCCAAGAAGTAGGCAAGGTCAATAAGGAATATTTAGAGTCAGATAGTTAAATGCCCCAGTTTCCATAGATGGAAACTAGAGCATGGATGGAAATTTGATGACCAGGTTTGCAACCTAGCAGGACATTCTAGGGCAAGGATAAGTGAGGACGGTCAATAGATACTCTCCGTTAACACCTGGAGATGGGCATCCAAAGGAACGGTTTCTTGAATATATAAACTAATGTATGGTAAAGAAATTCGCGACCCCGCTTTCAGCCCAACAAGAAATGCTCGATCGAGGATAAGCGAGGATAGTCAGTGAATGTTTTAATCAAGGCCAGTAAAAAATAAGGCTGAAAGCTAGAACCCGTAAGTAGGAACCGTTGGAATCCTCTAGTCCAGCATTAGGTCCAGAGAGTATAATCATAATGGAGGTAATTGGATAATGTGCCCCATGCTATTAACCTTCGACCGATGCTCGAAGGTAAGTCGTGCTAAGGAATGATGCCTAGATCTTGGCATCTGGAACACCAAGTCCTAGAGATAGGACTTGGTAGGTAATGGAATTACAAAGGGTATAGATCACACTTGTTAACCGGCTAATTTTCTATCGGTTTAGAAAATAGTCGAAAATTTTCAAAATAAATTAACCGCAAGCGCACGACGTATTATCGTAGTACGTGGCGAGTACGGTTCGGTCTGTAGGGAATTGTTGATTTCAAAATTCTATTCAATCAAATTAAACCAAAGTCGAACGATTGTTAACTACTAAAAGAAAGTAAAAACAAACTAAAACTAAAGAAAATAAAAATATGAGATTAAAGAGCAATTTAGAGGGAAATCTCCTCTCATGATCACATAAATCAACATAATTAAATTATGATCCCTTTTTGGTCATTTTTGGGTTTAGTTGATGTATTTATCATAAGCATGGCCTAATTGTATTATAATTAACACACTTAAGCCATCAAACTTTAATGCACCCTCTAACCCACTTACCAACTTCATTGAAAATGATACGAAATTAAAAGTAGAATCTATTTTAAGCATGGTTTATTAACTATTGAAATAGAAACATAAACCTTCAAATTTTGATTCTAAATCCACTTCAATTACCATGATCATATGTAGATGAAGAGGTAATTAGTGATTCATATGACTAAGCATAGCTTATTTGTATTGCACAACATAAGCTATCAAACTCAATATTAAACACATAAATTGCACAAACATCTAACTTTCCATTAAGCACAAAAGAGACATAAATGTAAAATTATGTTGTATCTACATGATTCAAGAGAGCTTCATTACCCCTAAATTGTAGGGATTTAGCCTCTCATATTTGTCATCTGGTTAACAAATGTAGCTAGCAGCATAAAGGCAAAAAGAAAGGAAAATGAAAGCTAATGGAAAAGATAACTAATCTAGTTGCATAAAGGTAAATATAAACTATTACATAAGAGGAAATAAACAAGAAAAGGAAAAGAACATGTATTTAAATTGCATAAAAAAATTACATAAAAAAGAAATGGCCAAGTAGCAGTGAAAACAAAGAGAGCTCTCATTTTATTTTCCTAAGAAAGAAGAGCCTAAAAGAGAGACTAAGTAAGAAGAGGGTTGCATGAAACATAAGGGATATATATACATGTGTTAAACCCTAATTCATATTTTTGGGGAATACCCAAAATGTCTTTGTAGAAAGTGTGGTGGCCATGTTATCATTAGCTTCAATAATCCCCCAGTACATAAAGCTTTAATGGCCTTTTAACATGTGCATTAGCTTCTAATTAAAAATCAAGGTAAGTGGGTGGGGTCCTCCATGTTCTTCACTTTGAATTATTTCCATATTCATTCTTTTGTATCTTATTTGTGCATGCATATTCCTTCATGAAACCATTTGTAATTGAGTTTAAATTCCTACAAAATAATATAGAAATTTCCAATTAAAATTTCTCATTTTAGTATATGCACAAAAATGACCATTTTTCCTTAGATGAAGATGAATATGTGACAATTTCAAACAATTTGAAATTTGGTTTAAACAAGTTAAAATACCCCATATGATCATTTATTCAATTTAAACAGATTAAATATGGTGTTAAAAATATGCACATTTACGTGCACATCAAAACTCGTGGCCTAACGGGACATGTTTGGTCGAGATTGGATGGTGGAAATCAATGGATAATATCGATCATACCTAGGTATTGGCAAGATCGGCAACATTAGGATATGGATGTCCAAGCCACTATTCTTGGAAATAGGAAAGGACGTGGAATCTGGTTTGTTCATAACTTGTCGATGGTCTAAGGAAACTCAACCTGGAATAAACAGGAATAACCATGGAGTTGATTAAATAATAATTTTTTTTAGCCGAACAAAAATACTTTGGGGATGGTAAAGCAGAACTAAATTATGGAATATAACTAAACAATTGCACAAGTGTAACTTATATGCATAGAGTTACAGTATGTAAAAGCATTGCATAGGTACATGCATGTATAATATGGATAAATTATAGTACAAAACGTTATACTATATATGTAGGAAGTTGTGTACATGTAGGAAATTAAACGAAATAGAGACTGAAATAGAAAATTATTCTTTTTTACACACTAACTTCATATAAAATGACGCGTTGGACAATCCTGTATAAGCTTGGCTTATGTACAAAGAATTGGAAAATAAAAAACTACAACGAAAAAGGAGACAAATGGAGATTGTCTCCTTGTCACTGGAAGGTAACAGAGGAGCCTATTTCTTATGAGTCTTCTTCGTTTTCTTCCTAGTCTTGTTGCTAGAGCCGTTGCAAGGTCTCTTCTGACCCTTCTCACCCTAGGTTGTGCTGCCTCTAGAAGGGGTGGTGTCACCTTTAGTAGTACTCATTGTAGGATCTTTAGGATAATCAACGGGAGGTGAGAGGTCTATGTGATGATGCTAGTGCTACTGCCCTTCGGGGCCTTAATGTTAATCGAAAGGATTCTTAGAGAATGCTTTGGCTCCTCGTCTCCCGTAGGATTTTCAAGTCCAGGCTCATCTTAACCTTGACTTTGGAAATATCAAGCTTTAACTTCACTACCATGGAAATGGATCCAGTCGGGCCTGAGGCATTGGTGATGGTTATGTCTTCCCCTATGGACTAGGAAGTGTCGTCCAATCCCTCCAAAGCTATGATTCTCTCTGAATCGGGACCAAGAATGGAACTGGAGGGAAGGCTTGGAACAATTAGTCCCGCGGTCATAGAGGTTGACTCGGTAGTATCTATAGTAGGGCTCGAGCTATGAGTAATAAATGGTGGAGAATGTGGAAGAGAAGGATGACTACAAGGTTACAAATAGAGTGGTAAAGGTTAGAGGCGGACTCATGCAAGAACTGGAGTTTACAGAATACTACACTGACGAGGGATATACCTTCACTCAAACTCGACTGTTGAGAAGGAGACTTAGTAGTTTCCCCCACTTAAGATGCATGTTGCTTCAGTGGATCAACAAAATGGAGAATATAAGGTTCAATAGAAGTAACTACTATAGTAGATGGAATAACTTGGGTAGCCTCAAAGTTAGTCCTCTTGAGCATTGGAACAATTGCTGCAAGCTCTATGATTTTGGGAGATGATGACTCTGCGTAGCCTGGTGCACTTAGACTAGTCAGACCTCCAATGGCAGCTCCAACAGCAGCGGCGAATTCATCAGAAAGAATACCTTTTCCCTCTTTAAGTTTTTTGATATCATCAACATCAAGGTACTCGGCTCTCAGTTTATATTCGGTGAGGCCTTCATTAGAAGCTTTTGAGCATCGTAATGCTCTCTCTTAGGCATCGGTGAGGGTCACAACATATGTGCTTAGATGCTACTTCAAGTTATTGTATTGGATCACATCGGCAAAGAACTGTTGAAGGATAGAGTTTAGTTCTTCCTTCTTTTGTCTCTCTCTTCTTCTAGCTCATCTAGATCATGCACATCTATAGTGTAGTCAACCTAGACCTCTAGTCTTTCTGTTTTCACCAAGAGAAATTCAGGTTCAAGCCTCTCCTTTGAAGCAAGGATTTCTTGGATTTTGGCTACCTAGTCCTTGATAGTTTATGTTTCTCTAAGAGAGTCTGTCTTTGGTTGTCAACCGCATTATATTCATAAGTGGTTTTTATATGTTATTCATCACAATCTCGCCCTGAGTGTGAGCCCTTGTCATCTCTACAACTAAGTCTTTGGCTTTTTACTCGGATTCCCGAGCCACACCACGCTCTTTTCCAACCTTCTCCAAGTCCCTATTACATCCTTCTATGAGGCTACATAGGTTCTTTTTTCAAATTCAAACAACCAGATGTTCATTTGATTGATTACGTTGACATTAGAGAGGGCAAAGCAACAAATATTCCAATCATATCCCTTGTCAATGAGCTCTTGGACTCATCCAATCTTATAGTAAGCCTCCTCTTTAGGAATGTTCTTGATGTCATGGTCGAACATGACCTCAGTCAGGAAAACTTCAGGAAGCCATCTTGCATGCGGTTGGGCTAGAAGAGAAGCCGAATGAGTATCGAGGTGGGGAAAGGTTGGAAGAAAAATCGCAGTAAACATATGAGTCCTTATACCTCCTCCTCTGATCCTAAGACTCTCTCTCTCTCCTCCCTGTCACTTCTTCCTTTCCTTTTCAACCCGGCAGTCTCTTTCCACATCTTTTTTATATCTGCAAGACCTTTCTTTATCTGTTTCTTGTTCCCTATAAGAGCTAGAACGAGGAGGATATGGCTTAGGAATGTGCTTCCTTTCCTTAGAGATGCCAGAATGAAGATTTCTAAAACGGCCCTTGCCTATTATACCTGAAATGAAAGAAAGGATCATATTAGTTTTGGAACATTGGAATGTAACCAAATCCCAGAAATGCGAGTTTGTGATCCTAGGAGTGTGTTGAGTGCCGGTGTCCTACTAAATACTCTATGAACTATGTTCGAAAGGAAGTAAGGATAAGGTCTTCCTACTTCAGCAAGGATGCCCTCAGAAGGGAAGCTAAAGCTAGGAGAGCTCTCCTTAAAAAGATTAGCTATCAGAATGTCAATATAGCTCGACGAGCCAAAAATGTGTTCTGAAGAACCAGCCGGAGCAGTCGCCTCGGCTAATGGCATCATGCTCGATTCTGTGGCTTGTTTAATGATAATTATTCATTTCAAATGTATAGAGGCTGAAAGTTCGATGCCTTTTGGAGATGTCTCTCCATATAACTGGTCTCTTCCTTGGTCAAAGTCGTCGTCATCGCCACTTTCATCACCTATATCATCTTGTTTTTCCTTTCTCACTTCTTCTCTCCTTTCTCCTTCTCCATGGACGCTTCCCATTTCGATTCTCTCCTCCTTCTACTTCCACTTTGCCGGCAGCATATGCTTTTGTTACTCTATCAATGGGCTTATCAATGTCTGTTGTACAGGATGGGCCTTCAACGCCACCTTGGATGCCATTGTTGGAATTAAAAATGGGGGATGGAGACCCGGTTGGCATCCTAGAACTATTTGGTGGAGTCTCGGTAGGAACAGCAAAGTGATCGAGGCATAGATATTTGCACCAACAAAGGTTTTCATTCGTCAGGAGATAAGTAGTAGATTGAAATCAAATCAGGAGACTCTTCAAGATTTTAAGAGCCTCGGAATTCTCTGTGCTACACATCTTGGGTAGGAATATCTGTGAAGAAAGAAGATAATAAGTTAAATAACGATATGCTGAAAATCCAAGCACAGAGAAGAGCGGAAAGGAAAGGATTTTACTACAAAAACCAGGGCTTAATGATGCCTTACCAGCATCGAACAAAGAAATATAAGTTCTTAAAATACAAACTTTATATTGGTGCGCTTCGATGACTTTTCATCGGCACCAGGCCTCGATGATCATGTAAGAAGGAAAATCCCTCCATTGCTTGAAATTGAGGACGTGTGTTAACTCTCTAATGGAAGGTTGCTGAAATTGGTTCATGAATAGAATGTATAAAGATCTCAGCAAAGCATAACCAATAGGATGAACTTGAGTGGGAGAAAGCCCAAACACCTGAAGGAATATTCATAGAAACGGATTGAAGGACGGTACAACACTGCCTAAGTGTTTGCGCCAAAATTGGTCACAAACACCCGATAGTTGATAATTCACAATCACAGATCTCAGATGAATAACAAATGTGGAGATCATTCATAAAAATTCAAAGAAAAGCAATAAACAACACAGATTTTACAGTGGTTCGGCGATCTTGCCTACGTCCACTCTGAACTTGATAACTTTATTGATTCACTTGATGATTTCAATCTGTTACAGCAGATTACAGTAGGTTATAGCTCTGAAGTTTGAATACAATGCTGATTGAAAGATGTAGAATTGAATCCGGTAGAGTCTGTACGTTGAATGGCCAAAAGATCCCCTTTCTGTAGGCTTTAGGGTGCTATTTATAGGTGTAGGAGGCTGATATCGTGCTCAAACTTCGGGAGACTTCTTCTGGCACGTGAGTGGGCCCACGCGACCGACCTCACCAAGTTTGGACTCGATCTATGATCGATACGAAACAATTTTGTATCGATCAAAAAATGATCCAATCGAGCTGAAACTTGGCAGGATTGTTCTTTAGCTTATGCGTAAGCCTTTGTGAAAATTTCGTAGCATTTGGACCTGTGAATCTTGAGTTATGATCGATATGAGATTGAGTTTCTTGGTTGGTTGTTTGCTTCGAATCGATCAATTCGAACCGATCTCTTCGAATCGATGGTTGCAACGGCGACAAGGCGTGCACTCCTCGCATCGATCCGCTTTTCATGCTGAGTTGACCGTGTCACATCCATGAACTTCGCCTCGTTTGTATCGATGACCGTTACCTTGTTGGGGTCGATAGCAGTTGCCAATACGTATCGATGGAAGTAGGCTCGTTCGTATCGATAAAAATGACCATGTTCGTATCGATCAAATGTGATGGGACCGATAGATACGAACTAATGAGCCTCGACGGATTCGAATAATAACTTTGGGTAGATCGATACGAGCAAGCATACTCGTTCGATGGATACGAAATGGCGTAGAACGACCGATACGAAGCGTACTACCTGTTGATGGATACGAAATCGATCGATACGAACTAAAGCTTATGGATGGATACGAAGTAGATCGATGCGAATTGTGACGCGACGATGGACACGAAAAATGATCGATTCGAAGAATGGCACACCGTTGGATACGAAAACGAGGTTATTTTTTTCAACTTGCATCGATCATAACTTGAGCATACGAACCCGGATTGACTTGAAATTTGGAATACTGGTTTCCATGGCATTGCTTATTGTATCTTGGCAATTGCAGCCCGATCCAGACTCGGACAAAATTTATCGATATCCATGGAGAAGCAGTGTGTAACCGATCTTCGAGATGAACTGTCTTTGGTTTTCGATCAATCTTTTGGTATCACGGCCTTGCCGAAAGGCAGGATAACACTTGCCCCCCCAAAACATGCCATGCGATAGAAAGGTGTGTTTTGTAATGCCATATGCTGGATGTTCACATCCTATCAACAACCTGTAAAGAACTCGATAGTTTCATATGACCTCGAATGACGATCGTTCGTGATCGTATGCCATTTGAGGTGAAACAGGACCATTCGCGGTCAATGTCGTTCGCGGCAAATGATGGAATAGGACCGTTCACGGTCGGATGCCGTTCGCGACAAATGGTGAAATGGGACCGTTCGCGGTCGGATGCTGTTTGTGGAAAATGGTAACATGGGACCATTCGCGGTCGGGATACCGCTTCAAATGAAGGGCGGCTGTTTGAGGTTGGATGTCGTTCTAGAACATTTGCGATCGCTCGCGATCGGGGGTCATTCTTGACGAATAGTGACCATTCGAGGTCAGGTGCCGCACGAGGCAGAATGTGATCGTTCGCGATCGGATGTCATATTTGGTGAATTGCGACCGTTCGTGGTCGGGCGTCGCTCTTGACGAATTGTGACCATTCACGGTCGGGTGCCGCACGAGGCAGAGTGTGATCGTTCGTGATCCGATGTTGAGGTAGGCTTAGCATTACTAGAGTCAGATATCACGTTCGGGTGAATTTTTGAACTAGCGGCTTTGGTGGTTCATCGCCATATAAGTTGTGCTTGTGGACCGTTCGTGATCTAACGGGTATACAACTAAATTTTTTCACAGAATTACAAATATTAAAGCAATGTTCACATGAATTCCGTAACAGAAATGTCCAAACAAACTAGGTCCAAATGTCCAAACCAAAACAAAACAGAAGCAAGACATGGATGTTAGAGTGTAAACTCTTACTATGATGCGTTCAGTAGTCACTCAGAGCAAGCCTGTGGATCGTTCGTGATCTCATACATGTATAAATGATTTAACCGTGTTAGTGAGGAGTTTACGATTTGTTCATCATTATCTCAATCAATTGATAACAATACGGTGTCCCGGTTCAAGGTCACCCCTAGCTGATGTTGACGATGGTAGCTCTGGCTCCACTGCTGAGCTCGCCTTCTCACGTACTGAAGTAGCCTACCGTTCCTGATATGCCCTTCCACCTCATCCTTCGGATGTCTATAGTCATTTATGTTATGACCATTCAGTTCATGGAATAAGCAATATTTTTCTGATTTCCTCTCGTTAACAGTTGGATCCCTTTGCATTGGTCTACGATAGGGAACTTGCTCTCTGGTATCCTGATAGATTCGCTCCAAACTCTCATTCAACTCAGAATAAATGGTGAATCGCGGCCGCTTTGACCTGTCATCATTATTCCCAGCCTTTCGTTTCCCTTTACCAGTCTCCGCACCCATTCCAGGTGGATTTCCGCCCTTGATTGCGTAAACGTCGATTCCTTCTTCTCTTTCTGCACTAGCATCTTCCAATCGCAAAAACTTTTCCGCCTCGTGATAGAATTCTCCTAGATCCATACGCGGATCTTTAGTTAATTAATTTTCGAACTCTGTTCCATCAGCTATTTCAGACACAGCCGCCATCATAACCATGGATGGATCTGGTCGATCCACCGATGTTCCTGCCGCATTGAATCGCGTCAGAAAATTCCTCAAAGACTCCCCAGCTTTCTGCTTTAAAGTTGCCAAACTCATCACATTCTTGGGTCTTGCGATGTGAACCCTAAATTGCCTCATGAATTTCTCAGTTAAATCTGCCCAGGTTCCATGGAGCCACTCTCCAGCTGCCTAAACCATAATGCCGCGATATCCGTCAGATACAATGGGAAGCATCGGGCTATGACTTCATCTGATGCCCCCAGCACTTCCATGTGCCTCATGTACTTTGTCAGATGGACCGCGGGGTCCGTCCTCCCATCATACATCTCCACTGATGGTAATTTGAATTCTGGTCGGTTCCCAGCCATCCTAATCGCAGGAGAAAAGGGACTCCTGTTTACATCTTCAAGATCTCTATGTACTAATCTGCCCCTCATGGCTCGCCTGACCATCTCTACCAATCTATCATTGTCTCCAAGATGTAGTCCTCGTTCATTGCCTTCGACCTGCCCCCCGAGTCCATGAGAGCTTTCATGAATCTGCCTCCCCTGGCTGAGCGTGCATCCCTCTACTACCACCAGGTTGCTTGGATGCCCCTGTCTCTCTCCCCGGGATTGGATCAACATGCTCCAAGTGTGTGCCCCCTAGTCCTGGTGCTACACCGGATGGTCATGCTCCATTCTAAACTCCATCTGCTCCTCGATTATGCGCTCCAAGTTGCCCAATCTGTCGAAACAGATTCTGGATCATTTCCTCTTGTCTCCTCATCATTGCCTCCGTATCATCCCTGGTGATGAAGACTGAAGCTTGGTTCGCTCCTGAGGAAGCCTCTTGACTCCCTTCATATTGGCTTCTCTCCGGTCTCTTCCTTCTACTAGATTGCCTTGTCATGACTCTTCGGATTTGAATCTCTAAACTTTCAAATTCAACTGACAGAACTCCTGAATTAGCCTTCTCAGTGAAAGCACCAAAATGTTTACGCCAAAATTGGTCATAAACACCTGATAGTTGATAATTCACAATCACGGATCTCAAATGAATAACAAATATGGAGATCACTCAGAAAAATTCAAAGAAAAGCAATAAACAACATAGATTTTATAGTGGTTTGGTGATCTTGCCTACGTCCACTCTGAACTTGATAACTTTATTGATTCAGTTGATGATTTCAATCTGTTACAGCAGATTACAGTAGGTTATAGCTCCGAAGTTTGAATACAACGCTGATAGAAAGATGTAGAATTGAATCCAGCAGAGTCTAGACATTGAATGGCCAAAAGATCCCCTTTCTATAGGCTTTAGGTTGCTATTTATAGGTGTAGGAGGCTGATATCGCACCCAAACTTCGAGAGACTTCTTCTGACACGTGAGTGGGCCCACGTGACTGACCCCACCAAGTTTCGACTCGATGTGTG
Source organism: Allium cepa (assembly GCA_030765085.1). Classification (NCBI taxonomy): domain Eukaryota; kingdom Viridiplantae; phylum Streptophyta; class Magnoliopsida; order Asparagales; family Amaryllidaceae; genus Allium; species Allium cepa. The sequence continues at coordinate 607,911,248 of CM060939.1, read as the reverse complement.
ATCGATACGAAACAATTTCGCATCGATCAAAAAATGATCCAATCGAGCTGAAACTTGACAGAATTATTCTTTAGCTTGTACGTAAGCTCCTGTGAAAATTTCGTAGCATTTGGACCTGTGGATGTTGAGTTATGATCGATACGAGATGGAGTTTCTCGGTTGGTTGTTTGCTTAGAATCGATCAATTCGAACCGATCTCATCGAATCAATGGTTGCACGTGACAACGCGGCGACGTGGCGCGCACTCCTCGCATCGGTCCGCCTTTCGCACCGAGTTGACCGTGTCACATCCATGAACTTCGCCTCATTTGTATCGATGACCATTACCTTGTTAGGGTTGATAGCAGTTGCCAATATGTATCGATGGAAGTAGGCTCGTTCGTATCGATAAAAATGGCCCTTTTTTTATCAATCAAATGTGATGGGGATTGATGGATACGAACTAATGAGCCTCAATGGATTCGAATAATAACTTTGGGTAGATCGATACGAGCAAGCATACTCCTTCGATGCATATGAAATGGCGTAGAATGACCGATACGAAGCGTACTACATGTTGATGGATACGAAATCGATTGATACGAACCAAAGCTTGTGGATGGATATGAAGTAGATCAATGCAAATTGTGATGCGAAGATGGATACCAAAAATGATCGATTCGAAGAATGGCACACTGATGGATATGAAAACGAGGTTATTTCCTTCAACTTGCATCGATCATAACTTGAGCATACAAACCCGGATTGACTTGAAATTTTGGAATGCTGGTTTCCATGGCATTGCTTGTTGTATCTTGGCAATTGCAGCCCGATTCGAACTCGGACAAAATTCATCGATATCCATGGCGAAGCAGTGTATAACCGATCTTTGGGACGAACTGTCTTTGGTTTTCGATCAATCTTTTGGTATCACGGCCTTGCCAAAAGGTGGGATAACACTAAGCATATGTAACTATTGCAAGCTATATGCCTATTAGAGGATTATATGCCCATTAGCCCTATGTTGGAAGTAGAACATCATCTTAAGTAATTCCATATTGCCAACATATGGTCTGGAGAGTTTTGGAAAATAGAACTATCGGCATTTGATATTGAGGATCATCTATAACTCTTAAGTTCCCATGGACATTGATAGGAGGAGATGGTCTTGAATCGGTTTTGATGGTACAGTCATTCTCAATAGCTCGATAGTTATCGAGCACATAGGACCATCAGGTGTAGGAGTTGAACCTAAGCAATGGTAGACTTGGCCTTCAAAGGAGTTGATGACCCAACATCAATGTTAAATCTGGGAGAGCAAAGTATCATTTTGGAGTGGAAAATTGATGTCCAACATGGCCAAGTATGTCTAATTTTGGAATTCTATTTTAAATGTAAACCTATGTGACCGTTTGACCAATGCCTAGAATCCAACGTATGTCGATGTATATCGACCAACTGGATTTTGAACATTAATCGGACCAATTGGAAGTGTTAATCTATACAGCATGTGTTATGTATCTTGCATATAATAACGTACCATTTTGTGTAGATAGATCGCTCGTGTTGGAAAATGAGCCACGTTGCATGATGGAATTGTGCATCGAATCTCACCTATTATCGTCGGATAATCGATAGTGGAACCACTATCTTGAGCGATAAGGACTTTTCTTTTGTAGAAACATAGGAAGTGCAATAATTGGAAAAACAATGCAATGGACTCATTCTAAAGATGGAGTGCATTCGACATGATGTTTCCCCTGAAGGAAACCGTCTTATCAAAATTCTAGGAGACTATTGGTGGTTAATTGAATTTCAGTGTAATTTTTTTCCAACTATTTTGAAGTTTGTTAATCTCAAGCAATGGTAAGGGAGAAATATATTAGGAAGGACTCAAAGCATGCATTAAGATAACTCGAAGTTCATAATGAAGGCAACGAAATCTTATAGTATGAAGCAAGCACTGAGCTATCTCAATTCAGGCCTTAAATCAACCCGAACCCTATCAAGGCCAAAGTTTTGTAGTCCGTTTAATTACCAGTCAAAGGCAACGACAATCCTATAGCCACTGTGGTATGACCGTGACACCATCATTATCAAGCATCGACCTCGACAATTTCATATCTAGGTTTAGAAGCAAGAGGATTTACTGATGAATTCTTCAAGTGGAGCTGCGTGATCAGATCCGAGATTCGGTAGTGGTAGTGACGTGAAGAAGGTGGCGGCAACTTCAGGTGTTCAGTGATGAGTGGTTGGAATGTAAGAGGTTGGCTCGCTTGTAATCGGCACCCAGCAGAAAGTTAAGGCAAATGAGAAATGAAGTTATGAAAGAGAAAAAGCTCAGTGTTTGGCTTATATACTGGTCCCAAAATAAGTCGGTACCGAGACGAATTTTTGACCAAAAATAAAAGGAAAAGAAGGGGAAAGGTAGTACCTACCTATTCAATGTGTGGAACGATCTCCAAAGTGTAGATCCTATCCTTGGCATGGAAAATTGAATTTCTATTATATAAACAATTAAATGGATATCCAAAGAATAGAGACAACTCTTTGAAGAATCTCTTGGATAACCAACTAGAGTGTATGGACAATGGCATATACTTGTCTTGTTCCAGAGCATGTTTTCTTTCTAGTAAAAGCATACTCGAGAGGCAAGTGTTATCCATTTTTTAACCAAGCAGCTTTCAAATGAATTTGGACATTAGGATGAATATGAAATGATTCAAGGACTTGGAAAATGCTTGAAAGCACGATGGGAATGATATTAAGAGATTGGAGAATTATCAAAGTCAAGGAAAGAGGTCGATACTGACCACTATCTAGTTGGTGCCGAGCACTTTTTATAGGCCCTAGTTGGCTCTAGAGTCAAGTCTCATGAAATACTGGCTTAACTGAATGTCTTGGAGTGCATTTTTGAAGGAGTGGATCAACAACTCCAAGGAAGTTCCAAAGGAAAGAAGATAAGTACTAGAGACATTATAACCTTTCGAAAAATATATGATTCCAAGGAAAAGTGCTTGGAACTTAATGGATCGAAGGTAGAAGACCAAGGGAAGGAAGATGGAACACCTCCCAATCATAAAATCAGATTAGTACCGATCACTTTTGGTTAATATTTCATGCTCTAGAGACTCCACCTCTCTCTCCTATATTCTTAGATTTGAAGTTGGACTTGGTATATCGAGATCCAGCAATTCTGTTGGATGATTTCCCTATAGATACAAAGCTTGGAGAATTTGAAAATGGACTTTTAGCTCTTGCTTTCTTCATCTTCTTTCTCTACTTGACCCTAGTCACCAAGGAAGCTATTTTTTGTTGTTTTAGGCCGTTAGATCAGTAAGTCCTTTATACTTGTGACTAAAATCCATAAGCAATAACATTGTAGTGGATGAAGGACTTATATTTTTCGAACCACTAAAAAATTTCTCTATGTTCTTATTTTTACTTTCTAGGTCCCTTCATTTTAGTTCATCTTTGAGCATTGTTCCACTTTCTGGCTCAACATATATTATTTGAAATATTCCTAGTCGAGTTGTATTGAGACCGGATATTGATACATCCTACACTGGTTGAGACTAAAGTACGTAACACTCTTCAAATGTTAGGTAGTGCATTACTCATGATTGTTGAATGCATCAAGGGGTTACATACTGATAGTTATTGATAACTATGGAATGACTCACTTGATAGTTTTTTGTTAGTTAATATAACTATGGTCAAATAAAAAATATCAATGTGATAATATTACACAGTTCACTTGACTTTAGAATATAGTTGACCAACTATATGAAAGCCCCATTTTGATTATAATTGAATCATGGCACGATGCCCATCGAGGGACTATATTTTGGTCGAGTTAAGGTAGTGAAAGTAAAATATTATACAAGAGAGGATTTGTCTTCTCAATTATATAAGATTAATTGGTCAACTAAAGCCAATAGAAAGTCAAAATCTCTAGCTAGAGTAGCTCGATTATAATAATTGTTATTATTGAACTAAACATAGACTATAAAGTTTAATATGGATGATACTGAAACTTTTGACCATTACAAATTCTATAAGTCCTAATATGATATAATTTTGATGAAGAGAATTGATGTAAATAATTGTCACTGCCGTGTATCTTTTGAATGAAGTAAAATAGGATTTTACCAAACCTAAGTACACGATCAATTTGGCCATAATGTCACACTGCCTGCTAAGTGACATGTGAACGTTAATATTTGAATTTTTCAATATTAATCACTGACCGAATTTACACCTAAGGGTCACATAATCGAAATGTTGAATGCTCCTATTACTACTTGATTTAATTAATTATAATTATTATAAATTAATATATTTGAAATATTAGTTATAAAATTTTATTTAATTTGTGCAATCAATATTACATATGTGTATATAATAGTTATAAACACATGTATCGATATACGACATCGATATGCATTTGAATTATATTTAAATGTATTATTTTTGATCGGGCTTGAAGTGATTTTGAGGCCCAAAACAAGGCTTACCATAGGAAACTGTGGGAAGGCTAGGCATACCAGTAATATAATGGTATTAATGAAGTGGACTTTTGAATTTAAAGAAGTTAAATGGTAAGAGAGAAAGATGGATCTAGATCCTTCTTTTTCTCCTTAGAATCTCTCTTATTTAATCATCTCTAACCATCTTATTTTGTAACACTCTTTTTTCTCTCTCCCAACTAGCCAAGGCTGGCCATTCAAGCCCCCCTCCACTTTTAGTTTAAGCTTCTAAACAGTCCAATTAAATCAAAATCAAACACTGGTAGTGGTGGCATTTAGATCGGTAGCTCTATCTAAAAGCTTGGATATCGATTTAAGGAGTGATCAAAATCAACTTCTTAAGGTTTTTTACCTAGGCTTTGGTGAAAGATAATAATTCATATTTTACATTTTACATATGTATAAACAATTTTTTTATGTTATATTTATGGTTAATTGGTATATGTTTATCAACGAATTTGTATATGTTAGTGTTGTCTTCATTGGATGAACTTGTGTATGTATGTATGTATGTTTAAAAAAATTATGTATGTGTATTACAAATATTCTTATGGCCAGGAAATTAAAAAAGTTCAAATTTAATATTAATATTAAATTGATTTTAACAAAATGATTAATTTTGATACATAAAATAATTACATAAAGTATGTTTTTTATTTTTAATATTTATATATGCTTATATAATGTTCGAAAATAAAGCAAATAAAATTCAATATGCATATTTATTTAAATACGTATACAATATACATATATGTATATATTATATAATTTAAAATTGAATCTAATTACATATAATAAATATATTCAAATGACATAAAATATATGTAAATTTTTAACATGAAATCTACATATTTAAAATTGTTTTAGAAATTAAAAGAATCTGTTCTTTTACATATATATATACACACATATAAATTTCCATAAGGAAATCAATCAATAAAACATTTCAAAACAGTTTAAACCTAAGAATTAAAAAACATCATATAGTTGAAAGTATATTTGTGAATATATATATATATATATTGTTTTGTTAAACTTTTTTATATGTATATACACATGTAATAGTTTAAACGTTAATATAACATATATACATATACATAACTTTATATGCATATATTAAAAAATTCAAATCATATAATATACATATTTATTTAAAACTAATTTGTTAATTAAATTTAAATTGTGTAAATCTAGATCTAAAACATAAGATCTAAAATTTAAGTTTTACTTGAATATTATATATTAAAATTTACAATTATTTTACAATATAATTATATATATAGGTATTTTATACAAATTTTACATTTATTAGTAGTGTTTTGTAATGTACAAAACTATATATATATATATATCATTTATATATACATATATATTGACAACACACATGTATACAAAGGGGTTAATATGATCCGTTGTGGTGTAAATGCCAGTACTTAAACACGGGCATTTTAAACCATGTACGCTATTTATGTTGCACGTGCACACACACATGTATATAATACACATATTATATTATATAATATAAAATTAACAATAAATAAAACTTTATACTATAAACTAAATAAAATATTGATTTTATTTAAAATATATTTAGATAAGATATCCCTCTAAAAATGCTCCACTGCAACCCATGGCTTCCTGTAACGACCCACCCTTTCGGATGGTTCAAATCAACAATAAACCACACATGTCAGAATCAAACCATTCAAAAGGGAGGATTGTTAATGGGGTAAATAAGAAAAAAAAAAGGAAAGAGAAAACAAAATACAGAATCTCGCAGCGTAAGGACAAAATATAATAATCAAACAAACAATTCGTGAAGCTGTTTTACAAATAACATTTGATTACACTTTTACAAATTCAAATCAGAGTGATACATATATCATAAATAACCAATAATGCAGCGGAACATAGAATGTAGTGGAATAATAAATAGAAATAATATACTGAATCTTCGTCTTCGTCCGCCAGAAATAGTCTTCAATGCTGAAAAACTCAGGCTGACCCGAGCATAAAGGAAGATAATACACTCGAGTCAGAACTAAAATTCTTATGCAAATTAAATCAAAAGTATATGAAATAAGGAATGCAGATAACTACATTTTTTGAAGGTTCAAATTTCTAGAAATGTTATTATTTCCATATTCAAAATAAAATGGATTTCACAATAGATCCATTGTAGTAAATTTCAAATTTACAGAACAATTCCCAGTTAAATTTCATAGTTTTAGAGATTTGATTTATAAAAATGTTCCAAAGTTTCAATATTCACTTTTTTGGAAACTTCCCAATGTTTCAAAATTTAATTCTGAAAACTTTCAAGTAAGGTAACGACAGTTTACTTCTCAAAAACATTTTTATGGTTCAAATAGTAAATCTAAACATACTATTTTTCCTCTGATGTAAATACATGAAATTCATGGGTTTTACATCCTTATTCAGTGTGCAAATAATCAATATGAAAATTTAAAAAATAACAATAAACTATAGGGTGGTACATGGATATATCAAATAAATGAACAAATATACATTCAAGCACAATCCATTCAACATTCAAATCAATCAATTCAACAAATCAACCAATTCAACAACATGTCATAGTAATTATTAGTCATCACATATTGGAATTTAGCTATTCAAATTAAATATTTATAAATATTCCAAACCAACAATCAAAAATTTATCACTATATGACCTGGTTTAATTTGCAACAAAATTTTAGTATTTCGTGAATGAGTTTAAACACTCACCTTTTGGATTTCTCTTGTCTAGTCGGATTTGAATCCGCTACTACTTCCTCCTATTGATTTATTCCCTTATTATCTTAATCTTTTTTTGGAATGTTTTGGAAGAGACAGAGAAGTTTGTATAGATCTGGATATGAAGAAAATGATTTGGAAAAAGAAGAATGGTTGGAAAAGAAGAAGAAAATTTAAAGAGATAAAGAATTGAAAAAGAAAAGGAAGCTTTGAAAAAGAAGAAGAAGATTTGAAGAAAAAAAAAGCATAAAAATGAAGCAAAAAAAAGAGAAGAAGGAGATTTAAAAAAAAGAGAAGAAAAGGGAATAAGGAGGGTGAAGAGTGAAAAGAAATGAGATGAAAATTTTATTTGGAAAAATGAAGCTACAGAAGATGAGATTAGAAATGAGGCTACAGGAATGAAGATGGAAAAAAAATGAAAAGCTAATAAGGTATATATAAACAAACTAGGAATTGAAATAAAGTAAAAATATGAATAGCCCTAAAATGTAGCATTGAAAGATGTAAACTAAAGGAATAAATATATCAGTAAGGATAAAAATGAATCTTCCGTTTTAAATATAAAGCTTCAAGAATTGCGAATGAAAGGAAGCTACAAGAACTAATGATGCATAAGCAAAATAAACTTTTGAAACGGAAACTAGTAAATGCTAATTAGAGGGCTGCATATTAATTTGGATGTTTGCATTAAAAACGAAAAAAACAGAAAAGGAAAAAACTTCAGGTAAAGCATTTAAGAAGAGCAAACGAATAACGGAGAAACAAATGAAAAGAATGTGGAAATTATTAATTATAAATAAATCAAATGAAGCAACCATTAATTTATAAGAAATGAATGAGTGGTTTAATTATTAGACTACTTGAAAACGAAAAGAGAGAGATTGCAAGGTGATAATAAATGTAAAGTGAATGAAGGGATCACCTATTTCCTATAAACAAACCTTTTGGGTCCACATTCCAAAACCTGCTCCAATTAATTTATATCAATAAACCCAAATATATATATATTTGGGTTATTAAATTCCATATTAAAACATTCGTTTTATGCTAATATATGTGCACACTACATTAACTCAATCAATCAATTAACAATCAACCAATCAATTAATCAAACATTCAATATATATTTCTTTACGTTACTCAAACAAATTTTATTGATTAATGAATATATATCAACCTATGCACTATAAAAATGATTTACTTTACATTTTAGTTACTGTAACGGTCGCATTAATGCAACCCATTTACAAATTTTAACCATATATAAAATGGAAAAATGAATATAAACTTATGTAATCAATGTACAACTGTTAAAAAAAGTAATTTCTAATTGATTCCACGATATTTACACAACCTTGAACCCTCTGATATATTTAAAAGTTTGAATATTAACGTGCGTGTGTGTATATGTTATTCTAAAATTCAATGTTTTTTATCCAAAATCATTCTTGTTCAAAATGAAAGTTTTATTTTTATACATCTCAAAACATGCAACAATTAATAACAAAAGAAATGAAGGGACCATGTACATCGCACAACCTTTTTGAAATTCAATTTGTGAAACGTAACCAAATTGACTTCATTAACTCAAATAATATTCAAATTTGTAAGTATTTAATTTTTTTATCTATGCATAATAAATAAAATTACTTACCATAAAAATGAAAACGTTCAATTTGGTTTTCCCAAAATGATATTTTATTTCCATTAAAACATCATTTCTGTTTAACACAAAAGATGTGTTTCTTTTATTAAATATACTAATTGTAGTCAACGTTTTCTTCCCTTCTCATTAAAATATTTCAATTATATTAATTACAGTTACTTATAAAGTTAAATTTCAAAATAGACAACTAAAATGGATGAAAAATAGAATAATTGTTTCCTTTAGTCATTTAAGCACATTTATAAATTTGTTGCTTATACAGTAGAGAAATAAATAACTTACTTAAATAAATTATTTTTCCACTCTTGTAATCCATCTATATGCTAAAACACAGTTCAAATATACTTATATTTCTTCCTTTAAATCAATCATTCTATTCTTTATTTTAATGAAATTAAAATTACATTCACAAATGAAAGATCCATTTTATTTGATAATAAATGTTCTTTTCATTAAACCAACTTATATTTAAAGATTATCCCATTAAAGAGTCACAGAAATAATACTTCATGCAACCACTTCATTTCTTTATCAATTAATTTCATATTATCATTATATTTGTACCAAATTTAAGTGCTTACAATTTGAACGTCATATTTCTCAATGAAATTCTCATTATATTTTTAACATAAAACATATGTTGCACATATCATTAATTAATTACCATTTACTTCTATCTCTTATTAATGGCAAGATATAATTACTATTACTTACAATGATTAAATCTCAAAACATACCCTAATACAGGGAAGACAATTAATCCAATTGTTTCCTTTGAAATCCAATTTTCTATATTAAACCCAATATTTATATACTAATTTAATTCCATCATTTAATTACAAATGTAATAAAACCTGTTCATTATATATTGAAATTTCAAACAAATCCTTTTATTTTGATTTACATTCTTATTATTAAATCAACTATTCCCTTATGCAATTGATTGACATAAGTTTTACACTCACCACTCAACAGTTAACGTTCCTTCTTATATCAATTGTAATATTTTAATTACGTTAATTCTCCATTAATTATCAAATAAATTTCTAACCGATTTAATAATAAGAAAATAAATGAAACAATGGTTATACGTTAATAATCTATATCTATTAACTTATTCTTTACAAACAAAGGTTAATAAATTTACGTACAAAATAATTGATTTCATACTCCATATTAAAACCAATTGCAATTAATAACATAAGATTACATCAATTTATATATCATTTATTCTATTCCTTATTAATCTTTATTATTTAAATTGATTTAAATTACGTTAACATAGTATAGTAGTCAATTACATTCAATCAATATTAGCCAATTATATGTTTTATCTCATTAAATTATTTGTTTTACGATTTATCTTAAAGTCAGAATTTCAAATCTAATAAGATTCAATTTGTTAAATCATAAATTTTAATTTCGGAAAATATTAAAGCCCAAAACTTTGTTAAATTTAATATTTTTAATTACCAAAATATGGGTTGTTACAGTCTCCCCCACTCAAAACTTTTTCGTCTCGAAAAGGAACAAGAAGGAATCGAGGAGTTTGAAATATGTTATTAAAAGTGATCAATTTATAAACAATTTAACTTACATATTTAAATTTAATATAAATTTGAAAATAACTACATTCGGTTATTGAATAAAAATTTAAGTTTTTTTGGTATTTGCCCTAGAAGAGAAAAGAAATATTTCAACATATCTAAAAATTTAGTTAAAACATTTAACCACATTCACTTAGTAAAAATATAAGATATATTTAAAAACATCCTCAAAGCATTATGCAAAGAATTTTCAAAAGTCTAAAACAATGTTAGAAATTTATATCAAACATTATAATAAGCTTTAAAATAGGGTTCCTTAAATCCAAAAATTTTATTAGACTCATTATTTTTAAAATAAGTATAAACTCAATATTATTAAACTGAAACTAATAGTATACTCAAATCTTACATTAAATTTCTAAATCAAAGTATAAAATTTCATACCTTCATAATTAATTTAAACACTTGTTTAAAAATGAATATTCTAATACAAAATTTAAATAGTAAATAAACCTATAAACTTTACTATTAGTACTTTGAAATCAAATAAATATTTCAAACTATACTTCCAACATAGGGATTCAAATTTATTTGTCAAGTATATTGCTATAAATAAACTTCGCAAATCAATTTTTTTCCCCATTTATATAATATCTTTAAATTCTACATTCAAAGAAACTTATATAAATTTTACTTGCAATATTCATTTGAAAGCTTCGTTTGCAATTCAATTATCTTTAGTACCTTAAAAATTTTCAAAACCCATTTGTAAAATTTCCTGCTTCCTTTATAAGTAACATTTATATGTTTAAATGACACCTTTATAAACATATGAAAACTATTTGGAAATAGTTATTCACATCATTAGTTATATTTACAAGGAAGTTATTTGAAAGCATTAAATCCATAATTCATAAATTTATTAATTTACCTCAAGACACTTTGCAAACATTATTAATAAATCAATAATCATTTGCTTTAAATATTTTTATTTAATTAATAACTTCCAAAATATTTATAATTTCTATTAAACCATGTAGTATATAAATAAAAATTATTTTAAAGATTATATTCAAAAAGGAAAGGAAGGTAGATTCTGGAAACAGAATATAGGTGAACAACTAAAGCTGAGCAGATAAGGCAGATTCAAAAGAATAGTATCGGGCACGAATCGTTAAATCAAAACATAAAATTTTAAATTTCAAATATTAATTCAAAATTTATTTGTTGGGAAAAATACTTTTATAGTAAATACCTTTACAATAATACTTTTATAATAAAATACTATTATATCGAAATAAATTTTCCTTTCGAAAATACTTTTATAACTCGATGTTTCAACAAGTTTATCCTCGTTCTTGCAGACTCTGGCCATGCGTTGATCAGGCGCAAAGCTAGAATTCTTCAAGTACTTAGTAGACTTGTTTCAACACCCAGTGAAAATACTTGAAAAACCTTTAAAATAGATATGGAAAGTACAATCCAAACAAAACAACCAAACCAAAACCTTTGTCCGACCATGATTCGCAGATACACAATGGTTACGCCTGGATCACCCAGGAAACAATCTGTATCCGTAAGCTTTCTCAGCCCTGCGAGTTACGCCATGATGACTCGTAGAGTGCAGGATACACAATGGTTACGCCTGGATCCCCCAGGAAACAATCCGTACTCTTAGGCTGTCTCAGCCAGACAGTTTCGCTACTATTCGCGACCTACACAGATTGCAGGGTACACAATGGTTACGCCTGGATCCCCCAGGAAACAATCCGTACCCCTAGGCTAGGCTCAGCCAGGCAATTGCGCTATGCAGTCACGAGAGAAAAAAAACCATGGGTTACGCCACGGTAGGAACACTCAAGTATTACATCCGGAAAACCAAAAATCAAAGAGAATAATATCGATAGAATGAATCCACGATGTGGCCACAAAGCGGATATCAAGCAGAAGGCACTTTCCATATCTTTACTTCGAAAATATATATCATATAGTACCTTTTCAAATCATTTTAAAATATCATACTTATATAAAGTCCATTATATATAGGATTCCATTTTCAAATCGAATACTTTCCAAATCAATAATCTCGAATATATCAAATCATTCTTATATAAATTCTATTATATATAAAATTTATCTCTTCAGATCGAATACCTTCTAAAATCAACAGTTTCAAAATCACTTGTACTTATACAAAGTCCATCTTATACAAGAATGAAAATTTCCAAAATAAATTTCGCTATATGAAAAGCCATATAGAATTGAACATCTTTGGTTTATAAAAGGTTTTGAATTTAGAATAGTTATGTATTTTTGTATATAAAACAGTTGTGTAAAATAGTTTGTAAAATAGTTTTGTACATAAAATAGTTTTGTGAAATAGTTTATAAAATAGTTTGGTAAATAAAATAGAATAAGATAGTTTGTATAAGAAAAATAAAAGTAATAGTTTTGTAAAAATGGTTTTAAATCAATAGTAGTTTTGCATAAAAGAAAATTCCAATCGAAATTATGAAGATATCCAACCCTACAACTTTCAATTTCAGCGCCAAAGCATATCAATAATATTAGAACATAAGATGTACGTATGTTATCATTTCGAAAATTCACATTCGATCGCTCGCTCGATCACACAAGTTAACTTTCGAACTAGTATTGTCCATTCAACTTCCCTAATGCGGACTTCGATATGGTTTCTTGACTAGAAACCATCGTTCTCCTTGCATAGCCATATACTATGATAGAGAATTCTATAATCAAACCAAAAATCCATATCAAATATTCGCCATCAAGAATCGAATGAAAAATCTCAACACGAAGTGATGTAATTCATATAGAACTTGTGTACTCAAATCCGGATTAAATTAATTTTGCGAATAAAATAATATACATACAACTTATGTAATTATTCCAATTTGTTTCATCGCAATTTCTTTTCAATTAAATTCATTTTTAATCTCATCGATTAACACAAAAATCACTTCATACTTTAGTATTTGTTTCACAGAATTACTCCGTTTAATATAAAGATTAATATATCCATTCTCATAATACTGCTTATATTTCTCTTTAATTTAAATTACATTCATTTCACATGTAATATTTCTCATTTAAAGCTAATTTATTTGCAAATCATTTCATAAGGAATTTCTTTACGACCAATTTATAAAACTTAATTCCTTTTTATAAGATATTGTTTGAGTTTAAATTTATCACAACTTCATTTATAACCATTTATTACAACATCTATTTATTTCATAACAATTTACAAGTCATGGCTTTATTTGAAATCATTTCACTTTTAATTCATATTGCTTATTCCATTTAGTTTCACTTTTACCTTTAAATTTATTTATGATATGTTTCGTAAATGTTAATTAAGTTTATAAACATATTTTTTCAATTTAATCGTATTTACAACATTTCCTTAATCACAGTTTCAATTTAAAGATCCAAAGGCTTAAAGTACACACTTGTATATTATTACATTTCATGCCAAGAATGTATACCCCAATTCCATTCATTTACTAAACATAGATATAACAAATTAAACCTTATTTTACTTGCTTTCAAATTAAGGTTATCAATTCAACTATATAATTCAACCTAATTATCAAGTTTCACTCATATATTAATACAAAAGGGTGTCGATTATCCAAAATATCCAATATTCCATTTTTTCCAATAGGTGAAACTACATGTCAACAAACAACAAAATTCACATCAACATTTCAATTTCATAAACAAATATCCTAATTATTCATTTTATTCTCTTTAATACACCATTATTAAACTCATGTTTAGTCCATTAATTCAATAACAGTAATTAACCAATGTTTGTAATTTGATTAAATACAACAAGTCAACAAAATGATAATAATTAAATATTACCATTTCATAAATCAAACACATTACATATAACTATACTAGTCTTAAAAATTTATTCCTTTATATATATTATATAATATTAGGAAAAATAATTTTATTTCAAAATTTATATAAAACATGTTTATAACACTAACAAATACGCGCTCTCGTATATACACTCAGACAACTCATTCTAGGGTATTACTACCCTATCTCTAATGAGTTATCCCCAAACAGGCTAAGGTATGTCTAAACCTAAGCTTTGATACAAACGGTAACGACCCACCCTTTTGGATGTTCGAATCAACAATAAACTACACATGTCAGAATCAAACTATTCAAAAGAGAGGATTGTTAATGGGGTAAATAAGAAAAAAAAGGAAAGAGAAAAACAAAATACAGAATCTCGCAGCGTAACGACAAAATATAATAATCATATAAACAGTTCATGAAGCTGTTTTACAAATAACATTTGATTACAATTTTACAAATTCAAATCAGAGTTATACATATATCATAAATAACCAATAATGCAGCGGAATACAGAATGTAGTGGAATAATAAATAGCAATAATATACCGAATCTTCGTCTTCGTCCACCAGAAATAGTCTTCAATGCTGAAAAACTCAGGCTGACCTGAGCATAAAGGAAGATAATACACTCGATTCATAACTAAAATTCTTATGCAAATTAAATCAAAAGTATATGAAATAAGGAATGCAGATAACTACATTTTTTGAAGGTTCAAATTTCTGGAAATGTTATTATTTCCATATTCAAAATAAAATGGATTTCACAATAGATCCATTGTAGTAAATTTCAAATTTACAGAACAATTCCCAGTTAAATTTCATAGTTTTAGAGATTTGATTTATAAAAATGTTCCAAAGTTTCAATATTCACTTTTTTGGAAACTTTCCAATGTTTCAAAATTTAATTTTGAAAACTTTCAAGTAAGGTAACGACAGTTTACTTCTCAAAATCATTTTTATGGTTCAAATAGTAATTCTAAACATACTATTTTTCCTCTGATGTAAATACTTGAAATTCATGGGTTTTACATCCTTATTCAGTGTGCAAATAATCAATATGAAAATTTAAATAATTACAATAAACTATAGGGTGATAACAAGGATATATCAAATAAATGAACAAATATACATTCAAGCACAATCCATTCAACATTCAAATCAATCAATTCAACAAATCAACCAATTGAATAACATGTCACAGTAATTATTAGTCATCACATATTGGAATTTGGCTATTCAAATTAAATATTTATAAATATACCAAACCAACAATCAAAAATTTATCACTATATGACCTGGTTTAACTTGCAACAAAATTTTAGTATTTCGTGAGTGAGTTTAAACACTCACCTTTTGGATTTCCCTTGTCTAGTCGGATTTGAATCTGCTACTACTTCCTCCTTTTGATTTATTTCCTTGCTATCTTAATCTTTTTTTTTTTTTGGAATGTTTTGGAAGAGACAGAGAAGTTTGTATAGATCTGGATATGAAGAAAATGATTTGGAAAAAGAAGAATGCTTGGAAAAGAAGAAGAAAATTTAAAGAGATGAAAAATTGAAAAAGAAAAGGAAGCTTTGAAAAAGAAGAAGAAGATTTGAAGAAGAAGAAAAAAGCATAAAAATGAAGCAAAAAAAAGAGAAGAAGGAGATTTTAAAAAAAAGGGAATGAGGAAGGTGAAGAGTGAAAAGAAATGAGATGAAAATTTTATTTGGAAAAATAAAGCTACAGAAGATGAGATTAGAAATGAGGCTATAGGAATGAAGATGGAAAAAAAATGAAAAGCTAATAAGGTATATATAAACAAACTAGGGATTGAAATAAAGTAAAAATATGAATAGCCCTAAAATGTAGTATTGAAAGATGTAAACTAAAGGAATAAATATATCAATAAAGATAAAAATGGATCTTCCGTTTTAAATATGAAGCTTCAAGAATTGCGAATGAAAGGAAGCTACAAGAACTAATGATGCATAAGAAAAATAAACTTTTGAAACGGAAAATAGTAAATGCTAATTAGACGGCATGCATATTAGTTTGGATGTTCGCATTAAAAACGAAAAAAACAGAAAAGGAAAAAACTTCAGGTAAAGCATTTAAAAAGAGCAAACGAATAAAGGAGAAACAAATGAAAAGAATGTGGAAATTATTAATTATAAATAAATCAAATGAAGCAACCACTAATTTACAAGAAATGAACGAGTGGTTTAATTATTAGACTACTTGAAAACGAAAAGAGAGAGATTGCAAGGTGATAATAAATGTAAATTGAATGAAGGGACCACCTATTTCCTATAAACAAACCTTTTGGGTCCACATTCCAAAACTTGCGCGAATTAATTTATATCAATAAACCCAAATATACATATATTTACATTATTAAATTCCATATTAAAACATTCGTTTTATGCTAATATATGTGCACGCTACATTAACTCAATCAATCAATTAACAATCAACCAATCAATTAATCAAACATTCAATATATACTTATTTACGTTACTCAAACAAATTTTATTGATTAATGAATATATATCAACCTATGCACTAGAAAAATGATTTACTTTACTTTTTAATTACTGTAATGGTCGCATTAATGCAACCCATTTACAAATTTTAACCATATATAAAATGGAAAAATAAATATAAACTTATGTAATCAATGTACAACTGTAAAAAAAAGGTATTTTCTAATTGATTCCACGATATTTACACAACCATGAACCCTCTGATATATTTAAAAGTTTGAATATTAATGTGCGTGTGTGTATATGCTATTCTAAAATTCAATTTTTTTTATCCAAAATCATTCTTGTTCAAAATGAAAGTTTTATTTTTATACGTCTCAAAAAATGCAATAATTAATAACAAAAGAAATGAAGGGACCATGTACATCGGACAACCTTTTTGAAATTCAATTTGTGAAACGTAACCAAATTGACTTCATTAACTCAAATAATATTCAAATTTGTACGCATTTAATTTTTTTATTATGCATAATAAATAAAATTACTTACCATAAAAATGAAAACGTTCAGTTTGGTTTTCCCAAAATGATCTTTTATTTCCATTAAAACATCCTTTCTGTTTAACACAAAAGATGCGTTTCTTTTATTAATTCTATTAATTACAGTAAATGTTTTCTTCCCTTCTCATTGAAATATTTCAATTATATTAATTACAGTTACTTATAAAGTTAAATTTCAAAACAAACAACTAAAATTGATGAAAAATAGAATAATTGTTTCCTTTAGTCATTTAAGCACATTTATAAATTTCTTGCTTATACAGTAGAGAAATAAATAACTTACTTAAATAAATTATTTTTCCACTCTTGTAATCCATCTATATGCTAAAACACAGTTCAAATATACTTATATTTCTTCCTTTAAATCAATCATTCTATTCTTTATTTTAATGAAATTAAAACTACATTCACAAATGAAAGATCTGTTTTATTTGATAATAAATGTTCTTTTCATTAAACCGACTTATATTGAAAAATTATCCCATTAAAGTGTCACAGAAATAATACTTCATACAACCACATCATTTCTTTATCAATTAATTTCATATTATCATTATATTTGGTGCTTACAATTTGAACGTAATATTTCTCAATGAAATTCTCATTATATTTTTAACATAAAACATATGTTGCACATATCATTAATTAATTACCATTTACTTCTATCTCTTATTAATGGCAAGATATAATTACTATTACTTACAATGATTAAATATCAAAACATACCCTAATACAGGGAAGACAATTAATCCAATTGTTTCCTTTGAAATCCAATTTTCTATGTTAAACCCAATATTTATATACTAATTTAATTCCATCATTTAATTACAAATGTAATAAAACCTATTCATTATATATTGAAATTTCAAACAAATCCTTTTATTTGATTTACATTCTTATTATTAAATCAACTATTCCCTTATGCGATTTATTGACATAAGTTTTACACTCACCACTTAACAGTTAACGTTTCTTCTTCTATCAATTGTAATATTTTAATTACGTTAATTCTCCATTAATTACCAAATAAATTTCTAACCGATTTAATAATAAGCAATGGTTATACGTTAATAATCTATATCTATTAACTTATTCTTTACAAACAAAGGTTAATAAATTTGCGTACAAAATAATTGATTTCATACTCCATATTAAAACCAATTGCAATTAATAACATAAGATTACATCAATTTATACATCATTTATTATATTCCTTATTAACCTTTATTATTTAAATTGATTGAAATTACGTTAACATAGTATAGTAGTCAATTGCATTCAATCAATATTAGCCAATTATATGTTTTATCTCATTAAATTATTTGTTTTAAGATTTATCTTAAAGTCAAAATTTCAAATCTAATAAGATTCAATTTAATAAATCATAAATTTTAATTTCTAACAATATTAAAGCCCAAAACCTTATTAAATTTAATATTTTTAATTATCAAAATATGGGTTGTTACACTTCCATAAAAATAGTAGACAATCCTATATTCAACAATCAAATACAAGATCATTTACAAGATCAAATTCATGATAAAATTCAAGATCATATTAGCCTCTTCCTCATAATCTCTTCTCTAATCCTAGCCTAAGCTCATCGCCATTGCATAAAGAAAACCCCCTGATACAGATAGGGATGGTTTTACAGTTGTCAAAAATCGAAAAGGCATATCAGCCCCATGAATCAATGCTCAAAAAAATTCTATCGAATGTTACATTAAGAGTACACTCATAATTATCAAGAAAGGCTTAATAGCTTTCAAGAAAGAAGCAATATAGGTCAGAGGTCCCCTTTTTCATCTCAAGAGAATGCTGTACATTCTGGATTTAAAAGAGAAGCAATTTCATAGAGTGGTCTTCAATTTCTTCTCAAGATAATGCTACAGATACTGGTTTTCAATCTCAGGCGGCTCCTTTGAAAAAGGCTTTTACTTCGGAAAATATGTTTAGAAGTGGGGGGATGAATTCAGATTTTGACCTAGGGTATTTTGCTCCTTTAACTCTAAATAATAAAAAGATGATTGTGGTGAAATAGGATGCCAATAGAAGAACTGAGATTAAGTAGAATAAATTAGCTCTTATATCTTTGAAAACCGATTAGGTTATCATCATTTTAAAGCATTTGTTATAAGAACCTAGAAACCAATAGGTAATTTTGAAATCTATGCAAGAAATAATGAGTTGTTTGTTATCAAATTTTCAAACCTTATTGATTGTGATAAAACTATAAATGAAGAGCCATATTTCATTAATGGAAAATTGATAATTTTAAAAAATGGTCAAAAAAGGTGAAAATGGATAAAGACTTACTATCTACAATCCCTTTATGGATCAAGCTTCATGAATTGAATTTAAAATTATAGGATAAGGAAGCATTTAGTGCAATAGCTAATGTTGTTGGCATTCCATTAAAACTAGATTAGCCTACTGCAAAGGAAACCCGTTTGATTTATGCTAAAATTCTAGTTGAAATCAATGTTGATGCATAGTTACTTGAAGAAACAGTTAATGATGTGCAAGATGGAGAAATCTTCACTCAAAAAATCGAGTATTACTGGATTCCCCCAAGTTGTGAAACTTATAAATGCTTTGGGAACAATCTTGAAAATTGCATGGTGTTCGTCGACGGAAATTCTATCGGTTTAGAAAATCGTCGAACGAATTTAAATTAAAAATAACCGCAAGCGCACGGTGTACGAATGTAGCACGCGGCGAATACGGGTCGATCCGCAGGGAATTGATGATTTTAAAATTCTACTCAATCAAATTAACCAAAGTTGGAAGAGTGATTAACTAAAAAAATGACAAAAGAAAATAGATAAAAATATGAGAGTGTTAAGACAATTTAGAGGCAATTTCCACTCTCCAGATCACATAAATCAACAAAATGAAGTTATGATCTCTCTTTTCTTGTCATTAGTGAATTAGTTGATGTGCTTATCATAAGTATGGTATATTTGTGCTATTAATTAGCTCAATATAAACCATCAAACTATAACACAACCACTAATACACTTTTAAATCTCATGACAACAAAGTTGAAAGAAAAATTTATTTTAAGCATGGCCTATTAACCATTAATTAGAAATATAAGCCATCAAATTTCAATTTCAACAATCACTTCTTTGCCATAATCATATGTAGATGAAGAGGCAATTTGTGTTTTGTTTGTTTAAGCATAGCCTATTTGTTATAAACAACATAGACTATCAAATTCAAAGCTAAACAACATCATTAAACCACTTCATTCATTCTCATTAAGCATAAAAAGAGAGCATAAACATCAAATTAAGTTGAAGCTACATGATTAGAGAGCTTCATTACCCCTAAATTGAAGGGGTTTAGCCTCTCATATTTGTCATCATATGAACAAATGTAGCAAACAACATTGAGTAAAAAGAAGAGGAAAAAGAGAGCAAAATGAAAGGAAAAATTATTCTACTTGCACAAAAGAGAAGAGATCTACACTACAACATGAAAGTAAATAAGCATGAAAAGAAAAAGAACATATATTGAAGTTGCATTAAAAAAAAAGAATTACATAAGAGAAGACATGGCTAAGTAGCCATGGAAAGAAAGAGAGATTTGATTTATTTTCTAAACTAAAACTAACTAACTAAGAGGAAAGATATGGCTACATGAAACATAAGGGGTATTTATACAAGTTAGAAACCCTAATGCATATTTTTGGGGAATGCCCAAAATGCCCCTTAGGAAGTGTGGAGGCCAAGTTATCATTAACATGTCTTAATCCCCCATTAAATGTACATGAAGCCATTAACTCCAAAAACATGTGCATTAGCCTTTAATTTGTACATTAAGGTAGGTGGGTAGGTGGGGTCCTCCATGTTCTTCACTTTGAATTATTTCCATCTTCATTCCTTTATATTCTTTGTGCATGCATATTCCTTCATGAAACCACTCCTATTTGAGACCATTTTCCTACAAAAATATATATAAATTTCCAATCAATTTTTCTCAAAGAAATATATGCACTTAAATGACCGTTTTGCCCCTATATGAAGATGAATATGTGAAAATTTGGAATTAATATGAATTTTGGTTAAAAAAAGTTAAAATACCCAATATGATCATTTATTTAATTTAAATAGAATAAATATGGTGGTAAAAATATGCACATTTACGTGCACATCAAATACCCCCACACTTATCTTTTTATTCGTCCTCGAATAAACTAAAACTAAGATAAATCCGTTTTCGTAGGAAGCACGATTGCATTGAGCGTATGCAATAAACCGTTAAACCTCTGGGTGTCCCCAGTAGGACGAGTGTTGTCTCGTGAGGGTTTTCAACGGATACTACCCACAAAATCCAAATGCATGATGAAAATATTTACAAAATGCAAGATTTATTTACAAAGAGATGAATGCAAATTTTTGAAAATATTTACAAATGAAGAAATTATTTTTTAATTGACACGAATAAGTTAAATATAGGTTTTGGTTATTATCTTGAAAATTTATGTCATTTACTGGTCAAAATTTCCAACAAAAATCAAGTTATCATAACAAATAGATAATAGTTTAACTTGTTGTTTCGGTTGATAACAAAGTGTAATTATAAAATGGATCCTTAGTTGATTATCAAAGTTTATCAAAGTGGTATTTTCATTTCTTTTCAATAACAAATCAAATCAAATAAGTAAAAATAGTGCTAGGATTTCAATTGCTTGCTCTCTCATTATTTGCAAGAAAAATTACACACCTAGCTCAGGTAAACTGAGGCCAGATATACCACCCATGCACTGCCTTTCGGGCTTATGTGAGGGGAGTACAAAGCATGGCGAGTGTACACACTTTCGTGCATACACTTATCGGCCGTAGGTGGTTTTTATTAAGTCTTTTTTTTTAACATGTGTTCCATACATGCATAACCGTGAGGACTTTTAAATGAGTATGAAAGCACATAATCAAAGATTCCAAGTAATTTACCCATGCATAACCGTGAGGACTTTTAAATGAGAGTGAATACTTGGATGTTATTATTATTTTTTATTTTTTTATATTATTTTTAAGACAGAGAGAGTTTTGCAAAATCATCTTAGCACCATTTAACTAAGAAGACAAAAAAAATGTTATATCCTTTACTTTAAATCAACCACTTTTTAAAACAAAGATTTTCAATTAGGATATATTTCATAATTAACACGTATGAATCTTCCTATATACTAGTTAAACCATTATTATTTGTAATCAAATTTCATTTTTATTTTTGTTTAGACAAATAAATTTCCAAAAATTTCAATTTAACAAACCAAAGCCATATATTTATCTTATAGTGTTTCTTTTAAAAATAAATCAAAAGAAAATTTGTTTTTGGGATTTTTTTTATTTTTTTTTGTTTTTGTGATTTTAAACCAAAAATAAACCATGAAAAAAAAATGAAGATGAGTCTCCCCCCCACACTTGATTTTGACTGTGTCCCCACAGTCAACCCAAGTGAAAGGGATGTTTATTGTTATTTACATGAAAACGAACGGTATTTACACGAGATCAGAAAGTATATTGTCAAAAAGTAAATGAAACGGTCTTCCAAAAACCGATTCATTTGTCTCGTCGAATGTGTGAGACACGGCTTAAGCACGAAAAACCAAATCGTAAAAGAATTTGAAGTTGATTGTCGATTTGGAAAAACGAATGTCGTTTTATTAAAAATCGTACGAGTTGTTTTATTTTCGATGATTTTCAGGGTCGACAAAACAATTGATTGAAGTTCAAGTTTATTTTCACCAATTTGAAATTCAAGCTTATCATTGAAAACTTCTTCAAAATTATCGATTTCAAAATCAAAATGGTGATCGAAATTTTCCCCTTCAAAATTCAACAACTCGTTTTCAAAAAGTCCATAAAACTGATGTTCGTTAAATTCGACTTCATTTGTTGGATTATCAACAACTTCATCATGTAAATCGAGTTTCAAAGTTGTCGTATTCAAATTTTCAGAAAAAGGAAGATCGAAGTTTAAATCAAGTTTCGCACCCTCAAAAGAATTGAAATCCAACTCAATTACCGTATTTTCAACAACTTGATTAAGATCGTCATTATCAAATTCAAAAGTTGTTATTTGAAAATCGTTGATTTGGGTAAAAGGTGGATTATCACTTGACTCGTCACATGTTGAAATTTGATTTTTTTTTTTCACGATGTTTAATATAAGTTTCAAACAACAAATCCGTGTGATCATCGTAAATTTCATTCATTTGTTCAACAAAATCCAATTTGTAGTTATTAAATTGAGAATTTTCGATTTGGATTTGTTGAGAACAAAAATTTTCACTCGTAACATGGTTAAGATTATTCCCATTGCCCAATTCGTTTGAAAAGTTGTTCCCATTTTCATGTTGAGTTTGAAATTCATTTTGGAGTTCGAAATTAAATTGGCATGGGTTATAATCGTAATCGTTTGAATTTTGAATTGAATTCAAATTTTGAAATCCTTGACTCGAGTTATTACACAAATAAGAATTACATAAATCATTTATCTCTTGATTTTTACGTGTAGAAAGTTCGAGTAAAGATGAAATCATTTCAATGCTATTTTCAAGAGTCGAAGGTTGGTCATCGTTTTGAAAATTTTGTTGTTTGAAATTTGAATTATTTACACAAAATTTGTTGTTAAAATATCCATATGAATTTGGAGTAAACTCGTATGGATTATATTGATTTTCACCGTTAAGTTCAAGTGAGTAAGAAAGAGGAAACTCAGACATTTTCAAGATTACTCTTTTTTTTTTGGTTTTTTTTATAAAGAAAATATTTACAAGTAGAATTTATTTTTCAAAATGAAAAATTGATTTTTGTTTGGTTTTTTTGTTTTTCAAATTTTTTTCTTTGTTTTTGATAAGTTTTTTTTTTTGGATTTTTGTTTGTTTTTCTAAATTTTTTTTTTTGGACTTTTTTTGAAAAGAGTTTTAAAGTTTCAAAGAAATATAAAAGGAATATTTACACTTTTTTAGTTTTGGATTTTTGATTTTTTTTTTTTTAAATATGCATGAACTAATGCACCTAAATGAATGCAAGGGTTAATTACAAATGATTTATCCTATGTTAACCCAAAATAGTATAATCACAAATTGGCTTGATAAACAAGATAGTTCTCAGCCAGGTAACGGATAGAATTTATCGGTGCACCACGAAGCACCTTAGCAATGCAGCCGAAGGTTTAAGTACCTTCAGAGAAACAATTCAGTATAATATTTACGAATCACCGTAATATTTATAACTGATTATTGCTCTGCCGTAGCCTAGACACCAAGAAATTAAATTGTTCAAAGAAGACAAATTGTCAATATACAATTAAGAGCCATTGTTATTATTAATTAAAATTCTAAGATGAAATGCAAAGAAAAAATTAAACGTGTATTAACAATGCAACTAAGAATGGATTTTTGTTTTTTTTATAAAATGCAAATGCAAGCAACGAACAATGCAAGGAAAATGCAAACTAGAGATGAAAGCAAAAAACTTTTTTTTTAAACAAGCAAGCGCAGCAGTTTTATAGCAACAACTCCTCTTCTTCTGAAATTCTGTTTTGTCAATCTGAAATAAAAACAAAATATATACAATTTTTTATATCAAAGAAAGACTAAATCAAACGAGAAAAAAAAATAGAACAAACTAAACCCAAGCAAATTCACAACAACCCCACCTTTTTTTTTACAAAAATAGGAAAGTTTTTTTTTTTTTTTGGAAGGAAACTTCAAAGTAGGGTTTTACTTAAAAAAAAAAATTGGACGAGAAAAGAAATATAAAATAAAACAAAAGAAATAAAACAAATAACAACAAAAGAAAGCAAATAATAATAAAAAAAACAGTGTACAAGCCTACAACAGCTACCCCGGCCCAAATAACAGCAAAGCTCACAACTTACTTTCTCCCCCTTTTTTTTTTCTTTATACGAAATCAACAGCTTCTTACTTCATATAATTCTTCGAATTCGAAAAATAATATCTCAATAACAATTCACAAAACTAACTCTCAACTCGAAATCAAAATCAGGTCTCACACGACTCAATACAAGTAGATAGCGGCTTCAAGGGGATTGGGATTCGCGATTTCAGGTAAGGTTGAAGGTGGAGCTGCGGTTTGATTTGCAGTGATACGGTGAGGCGATAGGATAAGCAGAGGAAGGCGATGGGTACTGGCTTCGGTTGCTTGGTGGTAGTATTGCGGAATCGAGGGGATGGAGCTTGGGTGAATTGAAGTCGTGGATTTGGGGCTTGGGAGATTTAATGCACGCGGTCGATTTGGTGCTTGCCGATTGTTTTTCGATGGAATATCTGGATGAAGGCGATTCGGCAATAGGGTCGCGGCGAGTTGCTTCGATGACTGCAGGGTGGTGGAGGGATTCGAGGTGTTTGGTTGCTGGGTGATGGTCGATTTCGTGGTGAAGTAACTGAAGAGTTGATGGCAACAGGTTTTTGTTTTGGTATGGTATGGTTTTTGTCAGTTTTTATACGTGCAGATGGGTGAGCAGTTTTCTGGTGATAACTGCGGCAGCTCAGGGAGGCTTTGCAGTGGTGGGAATGAATAGGGGGTGACAGAGCAGCAATTGGGTGAACGGGTAGCGGGGGGAGTTGAGTACGTTGCACAGCAGTTTGATGAATGGAAGTGGTATGTATTGATGTTGTATTTGGGTGTAGTTGTTTGTTGAAGGCAGTGTTGAAGCTGCTGTAGGAAGGACTGGTTTGGGCAGTGATGGTAGGTTGCAGAGGGTATGGGAATGGTGTATCAATGGGAGGCTGCGGTGGATATCAGAGAAGTGATGAATGACAGTATTGACTGTGGAAGATCACTATGAAGTAAGACAGTGGGAAGAGGCAACGACAGTGATGACAGAAGTCAGGAAGTGCAGTTGCAACTGTATGGTGGTGGTCTTATGTATTGTATATATGTGCACAGTGGGTAGATGAGTTGGTATGTGGAGTGGATATTGAGGTATGTAACAGGAAGGGGTGGTGGAACTACTGTCTGTCGTTTGTTTGATGGGGTGGATGAGGAGTGACAGCAGCAGTAAGAAAGGCTGTATGTTGTTGGAAGTAGTTGAATGCAGTGAAGTTTGGAGGATGTGATGCTGGTAGGAGCACAGGAATGTGCAATCTATTGATGGCTGTATGGACAGAGAAGGGGATGTGCAGGCAAGTTTGGCCGAGGAGAAATGAAGACAGTGTGTTGTATGAAGGCAGTGGGAAGGAGAGGGAATGCACAGATGTTACACTGTGCAGGCAGAAAAGTGAGCAGTTTTGTAACAGTGAAATGTAAACAGAAATTGTGAACAGTGCTTTTTTTTTTAATATACAATGTAAATGCAAATGTAATTGAAAATAAAATGGAACAAAAACTTTTTTGTTTTGTTTTGTTTTTGAAGTTTTTTTTTTAATTGAAATGCAAAAATGAAAAATAGAAAAGGCTACAAACTAACAAAGCAAAATGGAAGCAACATTCACAAAACAAACACACAAGTTTTTTTTTTAATATGCAAACAAACACACAAATAAAATCACACAAAAATAATCCGAAGAATAGAAAATTAAAATCAAAACAATTCCCCGGCAACGGCGCCAAAAACTTGTTCATCGACGGAAATTCTATCGGTTTAGAAAATCGTCGAACGAATTTAAATTAAAAATAACCGCAAGCGCACGGTGTACGAATGTAGCACGCGGCGAATACGGGTCGATCCGTAGGGAATTGATGATTTTAAAATTCTACTCAATCAAATTAACCAAAGTTGGAAGAGTGATTAACTAAAAAAGAAGAAGAAAAATGACAAAAGAAAATAGATAAAAATATGAGAGTGTTAAGACAATTTAGAGGCAATTTCCACTCTCTAGATCACATAAATCAACAAAATGAAGTTATGATCTCTCTTTTCTTTTCATTAGTGTAATTAGTTGATGTGTTTATCATAAGTATGGTATATTTGTGCTATTAATTAGCTCAATATAAACCATCAGACTATAACACAACCACTAATACACATTTAACTCTCATGAAATATGACAACAAGTTGAAATAAAAATCTATTTTAAGCATAGCCTATTAACTATTGCTTAGAAATATAGCCTATTTAATTGCTCTGCTTGCTAAAAAATTCTGCTTTCATTTCTACCATTCCCATACCCTCTGCAACCTACCATCACTGCCCAAACAAGTCCTTCCTACAGCAGCTTTAACACTGCCTTCAACAAACAACTACACCCAAATACAACATCAATACATACCACTTCCATTCATCAAACTGCTGTGCAACGTACTCAACTCCCCCCGCTACCCGTTCACCCAATTGCTGCTCTGTCACCCCCTATTCATTCCCACCACTGCAAAGCCTCCCTGAGCTGCCGCAGTTATCACCAGAAAACTGCTCACCCATCTGCACGTATAAAAACTGACAAAAACCATACCATACCATACCAAAACAAAAACCTGTTGCCATTAACTCTTCAGTTACTTCACCACGAAATCAACCATCACCCAGCAACCAAACACCTCGAATCCCTCCACCACCCTGCAGTCATCGAAGCAACTCGCCGCGACCCTATTGCCGAATCGCCTTCATCAAGATATTCCATCGAAAAACAATCGGCAAGCACCAAATCGACCGCGAGCATTAAATCTCCCAAGCCCCAAATTCACTTCATCAATTACCACACTTGCATCAAGCACCATCCCACCATCCCCGGCAAGGGCGCCAAAAACTTGTTCGTCGACGGAAATTCTATCGGTTTAGAAAACCGTCGAACGAATTTTAATTAAAAATAACCGCAAGCGCACGGTGTACGAATGTAGCACGTGGCGAATACGGGTCGATCCACAGGGAATTGATGATTTTAAAAATCTATTCAATCAAATTAAACCAAGGTTGAAGAGAATGTTAAACTAGAAAATAAGAAAAACAAGCAAAAGAAAATTGATAAAAATATGAGTGTTAAGACAATTTAGAGGCAATTTCCACTCTCTAGATCACATAAATCAACAAAATGAAGTTATGATCTCTCTTTTCTAGTCATTAGTGAATTAGTTGATGTGCTTATCATAAATATGGTATATTTGTGCTATTAATTAGCTCAATATAAACCATCAAACTATAACACAACCACTAATACACTTTTAAATTTCATAAAATATGACAACAAAGTTGAAAGCAAAATCTATTTTAAGCATGGCCTATTAACTATTAATTAGAAATATAAGCCATCAAATTTTAATTTCAACAATCACTTCCTTGCCATAATCATATGTAAATGAAGAGGCAATTTGTGTTTTGTTTGTTTAAGTATAGCCTATTTGTTATGAACAACATAGACTATCAAATTCAAAGCTAAACAACATCATTAAACCACTTCAATCATTCTCATTAAGCACATAAAGAGAGCATAAACATCAAAATGTTGGATCTACATACTAGAGAGCTTCACTACCCCTAAATTGAAGGGATTAAGCTCTCATATTTGTTATCATATGAACAAATGTAGAAAACAACATTAAACAAGAAGAGAGAAAGAGAGCAAAATGAAAAGAAAAATTATTCTACTTGCATAAAATAAAAGAGATCTATACTAGAACATGAAAGAAAATAAACAAGAAAAGAAAATGAACATGTAATTAAAAGGAAACACTAAATAACATTGCATAAAAAAAGAAAAATACATGAAGAAAAATGGTTAAGTAGCCATGAAAAGAGAAAGAGAGCTTTCTTTTATTTTCTAAACTAAAACTAACTAACTAAGAGGAGGATATGGCTACATGAAACATAAGGGGTATTTATACAAGTTAGAAACCCTAATGCATATTTTTGGGGAATGCCCAAAATGCCCCTTAGGAAGTGTGGAGGCCAAGTTATCATTAACATGTCTTAATCCCCCATTAAATGTACATGAAGCCATTAACTCCAAAAACATGTGCATTAGCCTTTAATTTGTACATTAAGGTAGGTGGGTAGGTGGGGTCCTCCATGTTCTTCACTTTGAATTATTTCCATCTTCATTCCTTTATATTCCTTGTGCATGCATATTCCTTCATGAAACCACTCCTATTTGAGACCATTTTCCTACAAAAATATATATAAATTTCCAATCAATTTTTCTCAAAGAAATATATGCACTTAAATGACCGTTTTGCCCCTATATGAAGATGAATATGTGAAAATTTGGAATTAATATGAATTTTGGTTAAAAAGGTTAAAATACCCAATATGATCATTTATTTAATTTAAATAGAATAAATATGGTGGTAAAAATATGCACATTTACGTGCACATCACATGGTCAAGAAGTTTGGAAAGAAAAGCAAAATCAAGATATAAGAATGCACGATAGTATTGAAGGAATAGATGGTATCTACGTACGTTTTGAAAATAATTAAAGGAATGCAGATAAATCCTCAAAGGATAATTCAAATGACAATGCTTCAAATAATAAGAAAAACAGCTCTGAATCTCAAGTGCATAACTTTGAAATTCTAAATAAAATATTCAAAGAACCAGGGAAATGGGGTACTTACAGTAAGCTTCAAATCAGCATATAGAAGAACTGAATGGTGTAGTTGATTTAGAAATGCTTTCTCAAGAAAATACTGAGACTAATGTTGTTCAAACAGGAAAATTCCAAGAACCTTTGGTTTAAATTCATGTCGATGCTGACACTTTGAAACAAGCTATTAAAAATTGCATTTCTTATACGAAAAACCATTTAGCCTCAGACAATGATAGCATGGATATTGAAAGCAATACTATTAAAGAATCTAAGGGCATTATTTCTAAGTAAAAAGCTAAAAAAGTTACAACATCAAATATAGATGATCAAGTTCGACTTCTGAATGAAGCAGGAAAAAAGCTTTCAAGTTCACCACCTCCAACAAAAACAGGAAAAAAATGAAAAGCGGATTGAAAAATATCAATGAAACAATTTCCAGTAAGAAGGATGTTGTTATTTCCTCAACAATGGTGATTCAATTACCGAGGATAAGTTCAAAAGTAAATACATTATGAAAAATCCAAATTGGAGTTCATAGCTCAATGTGCAAGATAAAGCATCGTGTTCAAAAGTAAAGAGATATCCGTTATAATACCTTTTATCTATATTAAATGTCAATTAGTGCTTGGAATATTAGAGGACTTAACTCCCCAAAAAGGAAATCTGGTCTGGTTTATTTTTTGAATATGTATAGTCCTAGCAATATTGGTTTACTTGAAAATAAATTAGATGATAGAAAATTGAATTTTCAATAAATATTTTCTAAATAATTGGAAATCATAAACAACAATGCCATGGGTGGCAATGGTAGAATTATGATTTTACGGGATCCTAATATATAGAACTTAAAACATTATCATTTAAATTTCCAATTTATTAACGATGTATGTGAAAATAAGGGGGGTTCACTTGTTGAAATCACCTTTATTTATAAATCTAACAATGAAATAGAAAGAATTTCTCTTTGGGATCATTTAAATCAATTAAATGATAAAATACGTAATTCATGGATTTTTATAAGGGATTTTAATACAAATTCATGCTTTTGAGAAAAAGGATAGCAATCTAATTCCATTTAAAAATTAGAAATAATCAATAATTTATTTTAACAAATGGTTTAATAGAGCCTACAATATATGGTAATAAATTCACTTGGAAGTTAGATGAATGTAAAAATATTCATTGTAAGATTAATGGAATCCTTCATATAAAAAATTTCTTCGACAGTTTTCAAATTTCTAATGTAATACTCTTCCTCAAGCCTATAGTGATCATACCTCTTTACAAATTTCTTTTTCAAAAACTAATTCAAATATATAAAAAAATCACCGTTTAGATATATCAATTCATGGGTCCACGAAAATTTATACAAAGAAATTGTTAAAATCGGTTTTGTTGATCAATTTAAGGGCACTACCTAGTTTAAATTCAGCAAAACTCTTCAAAACATCAAGAGAAATTTGAAGAATTTGAATAAAAAAAACCAAAATAAAAAAATCAATCAAATTAGAGCGGAGTGTGAGTATTTGCATAATAGTATTGATAATGATAGCTTAGACCCTCTTATTATAAACAAAAATTTTCAATCAAGGCTCTTTATGTTCAGATGAAACAGAAAGCTAAGGTTGACTAGCCAACCAATTGGGATAAATCTAGTAAAATTTTCTATGCCAAAATGTTTAATGTAAGACACAAAAATAACATTGGAAAATTGATTGACAATAATGGTTCAATTGTTAATGAAGCTTCTAAAATTGAGTCTAAAGCCATAAGTTATTTTAATTCTCTATATAACTCAGACTCTTGTTTAAAGAATTTTTCCACTATTAATGCTAAGTACTTACTTCATCCAAACGGTCAAGAGATTTTACTGACTTCTGTAAGCTTGGAAGAAATAAAGAACATAATTTTTAATGCAAACAATGATAAAAGTCCTAGACCAGATGATTTTGGAGTTAAATTTTATAAAACCTATTGTGAAGAAATCAAATTTAAAATCCTGATGTGGTAAATGAATTTTTTTGAAAATGGTAAAATTCTAAAGAATTTTGACCATACATTAATCACGTTAGTGCCAAAAGTTAAAACCCTAAAGATGTAGGGGACTATAGACCTATAGCATGTTACAACTTCGTATTTAAAAACATAGCTATAATTCTTTGTAATAGAATCAAAGTTTTTCTGAAATTCAATATTCCTAAAACCAAGGTGCCTTTATCCCTGGTAGATTAATAGTAGAGAATTTTTTACTAGCATTTGAGTTGATTATAAATTTTAATCAAGGTTGTAAAAAAATGTGCATTAAGGTCAATTGGCACAAAGCTTTTGATAAAATAAATATATATTTTATATTGCATATAATGAATCAGTTGGGTTTTAGGGAAACTTTTTGCAATTTGATAAGAGAATATATCGATAAAGTTACTTACTTGGTGCTTATAAATGGTTCTACTTGTGGTTTTATTCATAGCAGCAGAGGTATAAGGCAAGGAGATCCACTTTCTGCTTACCTTTTCACTATTGCTATGGAGTTTCTATCAATACATACGGAGATAGAACATATAAAAGGGAACATTAAAACCATAAGCCATTTATAATAAATTTATTATACGCTGATGATTTATTATTATTTTTCAATGCGGATGACAAAAGTGCAAGTATTATGGATAATATTTTTGAAATATTGAAAGGTTTTCTAGTCTGGAAGTTAATGAAGGAAAAAGTAAAATTACTTAGAAAATTATGCCCTAGAAAATCAAAAATATTGAAAATAGTTAAATTTCAAAAAGGAGAATTATCGGTAAAATATATTGGACTACCTCGCAGTATGAATCAAATCAACAACAAAGAATGTGCTGTACTTTATGATATACTACAAAAAAATTAGGGGGCTGGTCCGATAAACTGCTTTCTTTTGTTGGAAGATTAGAATTAATTCACACTGTCATCACTGCTATTATCATATACTAGCTGCAAACACGTAACAATCCAGCAAAATCAATCCAGAAAATCAAAAAAATATGTGCAAATTTCATCTGGAAAGGAAAATATCATAAAGTATTATGGGACACTGTTTGTAAACCAAAAGAAAATGGAGGGCTTGGCCTAAGAAGCTTCAAGGATCTAAGGATTGTCTCCTATCTAAAATTATTTTGGAAATTTATAGAAAGGGAATTACTTTGGTCAAAATGGATGAAGAATAAATATGTGAAGAATAAAAGCTTCTGGACAATGCTAATGGAAAATCATTATCCCAACTCTTGGAAAAACATTCTAAACTGCAAAGAAATTGGAATAAAAATGAATGAGAGGAAATTTAAAGATGGTAAATCAACCAGCCTTCGGTTTACCCTTTGATTAAGGGAAACTCTTTAGTAAATTTATTGGATTAGTCTAATTTTTTACACTTTGGAGGAGCAAATCTTAAAGTTGAAAGCATTATTCAAAATAATAGATGGAACATCAACTTGCAATCAGCTGCCTCTATATTCAAAAAAGCCATAAGTAGCATTGAAGTAGATCCAATCTTAAACAAAGACAATGAGTGTTGGAAGTTTACCTCAAAAGATAAATTTTCTTTTAAAATACATGGTGTTTGAACCAAAAAAGATCATAAACACCCAAGAATGATTTTTGCAGAGAAGTAAATGAAGAAAACAAAAATAAGATGAGTAAATGAATAAGTAAGCAATAGAGAATAAGCAGTAACCAAAGACACAGAGGTTTATAGTGGTTCAGGATTGTATGCCTGCGTCCACTTTTAAGATTATCCTTTATTACTCTCTTGTGAATCTGATTACAACAATAGAACAAAGCTAGTACTTGATTACAGTGGAGTCTAGAGTAACAAGCAGCATAAAGTTCCTCTATATGAACAAATAGGTTTGTATTTATAGGGTGAGATGATGAGATATTTCGCTAAGATTTTGGTAGAAGGCTCTCCAGGTCCATAGGGGCCCACCATAACGATCAGTGGACATAACTTGCTATTATGGAATGATCGGTAAAAATTATATCGAACGTTATTTTTGTCTCTAATCGCCATGCGATCATCTGTGAGGGGTCCCACGTGCCTCTAGACCTTGCTTCTAAAATATGAAGTCACTCTGAGTTGTCATTTATAAGATATGGATCATATTTGGGTTGCTTGCTGAGTTACATCGATCTTTAGGAACGATCGGTATTTCTTGAACCAAGAATTTTGACTTGTGATCATTTTTGTGGGATCCACCCTTCCATATATTGATGCTCTGAAAGTTCCCAGTGAATTGGCCTGGTGGATTTTGAGATATCGATCGATCTTCGCTAATTTGAGCTATCTTATGGATCGTTCTCGATCGATCCATATATATCCTTTCTTTGCCCATAACACAAGCATGCGAATTCTGATCGACTTGAAATTTGGAATGTAGCTTCAAGGGTCTATGCCTGTTACTCCACACTGATTGCACATCGGTTGGGCCACGGTCCAGATCTGCTCGACCATCTGCCATTGTATCGTATACAACTAATTCTTAAGGCTAGTACCATCTGTTTCTAGCCAATTTGATGATATTACGACCTCGCCAAAAGGTAGAATAACATTTGCCTCCCAATGTACGTCTTGTTTGAACATGACGTGCTATGAACCGTCGCGAGCTTAGACCGTTGTAAAGGATTTCATCTAGTTTATTGAATGGTCGTTACCTTTCCATTGAGTCATTTTTTGCTGAGGGTTGTGTATCCTTTTATTCATTATGACTATTAATCGACTTCCAATAGTATAAATACTAAATCATGGCTTGTCAATGATCATCTGGTTGCCTTTCTGGTGATTATTAGGCCAAAATAATCTGGTTTTGATCTTCCTTCGGTTGATTTCAGGTGCGAATTCAATTTCTATCGACTTTAAAAAAATTGAACTCTAGAACATATACTAGATCGTATACGTGCTTATACCTGACCTTCGATTCGATTGTATGTCCATAGGTTGTCATCAAGTTACAAAGTTATTTCTTGTATTGTATAAACGACCACGACCAATCATTTATCATTGAATAGATATTTGGATCACTTTTGTACGATCGTTTTTTCATGATGGCGCTTATGGAATGATCAACTCGACATTTGGGCCACAAAGGGTTGGTCTACATCTCCATATTTAAGCATTCCACTTAGTCATCTCCTTCACTTTCACTACTTCATATTATTTTTGTATCATTTCACCTTTTGAGAAACAAACCGTCTAACTCCATCTCTTCCGTTACTTCAAAAATTATTCGATTTTTCTGAAACAAGAATTAATCCCCCTCCACACTAAACATTATTGTACTTTCCTCTTTAGATCTCACCTCTATTTGAATTTGAATCTGTCTTCTTTCTTTAGATCTCAAGTTTAGGTAGATTTATTCGAACTTGCTTTATGGTTCGAGGACGAGACATCCAGTGCTATGAAGCTTGTGTTAGTTAGTTTAGTTTGTGAGTTGTTTGATCTAAATCAAGTTGGAGAGGACGGGAATCAGGGAAGATGGAGTTGCTGAGCAAGGGAAATGATGCAAATTGATGCATGGTGATTGTCCTTGGATGGTCGGTAAAGCATTTGGCTTAGATGACTCTGGAGTGGGTAATGGTGATGATGTACCGATCATTATACAGCGATGTTGACGTTTGGGCATTTAACGATTGTCTTTGAGCTATCGGGGGTGCTCTGGAGCTGGGGAATTTCGAGGAATGGCCAGTATGGAATGATTAGTGAGAATGAGTTGATTAGAAATGATCGATAGGATAGGGCCTAGGAATAATCGATCGGTGTGAGGCTTGAACGATTGGTTTAGAAGAGTTGAGTTGAATGATCGGTAGTGAGGCATGGGGAACGATCGGTGAAGCTAAAATGAATAGCCAATTGTCTACACATAAACCTTAAAAGTGGAAGTTAATTAAATAGATTTGAACCCAATGATGAGCTTTGACCTTACATATTCAAATGGACTCATATGACTTGCATAGGACTTGAACTGCATATTCGGTAAAAAAATGACATGTGAAATTTTATACGGACCAATGCCTTTGACTATTCTCTTGGAGCTTATCTATGAAACGAATTAAAAATTGAAATTTTACTTGTAAGCAATCGATCATAAATCTCAAACTGAGTCGTTCCCTAGCGATTGTATAGAAGCGGTTGAGATGGTCTAAAATGATGTCGAACCTTGAAGTCTTGCCGTTTTTTCCATCTTTAATTTCATACAACTTATTACTGTATTATATAGCACTTCATCGCACCACACTAGCATTCACCATGCATCGGGGGTATAGGTTACTTATTACTATCCGTCCTCTAGTCATCGTTTAGAAAATTTAGAAAACGTAGGCCCAGGGTTTGATTTTTCCTCTGCAGTTCCCATTCTTCCACCAAAAGTTATTGATCCTGCTCCCGACACTCTGGAGGATGCAATTATTATGTAGGATCTTGCTGATTCTATAGCCTCTAAAATTAAGGAAGATGCTCTTCATCAAATCTGCGTAAGGCATGGAATTCCTTTTGATGATATATTGGTTCCATCACAGGATGATAGGGCTCATAGACCTCCAGGATATATGGCGTGCAACAAATTCATGTGCTGAGTCAAATGCATCCCACCATTTAACTCATACATCTAGGAAATTCTCCATTATCCAAGGATAGCTCGAGCCCAGCTTCATCCGAACAGGTATGCTCTTCTCGATTATATTTATATGATATTTATGGAGTTCTTGCATCGTCTTCCTACCATCGATGACATTCGGTTCATATTCTCTTTCAACCAATGGACATGGAGTCTTTCATTCACATTTCTTGAGTCAGCGAAAAAGTGTCAGATTCTAAGTGGCGCACAGAATAAATTAAGCACTTCTAAAAGCGAGTGGTTCTTTGTTCAATGTCCTCCCGAATTTTCTTGACAATGACTGGAAAGACGTAAGTGTTATCCATTAATTTTATATTAACGTGGAAAATCGATATCCAGGCCATCCACCTGACTAAGTAAATCCATTTACAGGCACCGTCACATGGCCCAGCGGCAATCTTTATGAGAAGGCAGTCACGACTCTTAAAATGCGCCATCTGAAGATAGGAACATCGAATATCTTCTCATGGACAAAAGACTTGTTACGTTTGGTTTAGCAGAAGAGTGCCCTAACGTAGGGCTAACCAAACTTGCTCAAATTGCAGTAGTAAGAACACGGGCTGAAGCCGAAAGGGGTGATCGAATCGATCCCGTCGTACCCCCAGTTGTGGGTGCTTAGGAATTCACCAATATTGATGTCGAAGAAGACAAAGGCGATGTACGTGGTCGCAATGATAAAGGATCTAGTCTTGGAGTCGAGGTCAGATGCTTGAGACTTCATAGCCTTTGGCTCTCAATAGAGGAAAAAGGAAACATTTGTTCATAAATTTCCCAAAACTCGTCTTTCTGATCAACTCATGTCATTAATAACTCTCAAGATTGTTCAAGATGAATCCTCTTCTCACCCGTAGGAGCGTTTAAGTTTGCCACTTGATTCTTTGTCTAATCTGCCAATACTACATGACCGTGATGCTTTCTATTTCATTGACGTGAGTGTTTATGGGTAGGAATCTCCCTCCAAAACTGGCACTAAAATTCCAACTTCTAAAAGGGAACTACTCCTACGAGCATAGCTTCTGCATTTGGTCCGTTGAGGGGAAACACAAGGACACTTGCACACACTTGCACCCCTTTACATTGTTTTGTGCTCAACTTATGCCCTTTAATGCTTAAAATTGATTAACTTTTATTTTCCTTTATAGGAACGATGGTGAAGAAAAGGAACATGTTCGATTCCCTTCGGGATATACACCACCAATCCTTTGGTTCACGCTCTAGCTCATACCATCAAGGTGGCAGTCGAGGGCTTCAGTCGAGACCATAGTCATCAATATAGGGGTGGTACGGATAAACCATCTCAAGGTAAGAATTGATCAAGATCTAGGTCCCCTCCTCCAAATGGTTCTGATAAGCCAACTGATCGTCGGGATCCACCTATCGATCCATATCATGGTCCCCTTCCCGTTTCAGTTCCTCCACAGCCTTTAGTTCCTTCTCATTCTCAGCAGTTTAATGATCTTTGTCGCCATGGTGAACATGTAGCTGCTCACAGTCCCCGTAAGGAAAGCACTAAAGTCGAAATTGTTGTCATAGATCATATGATCGATCCAGTTGCCTGCATGGCACAGCTTTGATAGGAGTTTCCAAACCAATGCTTTAAAGGGTTCTTTTCTTCCTAATTTGAAGAAGGTCCTAGACCATGTACAAAAAATGACTATCGACTGTGTCACTGATATCCACAAGCACTACCGTGAATGGATGAAAGTAGCAGAGAAGATGTTGAAAGTATCTTCCGGGTGTGGGGAAGAAATTGAAAAGTTAAAATGCCAGGAAGCTCAGAATAAAAGAATTATCGATACTTTGACAAATGAGTTAGAGGCTTCTAGGACATCTCAAGCAGAGGCTAAGAATAAAGCTAATATTGCCGCCAAATCCATAAAGGACATGAAATTCAGACATTTAGATATGGTATGGGTGTTACACCATCGAAATCAAGAAATAGCACTCGAGAGAGATACAACTCCAAGTAATGAATCTGCATCCTTGAAGGAGATTGTGGAACTCAAGGCTAAGCTAGAGTACGTAAACAAAGAGAAAGATGATGCTCATAAAATTTCTCAAGTTCTTTTGATGAATTGGTAAATGTTAGACTTGAGAGAGATACGGCCATTGAAAGGGCCAAAGATGTTGATGCACTCATTCAGCATGAAGTAAAAGCTACCAAGGATAAGGGTAAGGAAGAAATAATGAACGAGCTCGACCCGCTTCTTATTCTACAAAATGCCAACATTCCCAAGCATCAAAATCTAACATGGCATGGCGAAGATTATCCCTACCAGCTCTGGTGTGCATGGGAATTTCTTATTCCGAAGGAAAAGAGACTCCTTAACACTGAGGAAATCGACCTATTGAGGCTTAAAGGTGAAATGCTATTGGGCGATGAATCTAAAATATTGCATGATATCTAGCTTACACTTTAGAAAGAATATGATATTGCCTCTTTACATGAAGTGGGTGAAGGATCCGAGTTGGCACAACACGGTGTTGCAACTGAATTGCCCCCAGCATCCCAGGTTACTCCAAGCTCCATGGTGGATTCTTCTACCATCTCCAAGTATAATCTGGACAAGCCTCAGCTTTCTCCAATTCATGAATGCGGTTCTGAGGGTATTTCAGCTCAACTCGAGAACCACACTAGGGAAGGTATT
The DNA here is from genome assembly GCA_030765085.1 of Allium cepa. NCBI lineage: Eukaryota > Viridiplantae > Streptophyta > Magnoliopsida > Asparagales > Amaryllidaceae > Allium > Allium cepa. The sequence goes on along the minus strand of CM060939.1, from coordinate 607,872,052 downwards.
TCACTAACAGCTTCCATCTTTCAAAAGGTTAGGGTGTTATCAGTTGATATTTCTAATATTTTCACCTATTTTTCCTTATCTTCAAATCTATCAGGTGTTGTTCCTACTCCCTTGCAAGAGCCTCAATTCGGATCACAAGCGGCTGTGACGGAGTACATTAAACTTACAACTTCAACTGCTGCTCAAGGTGCTCAAGAAGAAACCTTCGTTATTGACGATCAATTCATGGAGGCACTATTCAATGAAGGTGGCGACCTACACCATGAAATTCCTAAGAGGATTTCATAATCAGTGCTCTTCCAACCTTGTTGATGAGCTCAGCATAAAAGAGCATCTTGAGAAGGAAGAGTTGTTGAAAAAGAAGGTGAAAGCTGATCCTGTTGATATGGATTTCAATGAGCCGATTAATATCCCGCTCTAGATAATCCCTCCCGGCATGACAATTCCCAGAGATGACCTTCCCCATGCTTCCAACTTTGAGAGTGCCACGATCCATCCTGCTTCTAAAGAAGATGCCGCCTCGATCCCCATAACTGAAGATGGTTTTTTCAAAGAAAAGCCGAGGCGAAAAAGGATCGAAGAGAGCATCGAGTGGTAGTTTGGATGGAGCCACTCCCAAGAAATAAAAGTAGGAGAGGACATCGAAGAAATAATCGTTAGGTTGATGTGATGTGTAAATAGCTTGGATGTCTACTTTTTCTTTTTGTTGGTCGTGGAGTAAGACCCCCACTTTTACTTCTCATTTTGGATAAACTTGTCTTATGAACAAAAAGTTTAGTGTAAAGAAGAATTCTTTCATTCTTGTGTAGAATTCTCATATATGCTTATTTAAAGGATTAAGCTATTATATTTTCCATTTAATGTATTTTTGATTCATTGCTCATTCGGTCGGATATCAATCTAATTTATCCATCCCAAGGCCTCTTTGAGGTCATGGCATCGAGTCGTATCAAACACTAGGCTCGAGATTTAATGTTATGCCGTCAAATTCAACGGTTTGAGTAATTATACTCCTGCACCTAGTCTCAGGTTAGCGGAGTTAGGTAGTGGATGGTCAAACTCCATCCTAAGCAAGTCTATACTTCTCCTGTCAATTTCAGGCCGGAGTTTATGGAATAACGAGTGGTCGAACTACACTCATCTGTTTGTTTATACTCATATCCGCACTTTGGGGATAAGAGTTAGTTAGTGGGCGGTAGGATCACACCCTTTTTCTATTTCGTTTATGCTTATATCCGCACGCTGTGGACAAGAGTCATTTCATAGGTGGTTGGTCATACCCATTTAGCATTTATACTCATATCTGCACTCTGGGGACGTGAGTCGATTGGAAAACTATCGAGTTCAGCTCTCTTTGGTCATTCGTTCTGCCCTCATGTATGGGGTTTGAATGAACAAGTGACCGGTCGAATCTCAATCACTTTCGAGTTATGTCGGTCCCGTCAAACAATGGGATTTAGTCGGTCTTCTATCGCAACTAAGATGTATTGCAACGGTAAGTCACAAATATGATGGAAAATTCAAAGCTCTATTGCTGAATGGAAAGAAATTACATAATTTGTCTTATTAAATATTTGAAAAACCAAATGTTAAAGTAAATCCTGAAATGAAATACAATTAAGTGAAAAAGAAAATAACTAAGTGAAATAGCGTTGTAAATGCTCGCTATTCCATGCCCTTGGGAGTGTGATGTCATCAACCGTTGCTAGCTTGAAAGTACCCTATCCAAGACTTTGCTCAATGACATACGGTCCTTCGTAGGTTAGATTCACAGTGATGGGGTGGGAAAAACCCGCTTTAAGACTAGATCACTGATTTCGAAGGTTCTAGGTCGGACTTTAGTGTTGTAGTATCAGATGACTCGGAGTCGGTGTATAGCTGACCTCAAATCAACTTCCTCATGCTTCTCATCTAAAAAGTTTGGAGATTCCAAGAGGAGATCTTTATTTTTTTGGGATCGTAGTAAGTCACTTAATGTTAAGGAACTTCAAGCTTAACAGGAATTGTGGGTGGTCTTGTAAACCCATAGTGTTGTCGGGATTTCATCCACCCACTTGCCTCTAGCCCTTTCCAAATGCTTCTTCAGAATGGATTTTATGATTTTGTTCATAGCTTCAACTTTTCCATTCACTTAAGGATGAGCAACTACCGCAAACCACTTTTCAATACGATACCGACGGCAGAAGTCTTTGAATTCAGCACTGTCGAATTGAGTCCCATTGTATGTTATCATAGTTTATGGAAAACCAAAACAACAGATGATATTTCAGACAATGAAATAGATAACTTTCTTGGTTGTAATAGTGGCTAAAGTTTCTGCTTCGGCTCATTTAGTGAAGTAATCAAGTGTGACAATAGCGTACTTCACCCCTTCTTTTGAGATCGGTAAGGAACCTATAATATCTATACCCCACATGGCAAACGACCATAGGCTGATCATTTGTGTAATTTCTTTCAGCGAGCTCTTGGAAATTTTTGCATATATCTGGTAGTTGTCACATCACCTTACATAATCAGCAGCATCTCGATTAACCGTTAGCCAATAATGTCCATAACAGAGTATTTTCTTTGCTAGGGTTTGCCCCCCAGTGTGATCGCCACACTTCCCTTCATGAACTTCCTATAAGAATCATTTTATTTCATCGTGAGTGATACACCGAAGAAGGAGAACGGAGAAACCCTTTCTATACATAACTCCTTCTTGTATGATATACTTGAAGCTATGCTTAGGGCTTGTCACTTTTTATTCCTTCGTTCGGGAAGAACTCCCTGTAGCAAATAGTCTTTAATCGGAGTCATCCACGATTTCTTCTCCAGCTCTAGCTCTAGTACCCGGTCAATTTCCATCAGGCTTATGCTTAGAGAATTTAATACCACGATCAGAACCAAGCCCTTCTATTGTGCTTCCCTGTTGCTAGCAAACTTTGCCAATGAATCGGTCTCTCTATTTTGATCCTGAGGAATGTACGTAATGTCATAATGCTCAAAGTCAGTCAACAACTCTTGGACTTAGGAAAGATATGGAGCAAGTTGTTGTACTTTAGCTTGGTAATCTCCCCTGACTAGGTATACTACCACTATGAGTCGCAAAAGATTTCAAGAGACTTTATTCCTAGTTCTTTGGCGAATTTTAGTCCAGCAATTAGAGCTTCATACTTAGCTTCGTTGTTTGTTGTAGGAAAAATAAGCATCAAAGCATAGCAAATTGACCTATCTTACAAACACAATCCCAGCTCTAGAACAATGATTGTTGGATGCCCCATCTAAATCAACTTCTAACATATGGTAGGGATTTCACTGCTCTTCGGGAAGTCATCCTGCGCTGTAAATTCTGCTATAAAATTGCCAGCGTATGACCCTAGATAGTCCTTTGAGGAAGATAAGTTATGCCAAATTGGCTAAGTTCGATATTCCACTTAAGTAACCTTCCAGACGTCTCATGTCACTACAAGACCTGTCATAATGGCTGGTTGGTGTAAACATTAATAAGGTATGCCTGAAAGTAAAGGCGGAGCTTTTATGATGCAATCAGCAAGCAGTATGCCGGTTTGTCTATCTTTGGCTAGTTCCATTCAGCCCCTGTTAATTGCTTTTTAACATAAAAGACTGGTCTCTAAATTCTTTTCTCTTCGCGAAGCAACGCGACACTTATAACTTGTACCGAATATGACTAAGCAGATATATAAATCTTCATGATCCACTGCTTTTAATAAGATAGGAGGCCTCTCCAAGTGGTTCACCAAAGCATGAAATGCGTCTTTACAACCTTGGGTCCATTTGAAATTCCTTTTTCCTCCCCTAATCAAGTCAAAGAAAGGAATGCACTTATCAGTAGCTCTAGAAATGAATCGACTTAAGGCATCGACCTTCCCATTCAGGCTTTGTACTTGTTTGATAGTCATTGATGCTTGGATATTACGAATAGCTTGGATCTTCTCGGGATTAGCTTCGATTCCATAGGCATTAGTGATAAAACCCAAGAACTTTCCTAATGCAACACCGAAGGAACAATTCAGAGGATTAATCATCATTTTATAATGTCAGAGGATGTCGAACATTTCTGCCAAGTCTCTAATATGGTCGCTAGACTATCGCGACTTCACGAACATATCTGTAACACCCCACCTCTATGCCCAAACTATCCAAGAGTATTACATAACAATATTGTCAAATAATACGGAGAATAAGGCTATATGGAGTACACACGTGAATATTCCCTTAGACTAAAATAGGTACGCATTAAAACATTTAATATAGAACTCACCTATGCGTACACAGTATTGGTACAAAGCAATAGGCATGTTGTGCCTCTAGGACAGAATAATGCATAATATATAGCACATCACAGAGGACACAAAGTCAACCGTAGCGAAAACATGTAATATTTGATACAATAAAGTTATAAAGGTACAATACAATTTATATGCCATCTCTATATACATACGATGAAATAATATTATACTAATATCATGTACAATCCTTATATATTACTTCTCTAAGCCTAATGAAATACAAAGCCAGTTATATTGTCCCCATACTTGAAAAGTCTCAGACTGACCCGAGTATTATTATATAAATAATAAATGGTCAGACTATATCTACAATGATGGACGTAATACAACATATAGTAATAGTGTAAGTAAAATAAATTATAGTCTCATAATATCTCATATGACATTAACATCAAACCCAAATAGGAAAGCATTATCACCCATACAAAATACATCAAATCAGAATTCACATAGAACAATATCCAATTAGGTGAATCATCCATATCTTGAAATCATTATCAAATTCAAAATCCACAATACATGAGATAACATCAAGTACAATCAGGAAAGGACGAAGCAATTCCCAAATAAATCTCTCAATCCCAGTTGTAAAATATCATCATCAGATCATCAAAATCAATAAGAAAGATTTGAGCAAGATTAGAACAATATACAAATATTATCAATAATAAAAGGTCGTATGCCTAAGAAGGATATGGGTCGACTATACTCTAGAAACAGTCTCTAGTACGGTCTCATCTGTATATAATATTTGTCTATCGACTACCCACATACATGCACATATACTACATACACATAAACTAGACGAGAGACTGACAACACGTCTGCTTGCTCTAGGAGCCATAAGTGGTCCCTATGACACGACTCCTACAGTCATTGGTTATCATTTCCTCTCACCTCTAGTTATCGTGACAATGATCCACCATAGGCTCGATAATGCATAGCCTCTTCGGCCACGACTAACAATATGTGCTGCTATGGTAACTGACTGCTGGTTATGCGAAATAAATGACAATTAACTACCTATCTCATGATGTGCATCATATTTCATAACAACAATGGTGTCGCTGATCAGGGATGTGACCCCACGATCAGGCCACCAAGGTGGATACATGCCAATCTTGTTCACTCCCAAAACATAAAGAGAGTTGGATAAAGGTTGGCAGATATATAATGTACTCAAAAAATGTGGCTAACAAGTAGCCTTTATTCGTGCTCACCACAACAAGTCACCTACACACTACATACCCCCATATGAGTGTCATCCACGAGCAACGAATAATTGAATAAATTACACAACGACATCACATACCGTCGCATGTTACTAGTCCATTTATTCAGTGCTTACAATCACATCCACCTTTCTTTATTCTATATAACGAGCCCAATGATTGGAAAAGTGTTATCGAAAGTCTCATAGCAGATGGTATCACTAAATCGTTATTCTAATTTCTCATCATGCAGAATAGAAATCATCACAAAATCATATAGGAAGATATTGTCACCTTATCATATCGCTAAACAAAATCAACATCAACAGTGAATCATTCATATGATTCAACTCAGTAAATAAGAGAAGAATGATCGAAAAAGTAATATAAATTAAATTATTTGAATAAATAATAATAACATCCAACAATTCAGTATTTAATAATGAATCGTTTATAACAAAAATAAATGTTTAGAAATAAATACCAAATACGTACATTAAACAATAAATTCTCTTTGTTATTTAATTCCAATATAAGATTCAATTAATAAATTTAATTTCCAAATCTATATATGTATTTTCCAAAACTTCCAAAATCACTTTACACGCCAACTAATGAAATAAGTACAGAATTTTCTATAACTAAATAATACTTTAAAATAAATTTATAAAATTCATAAATAATTCTTTTCATTTCAAACTATAATTTATAATTCGAAACCTTTAGTATATATTCAAATCTTAAATAACTCATAAAGAAAATCACCAAATATTACTTTAAATCTATTTAATAATATTTTTATATTAATATACTATTTCAAAATACATTTACAAGTTCCAAAATAAACAATATTTACTTCAAACCGTAGAATATGATTCAATTTTTCACTTTATACTCTAACTGTTAGAAATATAATATTTGAAATTCTCGTATTATAAAAAGATATATTTACTTATTCAAATCATATTTATAACCTTATAAGTATTTCATAAAATGAGTTCTACAATTTTTCAAGGTTTGAAAACTCTTCCAATTATATTTAAAGAACCCTTATAATAAAAATCATTAAATAACCTTTAAAATAATATTATTATTTCTATTACATATTTTTCCTTTAATACAATTCCAAACTCGTTATGTATATTATAATAAAAGAGTTTTATAACCAAAAGAAACTATATTTATATTTATAATTCAAATTCTATTTGCAAATATAAAAATAGCTAATTGAGTAAAATAGTAAACCATTTGAAATGTGCTATTAATAAAATTCCAAAACCCTTACATTTTCCAGAACTTTTCAAAATATCTTTCAAAATATGAAAATAAATAAATATGTAAATTATGGAGCAAAATTTCTCCAAAAGTATTTCCAACCAAACAACCCTTACAAATTTTATTATCTGACCCACGCTGTGTTCCATAGAACTCCGGTCGTCTATAAAATACTCACATTGACATACTACTATGCATATAATTTAATTTGCAGTCAGACAGAGTTCCATTTGCAAATTGGCACATCCAGTCTACACAATCAACTAATTATCACATCATACAGTTCCAAATCAATATACCAACAAACAATTCAGCAATATATGTCATGTTATTTCAATCTATAACATCCCTATCAATCAATTCTATCTTAACCAATATCAAACAATTTATTCAACCAACAATTCAGCAATAATTGGTATTATTATACAGATAAAGGTATATAGAGATAATAGTAAGTTATAGAAATAACTCACTGGAATTCCAAGTGAAATGTAACTACTTCAAATTATCAAAACGAACATCCATATACTGCCTTCACTGCTGCTTGCGCCAACCTCTTCCTTGCAACTGCCGTCGACCATAGCTGCTCCAGTCGTCGCCTCCATTAACAACGATCTAGATTTTATTGGTCATGACCTCATCCTAACATCGCGACAGGAAATTTGAAGCCACAATGACAGTCGACCCCGTGCCTACGACCTCGCGCCTTGCCAGGTCGTACCATGCTCTTCCCTATTGATCGCAACATCGACCTTCTCGTTTTTTTTCTTTCTTTTTATGAACAACGATTTTGAGTATTTTTGGAGTTAGGGCATGTCTAAGCTAAAGTGAATAAGGTAACGGCGAGGGACATAAACAGGTAATGAAGTGTTTTGAGTTTTCTAGATTTGAATGAAGTGGGTTTGAGCTTTGATTAGTTTTGGCTCTATTAATTCAATTTAAAATTTTCTTTTCTTACCTTTAATGATACTTGTATTTAAAGAAATTCCAAATCTATAGTAAATTGATTTACATTTAATTCTATGCAATATTATTTTAATAACTACGCAATTTCATTCAACTTTATATTTATTTATTTTATTTTATACTTAATCATACATTTTATTCAATTTCAGTATATTATCTGAAAAGAGTTTATTAATTTGATTCAGTTTGTTGACTCCTAAAATCTTTTATTAATAGTCTTCGATTAAATAAATATTACCTTCAAAAAAAAATATTAAATAGTGTGTTCAAACGATTTTTATTTTAGGTAAATTTACTTACTCACGTTGCAAAAAGCTGGGTTGTTACAGACCTTCCTCTTACAAAAATTACATCTTCGTAATTTTTTATAGGGAGATATCAAACAACTCATACCCTGACTTTTCTCATACGTATAATCTTCTACCAACTCAATTACTCAATCCTCTATGTGACACTTCCACCAATTCTCTTATCGTATGCTATAATTTAAATAAACTAAATCGCAAATTTTAATTAATTAATTATTATTATTATTATTCATTTTTTTATATATTATAAAAATTTTGTGAAAATTTTCTAAGCGTTTGAAATTTTGAAAAATTTCGGTATAGTCTACTTTGTACAGAGAGCATTTCAAAAAACCACGATATGATAAAATAGATATACATCGACCAAAACATAATCGAAAACAATAAATATATTCAACAAATCTTACCACACGTCTTATATTTTACCTTATATATCACTTTTTGAGATAAAATGTACCTTATTTTGCATTATTAAGCGTGTTTGCTTAATTTAAAAGAATATGCTCCAAATTTCATCCAAAGTCTTCGTGTATCTGCGCTTATCTCATAAAACTATCAATACATCGTGTGTGTATGAAGTTATGCTCATTTCGAAATTGAAATAATATGCACATGTGAAAAAAAAAATTTGAATTTGTTTGAGTTTATAATGATTAGACCTTGTTAATCCACTTTTTAAAAGCAACTAGCAACTAGCAAAAATAAATGCAAAGTATGGAAAATTCTGGGATACTATGACTAACTTTCGAACTTGTTAATATCTTATTACAAGCTCATTTGAAAAAAAATGGACTTGATGTATGAGATATATCGAATCACATAATAAGTATGAAATATAATCATGTTTATGATATAATTATAGCGCCTAATACACAATGTGATACATGTTCGACAATGATCATGTTACCGTTATTTGCCTTTATTCTCGTTTATTTAGTTATTTTTTTCTTTTTTTTTCTCCCTTCTTGTTGCAGCAACCTACCTTTGCCGCCGCTTGCAGCGGCCAACGGCTGCTGCTGCAGGCAGATTTTTTTACCTCACTAATCTTCAAATCTTGAGTAAAAAAATCCCTCCGTAGTACAAAAGTTATGCCTATGCCTTACAAGTTGCTTGTAAAAATTTATTTCAAAGCTTCTGATACTTAATTTTTACAGAAACCTCATCTCTTAGAAATATTAATCATTAAATGCTTGGTTAATAAGTTTACTAGCTTGAATCTATATGCACTCTGTTCAATCACAAGATAAATTTGTCACGTTATGTAATTTGATAAACTATTTAGTAATGTAACTGAATAAATTATGTACCACAAATATGCAGTAACTTTCAGAGAATCACAATAGAAACAAATTAATGTTAAAACTGAAATTAGCCATCAAACTTTATTATTATTTTAACCAGAAACTATCTTGTATAAGAAAATTTGACAATCCCTTGAAGTGTAATTGTTGTTGGTTTCACGTTTCAGTAGCAATATATATTATTTTTATATAATTTTCCAAATACATGAATATGATTCATGTATGATTCATGTATATGCACATACATTCATATACCTATACACACTAAAAATGTTAATTTTAGTGGACCATATACATACGTAGAGTTGACGCAGATTATAAATAATGCACAAATAACCAGCATAATAAATGCTGTACGCAATCTGATTTTATGAATGCGTTGCTTTCCAAAAACAAACTTCACTTTCTGTTGAAAATGCTACAAGTTTAGACAGTAATTGATGTTTAATTAAAAATAATTTGATTTAAACAACCCTTCTAATAAGAAGAATCCTTATCACACACAGATAATGCGAATACTGCACTTGTTTACTTAAGCAAAGGCATACTGATCTGAAGAAAAAAAATGAAAGAGGGCATTTTATTGGTTATGCATATATCCACGTCATGGCTACATCTTATTTAGTAACTTCTTTTCTCTTTCCAAAACATTGCATTTATTATTAGTATTATTATTTTAAATAAAATATGCTGCTACTCTAAATGCTACTTTTTTTCTACTGCCTTGCAGGCAGTTTATATATAATTGTGTTGTGTTCAAAGTAGTAAGAGTTTATTGTATAAGTTACAAAATTGCTTCACTCGTCATGTTTCTATTTTTTTTTTTTTTTAACATCTGTTATTCTGCCTACACCCTTTTATCTTTCTTCCTTGCAATTTCATTTCTTCTCCAAACATTTTCTAAAAATATCACTTTCTTTCACTCTAATTTCTTCAAAATCTTATGTCCATTTGTCTCGTCTCAGTTTTTAGGAATCCCTATCAATAACGTTCGCCGGACACATCGACTAGAGTTCTTAAAGCACTCGATGACACTAAATTAAACTATTAAAATATTTTTAGTTCCTTTAGAAAACAATCTTCGTATTTTAGTAATCGCTTAATTGCTTAAATAAACATATTTACTTTTAATTTTTTTAATATATATTCATTTTAACAACCATATACACAATAATCAACACATCAACTAAACTAGTAAACGAACGCCTTCAGTGGAAAGCTATGTATCATCATCACCAAAGCTAACTCTACTAATCAGACCAACAACGATATCCTTCACTACCTCCTTTAATAACCTCCGTTCCAAATAGAAACAAATAAACCAAAGAAGTAGAGATATGGATAATATATAATATAAAAATAACAAGTACGTTGTTGGGAATTTTACGATTCGAGATGGATTTGATGGCGATAGAGATGAAGACAATGCTGTACTTCCGACTTCAAGGATCTATAGAATAGATTCTTTCAAACAATATCAACCCACCAGGTACAAACGGGTTATCGAACTATCGACTTTCAGGATTCAATGAAGTCCTATAACAGCGTAATCGGATTCAAAGTTTGTACAACTTTGATCCGACCAAGAACACTTCAGAAACTGTATCTGATGATGCAGTTTGTAGAGAACAGATTGAAGAGGAAGAAGAGAGCAATTCTGTAACGGTTTCTGAATCTGTAACACCTTGGAGGCGTCGCAAAACAGAGCAACAGTTTCTGGTGTCGCAGAAATGCTCGGGGAAGAAGAAGAATTCGAAACTATATCTGCAACTATTCTGGGCGTTGCTATTTATATATGGGAGGAGATGTCCATTCGCGAAGTGTCACGGCTATTAGCAACGGTTTGCAACTGTTACGGATTCAAAAGCAAATGTTGCGTCCTTTTATATTTGCAACGGTTCACAACGGTCACGTCCATTCATTTTGTAACGTTTCAGAAAACGTTACAAATTCCCACTATCAATTCAAATTCTTAATTTCGGTTCTGGGTCCTTAACGAGCTGAAATCTGGCCCGTTAGTGTTCTTATTTTGATCCAAAAATATTTTCGGATTCGAACCCGAAACCCGTACCCGGCCCGGTTCAGTCGGACGGACGGACGGCGGCGGCGCGCGTGGTGTTGCATGACTTCTTTCCTCACAACAAAGCAAACATGTGGGAGCCCCAAGGCCCCATCATCCACTTGAAAAAGCTATATTTATACAAGTATATTGTATAGCTTTCTATAATGTGGGACTTTGATTTCTTCTTCCTTCCTTCTTTCTTTTCTTCTACTCTTCCAAAACAAAAAACCCAAACCCAAAGCATTTTGAAAATTTTACAACAATCTCCCCCAATTTTCAAAAAAATAAATAAATAGGACGGCTGAATCACTAGAGTGACTTCCTACATACCCAAGTGGGATCAAGCCTATGTAGTTCTAAGATCAAGTTTTGCATCATCGTGAAAACCAACACATAAATAAAAGGTATCTTTTGGATTTGAACCTTTACTTAGTGCAAACCATTCAAAGCCTTATCGAGATTCTATGGTGAACGAATCTTGAACCAAGTATCCCTAATGATAAAACCGGAACAATCACACATGTTGATTTCCTTAGGTAAAGTGTTCTGTATTGCTCAGCACGTTAATGGCCATGTGCTTAAATCCTGATTCATGAGTCTACTTAGAAAGTGGTCTTACTTTCCTAGGAAACGGCATGATTTCCATACTCATATAGGTAAGTCTCTTAAGGTGTTTCTGCGATACACCTTTTAAGGTTTCTAGACTTATTAAGGAAGTATATCCATCCTTTGTTCTTGTAGAATCCAACACTAAATATTATGGGATTATCAATTTAGTGTTCCATAATCATTCGCTTAACTTGTTGGTACCCATTGAACTTTGTCTATCCTTTTCAAGACATAAGTTGGGTTTCTGTTAAGGATGATCAACCTTCATTCACAGACCTTAGTCCCATTTCTTGTGACTTTATAGAAACCATTGCCTTTGGAAGACCTTTTGTAAGTGGGTCAGCCAAGTTTTTCTTCGTTTTTATGTAGTCAATAGTTGTAACTCCTCTTTTGAGTAACTATCTCACCATTTGATGTCTTAGACTCACATGTCTAGACTTTCCATTATATGTCTTATTAGACACATTGTATATTGTTGCTTGATTGTCACAGTTAATCAAGACTGCTGGAGATGGCTTCTTCCATAAAGGGATTTCCATTAATAAATTCCTAAGTCATTCCGCTTCTTTACATGCATCTGCTAATGCAATCAATTTTGACAACATTGTTGAGTCAGAAATACAGGTCTGCTTCTTGGAAGCCCAAGACACAGCAGCGCCTCCTAGTGTAAAGATCCATCCAGTCGTAGACTTGGATTTGGATTCTACATTGTTCCAGGTTGCATCACTATATCCTTCTATTACAGCAGGATATCCTTTATAAGATAAACCATATTCAATGGTTCCTTTCAAATAAGCTAAAACTCTGGAAATGGCTTTCCAATGTTCGAAACCTGGATTACTCGTAAATCGACACAATATACTTATAGCATGCGCGATGTCTGGTCTAGTGCAGTGCATAGCAAACATAAGACTCCCAATAACACTGGAGTACTCTAGTTGAGAGATAGTACGTCCAGTGTTCTTTTCTAATTTAATACTAGGATCAAAAGGAGTTGGTGTTGGTTTGTCATCATAATGACCATACTTTTGTAGGAATTTCTCTATGTAATGGGATTGAATTAGTAATAATTCCCCCTCTTTCCTAACAATTTTAATTCCCAGAATTACATCAGCCTCTCCTAGATCTTTCATATCGAATTTAGAAGACAGAAACTTTTTAGTTTCATTCACACAGGATATATTGGAACCAAATATTAGCATGTCATCAACGTATAAACATATTATAACAATACCGTTGTTATCTGATTTGCTATAAATACATTTATCAGCATCATTAACAATGAATCCATATGACAGTGCAACTTTATCAAACTTCTCATGCCATTGCATGGGAGCTTGCTTCAGGCCATAAAGAGATTTTACTAATTTGCAAACTTTCTTTTCTTGGCCTGGGGTTTTGAAACCTTCAGGTTGTTCCATATATATCTCTTCTTCTAAATCTCCATTTAGAAAAGCAGTCTTTACATCCATTTGATGTATGACTAATTTATGAATTGATGCAAGTGCAATTAAACAGCGTATAAAAGATATGCGAGCAACTGGAGCATATGTATCAAAATAATCTACTCCATGTCTTTGCTTATATCCCTTAGCAACTAATCTGGCTTTAAATTTATCAATGGATCCATTTGTATTGAACTTTTTCTTGAATATCCATTTACATCCTATAGGTTTAGCACCAGGCGGTAAATCAGTTAAAACCCAAGTTTGGTTTAACATTATGGAATTCATTTCATCATTGATAGCTTCTTTCCAGAAATTTGAGTCTCTGGAACTCATAGCTTCAGAATAAGTTTTGGGATCATCATCAACGTTCATTACATATTTAGTCACATTAAGGACTTCGTCCTTACTGCCTTCTACAAGATATGTAATGAGTCAGGACCATAGTCCTTCTCTATTCTCGCTCTTTTACTTCTCCGTTGTTCAGTACTATTATCTGGTACTGACACTTCCTTGCTGTTTTGAGCAGGAGCATAACCATCGTCATTGATATCATTATTCATACTACGTTCTGGACTAAATGATCTCAATGGGATCTCAACAGTTTGATTTTCAAAAAATTCTACATCTACAGATTCTATAACTTCTAGGGTGTCAAGAATAAGAAATCTATAAGTTATACTATTAAGTGAATATCCTATGAAAACGCATTTAAATGCTCTATTTCCTAACTTTGGTCGTTTAGGGTCTGGTTTTCTAACATAAGCTAAGAAACCCCAAACTTTAAGTCTAGTTAGGTTAGGTTTCCTATTAAACCATAATTCATAAGGGGAAATATTATTCTTTTTAAGTGGTACTTTATATAAAATATAACATGCAGATAACATAGCATCACCCCATAGGTTATAAGGTAAATTAGAACTTATGAGCATGGAATTAACCATTTCTACTAAAGTTCTATTCTTCCTTTCAGCAACACCGTTTTGTTGTGGTGTATATGGGGCAGTACATTGGTGAATTATACCTTTTTGTTTACAAAACAAGGTGAATTCATTTGATAAATATTCACCGCCACGATCTGAATGTAATATTTTAATTTTAACTCCTAATTGTGTTTCGACCTCTGCTTTGTAAATTTTTGAATTTATCAAAAGCCTCATCTTTAGTTTTCATCAGATATACATATGCATATCTAGTATAATCATCAATGAATGTTACATAGTGTTGGTTACCACCATAGGTGATATGACTTTTTAAGTCACCTACATCACTATATACCAAATCAAGAAAACCAGTTTTCCTTTCTACGGATTTAAAGGATTTCCGGTGTATTTTTGCTTGAATGCATATTTCACATTTAGATATGGTATCGAAATCACAATCAGAAATTAATCCTAATTTATTCATATTCCTAATGGAATTATAATTAACATGTCCTAATTTACCATGCCATAAATTAATAGAATCAACAATATAAACAGAAGATTTCTTTATTAGATTCAACTTAATCATGCCATTACAAGGGTATCCCTGTCCAATGAATTTACCATTCTTAGACAACACTAGATTATCAGACTCATACACCATCTTGAATCCTCCTTTGTTAAGAAGGTATCCAGAGACCAAATTCTTACACATATCGGGTACATAGAATACATTGACTAATGTAAGAACTTTTCCAGAGGTGAGAAGAAGTTCTATAGTGCCTTTTCCCAGAACTTTGCTTGGAACCTTATTTGCTCCAGTAACTTCGTCGGCTTCTCCTTTATTTTCTTCGTAACTCTTGAACAGATTACGGTCTTTGCAAATGTGAATGGTTGCTCCAGTATCGAACCACCAATCATTATCGTTGCCACTGACGGAATTAGCCTCTTGCACTACAGCCACAAGCGAGTCTACGACCACATTCACTTTTTGATGTTTCTTCTGCAGACGACAGTCTCGGGCATAGTGGCCGGGCTTGTTACAAAAATAACAAGCACCTTTCTTTTTGTTGTTAGTTTTGGAATGATTTTTCTTAAACTGTGTCTCATTCTTTGGCTTTAATTTATCAGTAATTTCAACATTATTTGCCTTAGAATGGGACTCAGTTTGTGGATTATCATCTAGATCGCGTTTGCGAGAGTCTTCTTCAATACGAAGATGACGCTGTAAACCGTCTAAATTATAATCCGTTTCCGCATGCTTCATCTTTTTCCTATAATCATTCCAACTATGCGAAAGTCTAGAAATTATAACTCCAACAACAAAAGATTCAAGGAGATCAATTCCAGCATCTTTAAGTTGATTTACCAACAGTAAGATTTCGCTTACTTGTCCAATTATGGACTTATTGGTGACCATTTTGAAATCCATAAAATTAGAAATAAGAAATTTTTTATTACTTGCCTCAGATATGCGGTACTTATTCTCCAGAGCATTCCAGAGTGCCTTCGCTGTTTCCAAAGTCCTATGAGCATTGTAGACTGTGGTAGATAGCGTATTCAAAATATGGCCTCTACATAGGAAATCGTCCTCTTTGCGCTTTGCACGTTTAGCCTTTAGAGCAGCATCATCCTTATCAGTTTCCTCCAGGATTTCTTCCAAGTCATCTTCCAAGATGTAGAACAACTTGACGGTGACCAGGAAAAATTTCATCGTCTCTTGCCAACGAGTGAAATTGTCACCATCAAAATACTCCAATCGAGTTAGATTCTGATTCATAACTTATAGAGCGCTCGAATCTTCCATGGTTGAAGAATATTGTCTGAAATTTTGTTGGGAATTTTGCGATTCGAGACGGATTTGATGGCGATAGAGATGAAGACAATGCTGTACTTCCGACTTCAAGGATCTATGGAATAGATTCTTCCAGACAATGGTTCAACCCACCAGGTACAAACGGGTTATCGAACTATCGACTTTCAGGATTCAATGAAGCCCTATAACAGCGTAATCGGATTCAAAGTTTATACGACTTAGATTCGACCAAGAACACTTCAGAAACTGTATCTGATGATGCAATTTGTAGAGAACGGATTGAAGAGGAAGAAGAGAGTAATTCTGCAACGGTTTTTGAATCTGCAACGCCTTGGATGCGTCGCAAAACAGAGCAACAGTTTCTGGCGTCGCAGAAATGCTCGGGGAAGAAGAAGAATTCGAAACTATATCTGCAACTATTTTGGGCGTTGCTATTTATATATGGGAGGAGATGTCCATTCGCGAAGTGTCACGGCCGTTAGCAACGGTTTGCAACTATTACGGATTCAAAAGCAAACGTTGCGTCCTTTTATATTTGCAACGGTTCACAACGGTCGCGTCCATTCATTTTGTAACGTTTCAGAAAACGTTACAAATTCCCGCCATCAATTCCAATTCTTAATTTCTGTTCTGGGTCCTTAACGGGCTGAAATCTGGCCCATTACTGTTCTTATTTTGATCCAAAAATATTTTCGAATTCGAACCCGGAACCCGTACCCGGCCCGGTTCGGTTCGGTCGGATGGACGGACGGTGGCGGCGCACGTGTGGTGTTGCATGACTTCTATCCTTACAACAAAGCAAACATGTGGGAGCCCCAAGGCCCCATCATCCACTTGAGAAAGCTATATTTATACAAGTATATTGTATAGCTTTCTATAATGTTGGACTTTGATTTCTTCTTCCTTCCTTCTTTCTTTTCTTCTACTCTTCCAAAACAAAAAACCCAAACCCAAAGCATTTTGAAAATTTTACAACATACGTCTCCAGAAGATTACCCCAATAATCATCATATACTAAGTAATATATATCTCTATTGTTACTTATTATAATCTGAACTCCAATACACCCAAGGCGATGGAGACTCTAAGTCTCTCTAAGTTCTTGACTCATGTCACTTATATATGATGTATTCTTCAGAACCTCGCTCTGATACCATTTCGTAACACCCCACCTTTATATCCATACAATCAAAGAGTATTAAATAATATGGAGAATAAGGCTATATGTGATACACACGTGAATATTTCTTTGATTAACACTAGTACATATTAAAACATTTAATATAGACCTCACCTATGACTACACAACATCGGTACAAAGTCATATACACGCCTGCCACCAGGACAGAATAATACATAATATATAGCACATCACAGAGGGCACAGAGTTAATCGAAGCGAAAACATATAATATTTAATACAATAACGTTTTAAAGATACAATACAATTCATAGTTATCTATATATACATACAATGAATTAATGTTATACTAATATCATGTACAATCCTATTATAACACTTCTCTAAGCGCAATGAAATACAAGCCGGTCATATTGTTCCCATACCTGAAAAGACTCGTATTGACCAGAGTATTATTATATAAATAATAAACATGTTAGACTATATCTACAATGATGGATGCAACACAACATAGTATAAGTACAATAAATTACATTCTCATAATATCTCATGTGATATTTACATCAAACCCAAACAGGAAAGCATCAGAACCTATATAAAATACATCAAATTAGAATTCACATAGAACATCATCCAATTGGGTGATTCACCGATATCTTGAAATCATTATCAAATTCGAAATCCACAATACATGAGAAATCATCAAGTACAATCAAGCAAGGCTGAAGCAATGCCCAAATAAATCTTTCAATCCCAGTTGTAAAATATCATCATCAAATCACCAAAATCAATAGAAAGATTTGAGCCAGCCCAAAAAAATATACAAATATTATTAATAATAAAAGGTCGTGCGCCTAAGAAGGATACGGGGTCGATTGTACTTTGGACACGGTCTATGGTATCGCCTCATCTGTATATAATATATGTCTATCTACTACACACATACATACACATATACCACATACACCGGAACCAGACAGGAGACTGACAACATGTTTGCTTGCTCCTGGAGCCAAACATGGTCCATATGACACGACACCTATAGTAATCGGTTAACGTTTCCTCTTCCTTCTAGGTATAGTGATATTAATCCACCATAGGCTCGACAACACATGGCCTCTTCAGCCACGACTACCAACATGTGCCCCTATGATAACTGACTGTTGGCCTATGTGACACATGACGCAACCAACAAACTATCTCGCGATGTGCATCAAATTTCATAACATGGTGTCGTAGATCTAGGGCGTGACCCCATGATCAGGCTGGTAGGGTGGATACTGGCCAATTTGCTTCAAATCCGAAACATAAAGGAAGTTGGACAAAGGTTGACAGATATGTAATGTATTCAAACTATGTGGCTAACAAGTAGCCTCCATATGTGCTCACTATAGCGAATCACTCACACACTACATACCCCCGTATGAGTGTTATCCGTGAGCAATGAATAATCAAATAAATAACACAACAGCATCCCATGCCACCATATGTTACTAGTCCATTTATTCAGTGCTCACACATCACACTCGTCCTTCTTTATTCTATATAATGAGTCCAAAGAATAACCGAAAGTCTCATACCAAACGGTATCACTAAACTGTTTATTCTAATTTCTCGTCACATAGAATAAAAGTCATCACAAAATCATATAGGAAGTTATCATCACTGTATCATATCAAATTACTAAATAAAATCAATATCAATAATGAATCACTCATATAATCCAATTCAATAAATAAGAGAAGAATGATCGGAAAAGTAATATAAGTTAAATTAATTGAATAAATAAACATAGCATTTAACGACTCGGTATTTACTAGTGAATCGTTTATAGCAAAAACAAATGCTTTGAAATGGATACCAAATATATACATTAAACAATAAAATCTCTTTGTTATTTAATTCTGATATAAAATTAAATTAATAAAATTAATTTCCTAATCTATATATGTATTTTCCAAAACTTCCAAAATCACTTTACACATCAAAATAATTATAAAAATAAGTACAGAATTTTCTATAACTAAATAATACTTTAAAATAAATTTATAAAATTCATAGATAATTCTTTTTATTTCAAACTATAATTTATAATTGAAAACCTTCATATATTCAAATCTTAAATAACTCATATAGAAAATCACCAAGTATTACTTTAAATATATTTGATAATATTTTTATATTAATATATTATTCAAAATACATTTATAAATTACAAAATAAACCATGTTTAATTCAAATCGTAGAATATGATTCAATTATTCACTTTATACTCTAACGGTTAGAAATATAATATTTGAAATTCTCATATTATAAAAAGAGATAGTTACTTATTCAAATCATATTTATAACCTTATGATTATTTCATAGAAAGAGTTCTATAGTTTTGCAAGGTTTGAAAACTCATCCAATTATATTTAAGCAACCCTTATAATAAAAATCATTAACCTTTAAAAAAATACTATTATTTCCATAATATATTTTTATAAAATAGAGGTATATTATATTTTCCATTTAAAAGAATTCCAAACTCATTATATATATTATAATAAAAGAGTTTCATAACCAAAGGAAACTATATTTATATGTATAATTCAAACTACATTTGCAAGTATAAAAATAGCTCATTAGATAAAATTTAGTAAATTATTTGAAAAGTGCTATTGATGAAATTCCAAAACCCTTACATTTTCCAAAACTTTTCAAAATATCATTTAAAATATGAAATAAAATAAATATATAAATTATGTAGCAAAATTTTTCCAAAAATATTTTCAACCAAACAACCCTTATAAATTTTATTGTATGACCCAAGTTGAGTTTCATTGAACTCCGGTCATCTATAAAATACTCACATTGACATACTAGTATGCATATAATTCAATTTGCAATCAGACAGAGTTCCATTTGCAAATTGGCACATCCAGTCTACACAATAAACTAATTATCACATCGTACAATTCCAAATCAATACACCAACAAACAATTCAACAATATATGTCATGTTATTTCAATCCTTAACATCCCTATCAATCAATTCCATCCCAACCAATATCAAACACTTTATTCAACAAACAATTCAGCAATAATGGGTATAATTATATAGATAAGGGATGTAGAAATAATTGTGAGTTATAGAATTACTTACTGGAATTCCAAGTGAAACGTAACTGCTTCAAACCATGGAACGAACATCCATATGCTCCCTTCAGCGCTGCTTATGCCAACCTCTTCCCTACAACTGTCATCGACCATAGCTGCTCCAGCCATCGCCTCCATTAACATCGATCTAGATTTTATTAGTCACGACCTCATCGTAGCATCATGACAGGAAATTTGTTGCCACAATCATAGTCAACCCCGAGCCTATGTCCTACGCCTTGCATGTTCGTGCCATGCTCTTCCTTAATGATCATGACGTCGATCTTCGTGTTTTTTTTTCTATTTGTGAGTTGCGATTTTGAGGAATTTTGGAATTAGGGAATGTCTAAGCTGAAGCGAATAGGGTAACGACCAAAGATAAAGACAAAAATGGGTAATGAAGTGTTTAGAGTTTTCTAGATTTAAATGAAGTGGGTTTGGGGTTGAATTAGTTTGGCCTCTATTAATTTAATTTAAAATTGTCTTTTCTTACCTTTAACGATACTTGTATTTAAATAAATTCCAAATCTATAGTAAATTGATTTGCATTTCATTCGGTGCAAATATATATATTTTAATAACCGCGCAATTTCATTCAACTTGATATTTGTTTACTTTATTTTATATTTAATCATACATTTTATTTAATTTTAGTATATTATCAGGAAAAAAGTTATTAAATTGATTTAGTTTGTTAACTCCTAAAATATTTTATTAATAGCCTTCGATTAAATAATTATTACCTTAAAAAATAATCAATATTAAATATTGAGTTCAAACTATTTATATTTTAATTAAATTTATTTACTTACGGCGCAAAAAAGCAGGGTTGTTAAAAAATCATCCACATATACCTTCATCGGTTTTCCATTTTAATCTTTAAACATTATGTTAACGAGGCGCCGGTAGGTCGCTCGTGCATTTTTTAAAACGACATCACCACGTAGCATTATAATCCAACATCGATAATGAAACTGATGTGCTCTTGATTGGGATATGCATCGGGATTTAGTTATATCCTAAGTGCGTATTCATGAAAGATCGCAATTCGTGTCTCACAGTTGATCCACCAGCTGGTCGATCCTTGGAAGGGGAAAACTATATTTTGACATGCTTTGTTCAAGTCTGAGTAATTAACGCACGTCCGCCATTTTCCATTTGTCTTTCTCACAAGTACAGGAATATATACCCACTTAGGATAGAGCGCATTGTGAATAAACTCATTGTCTTTGAGTCTATTAACCTCTTCTTTAAGAGCGGCGGATCTCTTTGAATCCATGCCACGTCATTTTTATTTCACCGAGACATTCCTCAGGTCGATATTCAATGCATGGCTCGCAATGGCAGGTGAGATCACACACATGTCAGAATGGGTCCAAGTGAACACGTCGAGATTCACTCGGAGAAATCCAGCAAGTTCTTTTATCATCGGTGGGCTAAGCTGTGATCCGATCTGTAGGACCCATGATGATTCGTCATGGATAACTGTAATGTCAATCGTCGGCTCAAACGGTGCAGCCTTGGTTTCTTCGGGCTCCCCTTCATCATCTCTCGGATCTATAACTCTATAGAACCGACTATGGCACGAGCCAAGGCTCGGGCACTAGTTGTCAATCTCCAATGTTTTGGATGCTGATGGTCTTTTCCATACCCTTACCTTTCTCCCTCCTTTGAGCCTCCCTCAACTCAGCTACATAATAGGCACGTCCAGTAGCCTGATCACCATGAACAACTCCAATACCATTGTCTATCGGGAACATCAAAGTCAAAGGCCATGGGGCAAGAGTTGCCAAAACTCAGCTAGGGCCGATCGGCCCAAAAAGGCGTTGTATGTAGAGTCTACATATAAAACAACAAAAGGCAAAATCCACACTCTCCTATGGTCAACTTCTCCCAACTCTACAAGTAATTCAACATAACCAACAGCTTCAGTTGCAGCACCGTTAAAGCTATGAATGCGGGCATTTGACTGTTTTAAATCATTGGCTTCCATCCTTATCTAATTATAAGCTTTTTTGAACATTATGTTTATAGAATTTCCATAGTCAATCAATATCCTCTCATAAAAGCGGGGTCGATCATGGCTGAAATGACCATTAGATCAATCGTTAAAGCCTCCACCTTATCTGCATCTCTGTTTCTAAACACGATATCATCTGCCATTATACATTGATGTTTTGTCGGAGCTCCGTCCTCCTTATTTGAACGACATTCAAAATCCACATGCTTAATCGCGCTAGCATAGCGCTCCATCTCATGCCAACTTTTATTGGCCGGATGTGGTCCTATGACTACTCTACTGATCACCAATTTTCCACCGGTCCACACAGGCTCCTCAGTCCTATGTGATGCTTGTCCTCGGTTGGGGTCAGATGTTATATGCCCGCAATCTTGTAGGGTTTTCACAAACTATTGTAACTTCCTTTCTCAAATTAGCTTTTCGATAATATCCTGGAGATGCCTGCATTCATTGGTGTTATGCCCACAGTATTCATGATACCGATAATGTTTCCAGATTTGTTTCTGCTTCTCTATTGATTCTTTTGGATGAGGCTTCCTGTACTATAAGGTATTGTAGGTAGACATATAGATATTCTCCAGGGACATATTCAGTGGCGTGTGAGTATTGTACATTGGAATCCTATACTTCCCTCTTCTAGAATCCCTCTTTCGTTCTCAGCTCCTATCTCCGCCTTACTTTTGTTAATTCGGTTTGTTCTGGACATTCACTTAAACTTTTCTAGAGCTTCCATTAGACCGCTTTACAGTAATATTACTCTTTACTCCCTCTCTACTCGTTCCTACAACATTCTTCCTAGAGGATCTAACTTTCTCCTGTATGAATATGCGCTTGTATGTTTTTGTTTGATGATAATAAACATATATATTCATTTAAATGTATTTGGTAATGTACTATTTTTTTTTCCGTAGATTAAATAAATATTTGTTGAATAAAATATATTACACAGAATTTGAATTCAAACAGAAATTTTATTCAAACAAATATTTATTACAATCTTGAATAGTACAAATTCAAGCTCTCACTATACATATACGTTCTTGATTACATCACAATTACATCACAATTCAGTTTACATAATTTCCTCACTACATATCACTCACACTCGTATTTTGTCTTTAACTGCATTCCAGTTTGAATCCAGCATCTGAGCAATCTGCAAAAATATTCACTAACGCAGTAAAATTGAAAAAGAAACGTTTTTGCAATATAAAATAAAATATGATTTTTGAAAATATGATTTGCCTTAGTTATTTGGGTTGTTCGTCATCATTTAAATTTGAATTCATCATACACGAACAACTTGTGACATACACAGTGTATCACTGTATATGCCACAAGGCCGTGCACATCGGTATACACTTGATAATGCTACAGGGACAGGTGAGCACAGGTCAAACCCAAATGAAAAGCCGGGTTCAACTCACGTGCAATATATTGAAAATCACGACACGAGCACAAGGTCAAACCTGAGTTTTTGAAACTGGGTTCAACACAAGGCTACATGAAGAATGCAAAGCTTTGACAAATCAAAAATGCATCAAAGCACAAATACATGGATCAATGCAAGTAACTCATGTACATCAACCAAGATGAACCAGACAGACCAAGCAAACAAAGATCAGACATTACAGGTAACAGCGTGGAACAATGCCCAAGTATACAATAAAACAAGGCTCAAACCAAAAGTGCAGTGCAACTATAAAGAAGACAGTGGCAGCAGTTCAGATGATAATGAATTAAAGTGAAGATCACAAAGACTTCAAGACAGTGATTCAATCAGACCTGGCATAAGTTAAAGAAGCCAGAGTGAATGCAGACAAGCATACTTGAAGACCACCCATATAGCATCAAAGCTTATGTATGCAGACTAGAAAAAAAATCAGACTCAACTACAGGGATGAACACAACGTCAAAGCACAGAGCAACCAAGTGTTAACAATCAATGAACAAAGATGAATACAACAGAGATCAAGTTCAGTGCCACAGCAAACAAGGTTCAGGTCATAATGGAGCAACTCGAGCTCAAGAATGATACAAAGTAAGATGAAAATTAAAATATGAACACACACATATATGAAGTGAATCAAGTTAGTAAGGCAATGCATTGACTCAATGCAACACTAAAGCATACATGACAACCAGACTACATGAGTAAGCATAAACATACATATGAAATGTATCAGCATGCAAAGAGCTCGAGCACAAGATATGACTACACTGAACAAAAGATCAGAGACCAGTTGATGTTCAAGTTTTACAAGACAGCTACAACACAAAGGTTCTCAAATCTGCAAAGTAAACATGTATATGCTACAGAAAACAGGGCAACCAAGCTACAGACTTCAAGAACATGTCAAATGAAAAATGTCAAGTAACTGAGTACATAACTACAAGCAAGTGCAGACTCTAACTGAAACTCCAAGGTAAGCACAACTGGAAGTATACATGAAGTATTGAAATAACCAGAAACAATATCAGTGCAACGGTGATGGCCGTGGACATGCAATCGCATAAACAAAGTCAAGTGACTGAAGTCAGAGTTGACAAAAGATAAGAGATGACAAAGTCAAGAAAATCAAATACATATCTTTGAAAAAGTCACGAAGTAAAACCAGAAAGTTTCTGCCTTTTTAATCAAGAAAAATCGAACACGTGAAAATCAAAGCCGTGAGTATTAAGACGAGAAATTATATCAAGAAAGCCGTGTGCATCAGGAAATCGAATTTCAGGAAAGTATCGAATTAATTAGGGTATTCGAATTCATATAAATACCAAACACCACCATCATCATCGGCATAGAGAAGAAAATCGAATTCAAGCAATCTATACAGATAACAAAAGGATAAAATCACATACCAGAGAGAATTCGAATTAAAGCATCTCAAAGCAATCAAGCCGTTTAAATCAAAAACCCTAAGTTCACAGAGTGATCATGAGAAGCAGCCGAGTGCAACTCAAAAGAGCCATCGATCGACAGAGCAAGGCGCAAGATCGAACGAAGAAGCGAAACCCTAATTTTCGCAAGGGAACAAAAGCCCCAAATCAACAGAGCCGACATTTTTTCACGAGTCACAAAGAAGGATCGAGTTAAAGAAACAATAGTGGGCCGGCCTTGTTTTATGAAAAAGGCTTTGTTAAGAGGGTTTTAGTTTATAGGGTTTTAATTTGTTTTGTTTTTAAAATTTTTTTAAATTTAAATTCTTTTTTTTAAGGTTGTCAAACCTTGGTAAATCACCACCTAGGTTGTAGGTAGTGTCAGATTGTCTAGTTAGAATTAGTTCAGTGAGCAGGGTGTGCGAGTTTGCAAAACTCTATAGGCGGTAGCAGGTTATGCGAGTCTGTTAGAGTGTTTGTAAGCGGGAAACTGTTTAATTCTAATAGAAATCTAGGAATGCAGCAGTAGGCAGGGGTTGCCGAAGCTGGGTAAATTTTGTGTGTGATTTACTTTTCAGCATATTTATTTTTGCAGTTTGTTTCTGTGTTTAAGTCGAGAAAATTTGCTATAACCCTATTCACCCCCCCTCTAGGGTTAATCTAGATCGTACATCTCCTTCCTTAAATACTGTGTCAGTTTTGCGTAAAAGCATTCCCACATTGCGGATGGTTTGCCCGCTAACCAATCGCCAAAGTGAGATTTTTGATCAACCCCTCTTGTCAGTGCATTAATACTACATGGTCATTCGGATTATCGATTTCTATAATAGCTGTATGAAATCTCTCTAAATAATCTTTTAATGTTTTCCCCAGAGCCTGGACCACACTGAACAGGGACATTACATCCTTGGGGCGAGTTGCATGCATTCGGAACTGCTCCACAAACCTTGTTGCCAAATCATCAAATCTAGAGATTGACCATGGGGTAGCCTTGTAAACCACATCGTCACTATTCCATAGAGAGTTATGGAAAAACATTTATACTTAATTGCATTATCTTCTCGTGCTGGTCCATCAGCCATTCATATCTCATGATCTTCTGCCTAGAGTCAGTTTTTCCCTTGTAAGCAGGCATCGACGGCATGTTGAACCTCCTCGGATACTCTGCATGCAGGGCATTATCAGTGAACGGGGCATGGCTTCTCGAGATTCCCTAAGCATCATTGGTAAAGCCTTGGCTTTCTCTCACTAGCTGTCTAACCATAACCGACGAATCCAGTGTTTGGATAGTTGGCGCCAAGCTATGCACCTCACGTGAATGGTCCAGTCATTGTTTACGGGCCGTTCGACGCCTTCTCGGTTCAACATCTTCCCAATGTGTATCTTGTAAATTCACTTCGTCATCATTCCGGGGAGGTGCTTGGTCAACATTTAATTTAATTCCATCATCCGAATCGGCAACTGCGGCTCCATTTTGAATTCCAGCATGCACAGGTAAGTTCCCTTCTCTAGAGGAGGGATCAACACCGACCATTCCTGGTAGACCACAATGGTCTGCCTATTGATACCCAGAAATTTCTACATGATATCGTTTTTTCTATGACGCTTATGCCTGTGATACTCATCTGATGAACTAGAGCTCTCCGATACTGAGTAAGAGGTAGGGTCCTTCCAAGCTTTTCCGCACTGTTGCTAAGTGAGTTGGTTCATTAGGTTGATATTGGCCCAAGTCTGCTGATTTAATTGTTGGCGGCTATCCATTAGATCTCTCATCATACTTTGGAATTCAGCTCTCGTAATACAATCAGTTGGATTCTAGACTTCAACTGGTTCTGCATTCACATCCATTGATTGATTGCTCGGGTCTCCTTGTAGGATACTAGTGTTTTCATTTCCGTCCACATTTTGAGAAGTAGATCTAGTTTTCCTCACCATTGTTGATAGCTTTGCTTAGATTTTTGCAAATCTGAGTAGAAAAATAAAATTTTCTGAAGATAATAATGGATCTCCTTTGGGGGTTTTGTGCAATCCAATAGCAATAAAGGGATCCTGATAAGCTGAGAATCAGGGCTCTCGATAAAAGCACTAAAATCTTTAAACCCAAAATAGTCACAAACACTCAAGAATAGTTTTTGTAGAGAAGTAAATGAAGGAAAGCAAAATTAGATGAGTAAATAAATAAGTAAACAACCAAGAATAAGCAGTAATCAAAGACATAGAGGTTTATAGTGGTTCAGTGTTGTATGCCTACATCCAATTTTAAGATTATCCTTTATTACTCTCTTGTGAATCTGATTACAACTGTAGAACAAAGCTAGCACTAAATTACAGTAGAGTCTAGAGTAACAAGCAACATAAACATCCTCCAAATGAACCAATAGGTTTGTATTTTTAAGGTGAGATGACGAAATATTTCGCTAAGATTTCGGCAAAAGGCTCTCCAGGTCCATAAGGGCCCACCATAACAGTTGGTGGACATAACTTGTTGTTTTGGAACGATCAGTATAAATTATACTGATCTTTATTTTTGCCTCTGACTGCCACGCAATCGTTTGGGAGGGGTCCCGCATGCCTTAGAACTTGCTCGTAAAATATGAAGTCATTATGAGTTGTCGTTTATGAGATATGGATCGATCTTTGTTGTATTTAGTTGCTTGCTGAGTTACACCGATCGTGATGAACGATCGGTATTTATTGAACCTAAGAGTTTTGATGTGCGATCGTTTTTGTGGGCTCCACCCTTCAATATATTGATACCCTAATAGTTTCAAGTGAATTTTCCTTGTGAATTTTAAGATATCGATCGATCTTCGCTAATTTGAGCTGTTTTATGGATCATTCCCGATCGATTCATATAAATCCTTGATTTGCCCGTAACTCGTGCATATGAACTCCGATCGACTTGAAATTTGGGATGAAACTTCACGGGGTTATGCCTGTCATTCTATATTGATTGCTCCTCGATTAGGCACTAGTCTGGATCTGCTCGACCACTGCCCATAGTATTGTATACAATTGATTCTCAAGGCCGGTAGCCATCCATTTCTTGCCAAGTTGATGATATCACGGCCTTGCTAAAAGTCAGGATAACATAAGGGAACTTATCAAAGGCGCTCAAGTAGAATTGGACTGGTTTAAAACAATATGGCATAAGGAAAACTGCCCAAAAATGGCATATTATGCTTACTTCACTATATTAAACAGATTGCTTACAAGAGAGAAATGCCATAAATGGGGGTACAAAAGGAGAAATAAAATGTCTACTTTGCATAACAGAGCTTGAAACTGTAAAGCATCTATTCTTTGATTGCATCTACTCTAAACATGTCTGGTTTATAACCAAAAGAAAAATCAATCTTAGCCAACATGTTTCCTAGGATAACATATGGAATTAAATTCAATATATTCAGCAAAGATTCAAATCCAAAACCAAATCAAAAGAGAATAAAAAAGAATTCAACAAAGCTTGATCATGCTAACAACAGTCATTTATCACATATGGAAGAGAGAAATGCAAGATTGCACACAAATAAGGAAATAGATCGAAAAAAACCCATGATGGGCCTAAATTTCGATAAAAATCAAAACCCATATCCGTAAATGCACAGAACGTTAGATTTAGTACCAGCAAACAAGCATGAGCATTATCAGAGATGTATAGAAATCTAAACTCACAACAAAAACAATAATAGGATAAGAATACTGATTGTGACCACTACCTTGGAACTAATAGTATTCCTTGGATAGCAGATTATCACATCAGTATCGAGCATGAGAGAAAAGAAGACTTCTCCAACAAGAAAGCACATCCAGCTCCAATGACCTATTCCTTTAAACCTATCATGTGAGTTGTAATGAGTAGAGCAACAAAAAAAACATTCTGGTGATTAGAAAATCTATGAACTATCCACAACATAAATTTATACCGATTTATTTCCACTTAATCTATTAAGGTTAGAAATTATGACCTAATCTTGCATTACACACATGACTACTTACCTACCCCTTCCCAAGGTAAAAAAACACCGACGAAGCCTTATCAATCATCCAATACTTTCAAATCTATTTGCCACTTAATACTTCTGAATATGAAGCCAGCTTCTATAATCACCATAAAATACTTCTAAAAGAGAAATATGTAGACTCTACCATTTAAGATATTAATCAAGTTAGACTCTGTCATTTAAGACCTACTCCTAAAGTGGTTTTCTAACAATGTTGTCAATAGTCGGTGGGTCTTCACTACAAAAACTCTAACCACAATTTAAGGCTTCCAACATTTAATGTCCAACTATTACCACGCCCATCGCCAATAATCAAAGCTATGTAAGAGACAGTACCCAAGCCACTAAATGCCTTTAGAAGGACTAGGCTGATTTCTAACCATTTAATACCTATGTTCTAAGCAGGTCCTACATCAATTAATACCTATTCCCTAGGCGAACTCATCACTGGTACTATCATTGAGAGACCATACCCAAGCCACTCAATACCTCATTAATAAGGACTGGCAGAACCATGACCATTTAATACCTATTTATAGGTAGGCCTTTGTCATTTAATACCTAATCCCAAGGTGGACTCCTCACTGGTACTATCTAGCTGACATTGCGTGGAATCTCACTAAATTACTTAATACTTCTTTTTAGGAGAGAGGCGAACCTTTAGATCAGTCGCTTAATACCTCAAACCCGAAGCGAACCCTTCCCAAGATATCCACTATCACTCTTACTTATAAATATGGAATCTTATTTGGTTACTTCTTTCGGTAGGGAGGAGGGCCCTAAAAGAGCCAATTAATACCTCAACACTAAACTAAACTTTTTTAAAGACATCCTTATTTATATGGAATCTCGCTAGGCTACTTTATACTTCCTTCTAGGAGATACGCGACCTTATAACCGCTTAATACCTCAAACCAAAAGTGAACATCTATGGAGATATCCCTCACCGCTCTTGATTCCAAATTTGAACCGTTTAATACTTTTTAATTTGGAAAGAGGTAGTTCCTCAAACAACTACATACTGAACCTAAAGTAGGTCCTATCTCTAGCAAAGTCAAGGATCCTAGGATTAGTGCTATCTCATATCAGTAGTAAGTGCACTTGGCTGCTGGTACCCTTAAAGTGAAGGGCTATCTTCTGTCGGGTGACTCTGCTGACCTCGCATCACTAACCTGCTAAGTCCAATTAACCATCCTAAGTCTTTACCTATATTATCTTAGGTAGACATTAGACATAGCTTACTAATTCCTTTTTTATTTAAGGCAACAAGATTTACCTTAAATGCTTATATACCCATAAATCTCCTATTAATGCTCATAAATGTCAATTTTCCATAAAGTCCTAACGAATGTTTCCTAAGACATTTATGTATGATTACTAATCAAACTAGTAATCTTTTATATCTACTCCATTTTTATCAGTCCCATTAATCCATCTATCTCTATTAATTGTGACTCCCAAATTCATTTCCATTAATTGCCCATTAATTGGACTTACAGTCTTTAATTCCCTTAATAATCAATTGTAACCCCTAACCTAATCCTATCATATTTGCGAATACTTGCCCGTTAATTGGGGTTACAATATTTTATTTCCTATTAATTATTGGCGATTCCTATTATTTCCTATTAAAATGAATTACTATATTTCCTAGTTTTACGTATTCGCTTCCCTAAATATAATAATAACTAACGAAGGTTACGCATAAATAACGCACAAACAGACGTTATTCTTCTTTATTAATGTAATAAATAAGTATAAACTACATAATAAAATGATTTATTCCTATCCAAATATATTCTAGTCATAAATATGAGACGTGAATATGCTTTCCATATTTAGGTTGCTGGAATTAAATTCCTTAGGAAGATTTTCTATTATGATTTCCATAAATTGGTTTTAACGCAAAAAGGAAACATTGACTCCGTTTGAAATTACAAGAAATGGATAATTTCTTTTTAATTCAAATAGTGTAAACTACGGAGAATAAATTTGTACTTTACACATCTCTTCCCTTATTATTTGTAGGTATCCCTCGTTAAATCAAACGTCGCCCCTTTTGAATGAGAAGTTGAAAAAGTAAACAAATTTATAAAAATCAAACGGATGTTATTACCACAAATTAAACTATGGAAAATGTAAAACATGGTATAAGTTGGGCAATAATTCAAAAATCCTATTTTGATACCAGAGTACAGATCTAGAATAAAAATATATAATATTTAAATTCTGAAATCTTCGGGACTGATTTCTAGATCTAGGTGTAAACAGATTTCAAATTAGATCTAAAACAGGAATGAGTAGGCAATAGTTTTCTACACTAATTTAAGCCTATAATTCACAAATAAGATTGATTTGGGCATAAAAGTTAAACGCATGCCAATGAAATAGATTTAAAATCATAAACAATATATATAAATTCTCACTCAGCTTTTAAAAGTGACCCAAATCTCCAAATTTGAAGTAGAACCTTAAATTCATCTCCAATCCATTTTAATCCAAGAAATATTTATAAAAATGGCAAATACATACATTAGAATTACAGATTTGAGAAGAGATTTGGAATTGGAAGAGATAATAGATATAAATATGTAAATTACCTCAAATGCGCGTATAGTTGATTCTTTTCTCTTCTCTTTTTTTATATTAAATTTCTATTCTTCTCGAATTTGTATGCATATAGATATAAAATTATTATCTTTATAATTTAAAAAGAAAGTGGAGAAAAAGAAATGGCAAAGCTTCACTACTGCCTCTAGAAAAATATGAGAAGAGAAGGGAGGGTTTGGCTTTAATCTATAAGCACTAGAATCAACCAGATCCGTTAGATAAAAAAATTTAAAATCTAGGCTGTTGGGCCTAGGATAACTCTTGCTGCCACGCACAATGGTTGACCGCCCTTTCTAGGGTATGCGGTTTGACGTGTGGACCGTAGATAATTAATATATAAACGTTAATTTCTGATTTGAATTATTTATGTTTCGAATTCGTTTATCGTCCATAACTTCTTCCTTTGGACTCCGATTGCAAAACTCCAAATACGAAAGTTGATTAGAATTTTGCCACGAATGCAATGGTGAAAGTTTCATGTTCAAATTCTATTATTTACATAAATTTCATTTTCAGGGCCTAATTAAATAACTAATGCCAAATTATAGAGTGTTGCATTCTTCCCTCTTTAAAAAGAATTCCATCCCCAAAATTTTACCAATGATAAAGTCATGGTTTTAGCCTCTAATTATCCTAAACTACAAAACCAATGAGTGTACGACTAGTTTTGCAACCAAACATACATAAATGCATAGTATATTACTGTATCACCACATAAAAAATATGTATTTAGAAAGATTCTAAATCGGATCCTCCTACATGAATGCATTTCTTTTAAAAACATTTTTGGAAACATGATGGAAACAACCTATATATATACTGGCAGTCCCATATGTATGCAACTTTTGAAAAATATTTTCAACCAAAAACCCCATACTTATATGAATAGAAGTATGAAACAACTAATTTTGCATCACTTCGTACCATCCAATAATCTAACGCATAGCAAAAATCACTTTCTAAACTTTACTCCTATGCCCAAAAAAGGAATTTAGATGGAGAATTTTATATTCTTACCATACTATAATCTTTCTGATCCCATAGTACAGTGGAAATTTTCTCGCTGCCTCAAATTTACTCCAAATTTTCCACATATATAACACATAAGGAGACTTATTTCAAGCTCTAAAATAGGACTGAGTCTAAAATAGACTTGCGTGCATCGTCAGCAAGGTATGGAAATAGATAATCCAAGGCTAAAATAGCTTTTCTCTTGATACCGCTTGCAGCATCGTTGATTTTAATGCACCGCTATATCCATAAATTCTAACTCTATTTTACTTCCCTAAGTCAAATATGTGGCCTTCAAAATCAAAGATTTTACAAAAATCTTTCTCACTTTTCAAATTAGTACGTTAAAATAAGATCCTAAAATATTTAGACGCATACTTTTCCTTGAAATCAAATTTTTGGACGAAAAATCTAAAAATAATGTAAGATCCAAAAACAACTAAAACCTGAAGAAAAAATTCAAAAGATAACTTTTCAAATCAAGAGAAACTTCTTAAAAAAAATTCTTCTCACAAATTTTGATAAATCAATCCATAATCCAGCATAGCCAGAAGTCAGTTATGCACTAAAACCATAAACCAAAATCAAATATTTACAACTAACCTTTACTAATAAAACTTGACATTTTTTTTAAAATGTCATCACATCTATTATTCAAAAAGATTAGCTTTGAAGGAACATGAGCAATGACCCATGATACCAAAAGAATTTTATCATGTCCTTCGCTAAAATTTTCCAATTATTCTAAATTTCCAGTCTTATATTGCATTTACTGTTAGTTAAGTGTCTTTCATGAGATTTCCATATTTACAATGCCTCTTCGCTATGCATATATAGGAGCGGTTTCCATGTTTAGAAACAATAGCACGGTAAATAAATGGGAACTCATAATATCGTGCGTGCCTTTTACAAGAGACAACTAATAGTTACGACCCAAAAAAATAAAAATAATAATAAGAATGCTGGAAGGGAAACAAGGCATAAATCCTCAAATAATGTCTATACGAGATGCCTTGCTCCACAACTAGAGCTCGATCCATAGTTGTGACCCTTGAATAGCCATAGCATGGCGATTATGCATCGAATCTCATGCCACTGGCGCCGCCGGTGTAGCTGACAACTTTGAGATTTCCATCTTCTTAAGAAAGGATCTAATGATGGAAAAAGGAACCTTCTACATGGAGGTTCACCTGTATTTCCTAAAGACGAGCGTGGGTAGGTGAATGTAACAACCCGCATATTTATCAATTTTTATATTTAAATATTTTATCGATACTCGGAATTTAGTCCGAAAAGCTACTTTTTGCATACGGTCTAATTAGGACTCAAGACCACTCCCGTTGAGTTTAAAATGCCGTTTACGACCTTTTTGAGTATAAGCTTCGATATGTTTGGAGAAAGTTGATTTTTGCTACTTTTCACTTTGGGTTTGGGTTTGGGTTCAGCCCTATGTTTAACTTATACTCAAATCTGAGCCACTCCTCCCCATTCACCCTCACTTTCTCCTCTTTTCAGTTCTAAAGCATCAATGGTGGGAGAGATGGGAAATTAAAACTCCAAAACCCTAGTTTTCTTTTGCAAATCAAACTCTAGCTCCAAACTAATAGAAGAACCCATTGGTAAGCTTCTCTTGTTCTTCTCCAACTCTTTCTCTCTTTGATTTCAGAAAATTTCTAAACCTAATTTGGGAAATGTTTCTCTTTTTAGCTTAGAATCAAGCTTCTTGAGTTGGATTTGAAGAGTGGTTGATTCCCATTTTATTTTCAAGCTTCTTCTTCAATCGTTTGGGTTCAAAGGTGAGATTTTTATCTCACATCTATGCTTATAATTGTCTTCGAATGTTAGGTATAAATTCCTAACACTTATTCGTGTGCATTAGCTTTTGGTTTGGATTGATTTGGTGAATATTCTAATTTTTGGTGTTTTGGGTTTAATTCTTTAAAAATCATGGCTTTGATGTTCAAATGTGTTTTTGGTGATGCAACGAGGAGCTCATAGGGCCGGGTAGTCGATTGGCATAAATCCTTAGTGCCAATGCTCGTTCGGTTGCGAATTGGTGGAGTTTGCACATCAATTAAGTAGATATCAATTTGCAGAACATCAGGGTCGGCCGACCGAGCTCTGTAGCCGGCCAACCGACCTGCTACTAAGGTGCATAGGCACCTTTCTGTCTCTGGTCCGGTCGACTGGCTACAGGGCTCAGCCGACCGACCTGCTTCCCGAGGTTTTTTTTTGGAACAGGGTCCGGTCGACCGAGCTCTGTAGCCGGCCGACCGACCTGATGATATTTTGCCTATTTCGCCTAGTTGCTTGAATTTCCAACTTTAATCGATTCGTGTTGTTTCCTATTTGTCGCTATCATTTATTATCGACTTTGATGACATTTTCTTTGGGAATTCAGGATATATCCGCTTTGATTGATTCGGTATCGATTTCTTTGGATTTTCATTCACGTCTTCGTATGTAAATTTTAGTGATTGATTGTTCCTACAATCTTCTTTGTGATTTGTCACTTTAAAAATATAAAGGTTTTGAATACTAATAGTAAATATCAAAACTCTTTCTTCAAATGATTTTAACACTATTTTATTACAAAGCTCGTTTTCTTAAACCGTTTTCCAATCTATTAGTATATACAAGCCTTTACCTCACTCGTATGAGAAATCTAATTAAACGACCTAGTAAAACGAGTGGTATGAAACGCTTGCGTTTACTTCATTGGTTAATTCTTAGACTTGTTCGATTGAATCTCTTGTGACAATTTTCTAGTGGAGATCTACAATTTGTTCGTAAATATTTAAGTTAAGCTAGTGGTTATGGGACATGAAGCTAAGCTCGTATATTTACTAGCTTATTGTAATTGACACTTCTCTTTGATCATGACGATCATTTTAAGATTTAGACTAGCAATTGTGCGATGTCTCTTTATTTCGGTGTGATTTCGACTCACACATATGGGGTAGCTCCCCATGGTCTTCGGGCCATTCGTGTGTCAAAAATTAATGGCTAGCTACCATGAGATAGCTTCTCGTTCGTGTGATACATATGTTGGTGAGCTTTAACGCTCCCGTTCGTGTGATAGGCCTTCCTCCCTTTTTTCGTGTGATTTTGATTTCTGGATTTCGGGTGTTGAATTCTGGAATTTATGCTTCACCTATTTTTGTGATTTCTATTGATATGCTTTATCAATTTTTATGCATTGGTGAATTCGTATGTCATTGACTTGTTGTGAATTCAAGTTTTGGGTATGAAACCCTTTTTGGGTCTTTGTGAAGATTTGTGTGATATTGATTAATCTCATGTTGAGTTTCAATTGCATACTTATAGTAGTATGCCATTATGGTTATCATGTGTTTATGCCATATCTTTTATTCTATATCATGTCGTCTGATATTTATAGTTAGACTGATCCGTTTATTATTTTCTTATTAAATAATACTCGGGTCAGACCGAGATGTTACAGGTGCTTCAGCTTGACTTGTCACTTGGGATTGGTTCCTCTGACTTTTGGCTAACTACTTAGACTAGTAGTTTTTTTGTTGTATACACTTGAGATATAGACTCATAGTTGTATTCTTTTGTATAGCACGTGTTGCTATTCTTTTGTATTATTGTGGATCTTTTTGACCACTACTCTGATATACACTTTCATGTGTTAGTTATATATTCATATCTTCCGCTTTTGTGATATGAATTGTCTGTGACTGATTTATGTTATGTTTATTTCTATATTTGTTTCCGAAGATATTATAGCCACTGTGTAGTAGCTTTGAGTTTGTGTCGGTAGGTTGGATTTCCCTCTTGATAAAGAAATGCATGTTATACTATCCGACATATCGATGCTCGCGCAAAGCAATTACACGGATGGTCGCTCCTCAACAGCCTTATTCTTCGTGCTAGTTGACAGCATTCACCGTAATGTTCTTGGCTAGCGTGGGTATAGAAGTGGGGCGTCAAAGCTTGGTATCAGAGCCAAACTTCGGAACAATGTAGAATAATTTAACAAGGATCATAGTCCTAAGTCTTTCTTAGGAGTCGTGCTTTAGGATTTAATTCGAGTCTTCGTACCGATTCATCCTATTTTCTTTATGATTCCTTGTTTTATCTATCAAGAATTGCTTGATATTTATCTTCAGAATAACTTTTCTTTTTCTTTATTTCTTTCTTAAAGAAGAGAATGGTTAGACCTGGTCGTCCCAGCGTCGGTCAATCTAGTGCTACTCCGCCCCAGGATGGAGTTTTTATGACTGCTCAACAGCTTCTTGATTTAGTGACAAATGCTCAAGCAGCTGGAGCTAACCCGGAACCTACTCACCCTAAGTTGGGATTTGCACGCTTGTGCAGCGATTACACTAATTTGAGTGGGAAGCCATTTACAGGTTCTGAAACTATTATTGAAGTCCAGGCTTGGTTAAGGACATGCGATCGAATCTTTTCTCGCATGAACCTCATTGATCTTCACCGAGTTCATGTGGCTTCTAGTATGCTCCAAGAAAGAGCATTGGACTGGTACGAACTTCTTATTTATGAGATTAATGAAGCGGATCTCACCTGGGAGAAATTCTGAGAGCGCTTCGAGTTAAAATTCGTGCCAGAAGCTGAGAAGGTGACTTTGGCTCACCGTTTTATAGACCTTGTTCAAGGTGAATCTTCCGTGACAGACTATGTCGCGTCTTTTGAATCTCTCTCTAAATACGGGGTTCAATATATCAACACCCCATTGAAGAAAAATCAAAGATTTGTCTATGGCTTAAAAAAAATCTCAAGAAGCCATTACTTCTAAAGTTAGAAGTTTCTTTCGACCAACTCATTGATATCGCTCTTCGTCTTGAAGAGGCGGATAGGGAGAATGATATTGAAGTGGCGGGTTCCAAACCAAACTTCAACAACTAGAAGAGGCCAAACAAATTTAAAGGTCCTTATCCCAATAAGAAAGGGAGGCAAGCAACTCCTGCTGCAAAGACCTTTTCCTCTACTGAAGGGAAATGCTTTAACTGTGGTTCCAGAGAACATTTTGCGAACAAGTGTTCAAAGCCTCGTACTTGTCGCTATTGCAAAAGCCCGGATCATTATTTATCTTCTTGCCCAAAGCTTCAGGGCAGGAAGGAGGGAAAGCTTAATGTTGCTCAAGCCCCTGGCAACACATCTCGTGGTCAAGGTATTTCTCATTCTATCCTTGATGGCATTATTATATTTCGTGATCAACCTATTCGAGTTCTTTTTGATACGGTAGCATCCCATTCTTTTATATCAAAAGAGCTTGTTGATACTTTTTCTTTAAGTGTTGTTGCTTTAATGAATTCTTTGAGAATTGCGAATCCGGTTGGTGGATCCGCAACTCTTAGTTTGCTTTGTAAAGATGTGGAGATTATTTTGTGTGATTTTCCTTTCCTAGCCGATTTGCATGTCATGCGTTATTTAGGCTTTGGAATGATTTTGGGAATGGATTGGCTTAACAGTTATGAAGCCCATATCATATGTACTGAGCGGACTATTCATCTTCGACATCCTTAATCTGTTAATCAGGTTTCTGTTATTCTTAAAGATTCGGATTCTACTTTGGTTGCATCTTTATATTCTTTAAACCCTCGTGATGACAATGATGATGATGAGGGTGATATTATTTCTCTTATTCACGTCGTTCGTGAATTTTCCAAAATATTCGAGCCCATTTTAGGATTACCCCCTAAGCGAGCAATTGAGTTCAGAATTAATCTCATTCCTGGAGCTCAACCTATCACTCGCCCTCCTTATCGTATGTCCAATAAAGAAAACGAGGAGATGCGTAAACAATTATCCGAATTGGAGACGAAGCAATTTATTCGCTCTAGTTCCTCGCCTTGGGGAGCTTCAGCTATTTTGTGAAGAAATCCGATGGAACACTTAGGCTTTGCATTGACTACCGCAAGCTTAATGATCTTACTATCAACAATAAATATCATTTACCTCGGATTGATGATCTATTCGATCAGCTTAGTGGTGCTAGAGTCTTTTCACAATTAGACTTGGCTATCGGTTTTCACCAGCTTCGTATCGCAGAGGATAGCATTCCTTTGACATCGTTCCATACGTGTTATGGATCTTATGAATGGCTTGTTATGCCATTTGGTTTAACAAATGCTCCTGCTTATTTCGTTGACCTTATGAATCGAGTTTTCAAAGACTTCCTCGACCGGTTTGTTCTCATCTTTATTGATGATATTCTTGTGTATTCTAACACCGAGGAGGAGCATGAAAAACATCTTTGGATTGTGTTGGAAACTCTTAGGAGTAATCAATTAAAAGAAAATTTTTCTAAATGCCATTTTTGGCAATCTCGTGTGAAGTTTCTCGGTCATATTATTTTCGAATCCGGAATTTCCATGGATCCTTCAAAGATTGAAGCGATTCAAGATTGGAAGAGACTAGAGAGTGTGACGGAGATTCGTAGTTTTCTTGGGTTGGCGGGTTATTACCGCCGTTTTATCAAAGACTTCTCTAAGATTGTCGTGCCTCTCACTAGCTTAACGAAGAAAGGTGTTAAATACATTTGGTCGGACAAATGTGAAGCTTCTTTTCAGAAATTGAAGGAACTTCTTTCTGATGCTCCTATTCTTGGTATTCCCGAGGGAATCAAGATTTCGTTGTTTATACCGATGCTAGTCGTGTTGGTTTGGGTGCCGTTCTTATACAAAGAGAACGTGTTATTGCTTATGCTTCTAGGCAATTGAAGCCTGTTGAGACTAGATATGCCACTCATGATTTAGAGCTCGCGGCTATTGTTTTACTCTTCGGATTTGGCGTCATTATCTTTTAGGAGAGAAATTTGTTCTTTATACTGATCATAAATCTTTGAAGTATTTATTCTCTCAAAAGGAACTTAATTTGCGTCAACAGCGTTGGCTCGAATTTCTTGCACCATATGATCTTGATATTCTTTATACTCCCGGTAAGGGTAATCGTGTCGCCGATGCTCTTAGCCGTAAACAACAAGCTGTTGTTTCTATGATGATATCCGAATGGAACAATCTCGAGATTTTATCCACTTGCGAAATTCGAGACCGTGTTTCCGATTTATGTTCATCTCTTGTTTTATGTAGCCTTGAGGCTCATCCTTCTCTTTTAGACCGCATTCTTGAAGCTCAAAGGCTAGATCTCGAATTGGCTCTTTTTGGCCAAAATATTAAGGATAAAATTGATATTGAAGGTTTGAAAGACTTTGATATTGATTCGCGTGGTGGCATCCGGAAATTTGGTAGACTTATCGTGCCAAATATTAGTGATCTTCGTAAAGATGAAGATTCTCATCATTCTAACTTTACCATTCATCCCGGTAGTCATAAAATGTACACGGATATGAAGCGACTTTATTATTGGGAGGGAATGAAATCTGATATTGCTAACTTTGTTAAGTATTGCATGACTTGCCAACTCATTAATGCCGAACATCAAAGGCCCGGTGGGTTATTGCAACCTTTAGAAATTCAAATTTGGAAGTGGGATCAAATTTACATGGATTTTATAGACGGCCTTCCCCGTTCTCGTTCGGGTCATGATAGCTTATGGGTGATCGTTGATAGACTTACTAAATCTGCCCATTTTATTCCCGTTCGGTCTAACCGAACCGTTCCTCTTTTGGCCAAACTCTTTGTTAAAGAGATTGTTAAATTGCATGGAGCTCCTACTTCTATTGTTAGTGATCGTGATCCATTGTTTACTAGTGGATTTTGGAAGAGTCTTCAAAAAGCTTTAGGAACGAAGCTTAATTTTAGCACCGCTTATCATCCTCAGTCCGATGGACAAACCGAGCGTGTGAATCAAACTCTTGAAGATCTTCTTCGTGCATATGTTCTTGATTTTGGTGGAAGTTGGGAAGATCATATTTCACTTGTTGAATTTTTCTATAATAATAGCTTCCAATCTAGTATTGGTATGGCACCTTTTGAGGCACTCTATGGAAGGCCATGCCGATCTCCTTCTTATTGTCTTGAGGCCGATGAGAAGCTGGTTTTAGGTCCAGATTTTATTCGTGATTCCACCGAAAAGATTGATCTTATTCGTCATAGGATGAAAGAGGCCCAAAGGATACAAAAATCCTATGCCGATAACCGAAGAAGGAAATTAGAATTTTCTGTGGGAGATTTTGTGTTCATGCGTGTGTCGCCTATGAAAGATGTTGTACGTTTCAGTCGATTGGGAAAATTAGCGCCTCGATATATTGGGCCATTTCCTATCACCGAACGTATTGGTTCTGTGGCTTATCGCCTTTTATTACCGACTCAGTTTTCTGCTATTCATGACGTGTTTCACGTTTCTCAATTACGAAAGTGCCTTCGAGATTCCGATTCTATTCTTGAGCCTGGTTTTGTGGAAGAGATTGAAGTTTCACCTAATTTAACTTATGAGCAACATCCTATTCGTATCATTGCTTCGGAAGTCAAACGACTTCGAAATAAAGATGTTCCACTTATTAAAGTTCAATGGTCTTCAAATCCTTAGGATTGTTCTTGGGAATATAAAGAGTTCATCGAGCGAACAAATCCGGACTTACTTTCTCGTGCTCTTTGAGATGAACTTCTTATTTCAAACTTCTTTTGTGTTGAATATGCTTTTAAGGTTGTTACTTTATATTTTCTTCTTAAATATTGCGAGGACGCAATTTCTTTAAGGAGGGTAGTCTGTAACAACCCGCATATTTATCAATTTTTATATTTAAATATTTTATCGATACTCGGAATTTAGTCCGAAAATCTACTTTTTGCATACGGTCGAATTAGGACTCGGGACCACTTCCATTGAGTTTAAAATGCCGTTAACGACCTTTTTGAGTATAAGCTTCGATATGTTTGGAGAAAGTTGATTTTTGCTACTTTTTCACTTTGGGTTTGGGTTTGGGTTCAGCCCTATGTTTAACTTATACTCAAATCTGAGCCACTCCTCCCAATTCACCCTCACTTTCTCCTCTTTTCAGTTCTAAAGCATCAATGGTGGGAGAGATGGTAAATTAAAACTCCAAAACCCTAGTTTTCTTTTGCAAATCAAACTCTAGCTCCAAACTAATAGAAGAAACCATTGGTAAGCTTCTCTTCTTCTTCTCCAAATCTTTCTCTCTTTGATTTCAGAAAATTCCTAAACCTAATTTGGGAAATGTTTCTCTTTTTAGCTTAGAATCAAGCTTCTTGAGTTGGATTTGAAGAGTGGTTGATTCCCCTTTTATTTTCAAGCTTCTTCTTCAATCGTTTGGGTTCAAAGGTGAGATTTTTATCTCACATCTATGCTTATAATTGTCTTCGAATGTTAGGTATGAATTCCTTACACTTATTCGTGTGCATTAGCTTTTGGTTTGGATTGATTTGGTTAATATTCTAATTTTTGTGTTTTGGGTTCAATTCTTTAAAAATCATGGCTTTGATGTTCAAATGTGTTTTTGGTGATGCAACGAGAAGCTCATAGGGCCGGGTAGTCGATTGGCATAAATCCTTAGTGCCGATGCTCGTTCGGTTGCGAATTGGTGGAGTTTGCACATCAATTAAGTAGGTATCAATTTGCAGAACATCAGGGTCTGCCGACAGAGCTCTATAGACGGCCGACCGACCTGCTACTAAGGTGCATAGGCACCTTTCTGTCTCTGGTCCGGTCGACTGGCTACAGGGCTCAGCCGACCGACCTGCTTCCTGAGGTTTTTTTTTGGAACAGGGTTCGGCCGACCGAGCTCTGTAGCCGGTCGACCGACCTGATGATATTTTGCCTATTTCGCCTAGTTGTTTGAATTTCCAACTTTAATCGATTCGTGTTGTTTCCTATTTGTCGCTATCATTTATTATCGACTTTGATGACATTTTCTTTGAGAATTTAGGATATATCCACTTTGATGGATTCGATATCGATTTCTTTGGATTTTCATTCACG
Source organism: Allium cepa (assembly GCA_030765085.1). Lineage (NCBI taxonomy): Eukaryota > Viridiplantae > Streptophyta > Magnoliopsida > Asparagales > Amaryllidaceae > Allium > Allium cepa. The sequence goes on along the minus strand of CM060939.1, from coordinate 607,829,153 downwards.
TCTTCATATGTGAATTTTAGTGATTGATTGTTCTTACAATCTTCTTTGTGATTTGTCACTTTAAAAATATAAAGGTTTTGAATACTAATAGTAAATATCAAAACTCTTTCTTCAAATGATTTTAACACTATTTTATTACAATGCTCGTTTTCTTAAACCGTTTTCCAATCTATTAGTATATACAAGCCTTTACCTCATTCGTATGAGAAATCTAATTAAACGACTTAGTAAAACGAGTGGTATGAAACGCTTGCGTTTACTTCGTTGGTTAATTCTTAGACTTGTTCGATTGAATCTCTTGTGACAATTTTCTAGTGGAGACCTACAATTTGTTCGTAAATATTTAAGTTAAGCTAGTGGTTATGGGACATGAAGCTAAGCTCGTATATTTACTAGCTTATTGTAATTGACACTTCTCTTTGATCATGACGATCATTTTAAGATTTAGACTAGCAATTGTGTGATGTCTCTTTGTTTCGGTGTGATTTCGACTCACACATGTGGGGTAGCTCCCCATGGTCTTCGGGCCATTCGTGTGTCAAAAATTAATGGCTAGCTACCATGAGATAGCTTCTCGTTCGTGTGATACATATGTTGGTGAGCTTTAACGCTCCCGTTCGTGTGATAGGCCTTCCCCCCGTTTTTCGTGTGATTTCTGGATTTCGGGTGTTGAATTCTGGAATTTATGCTTCACCTATTTTTGTGATTTCTATTGATATGCTTTATCAATTTTTATGCATTGGTGAATTCGTATGTCATTGACTTGTTGTGAATTCAAGTTTTGGGTATGAAACCCTTTTTCGGTCTTTGTGAAGATTTGTGTGATATTGATTAATCTCATGTTGAGTTTCAATTGCATACTTATAGTAGTATGCCATTATGGTTATCATGTGTTTATGCCATATCTTTTATTCTATATCATGTCGTCTGATATTTATAGTTAGACTGATCCGTTTATTATTTTCTTATTAAATAATACTCGGGTCAAACCAAGATGTTACAGGTGCTTCAGCTTGACTTCTCACTTGGGATTGTTTCCTCTGACTTTTGGCTAACTACTTAGATTAGTAGTTTTTTTGTTGTATACACTTGAGATATAGACTCATAGTTGTATTCTTTTGTATAGCACGTGTTGCTATTGTTTAGTATTATTGTGGATCTTTTTGACCACTACTCTGATATACACTTTCATGTGTTAGTTATATATTCATATCTTCTTCCGCCTTTGTGATGTGAATTGTCTGTGACTGATTTATGTTATGTTTATTTCTATATTTGTTTCCGAAGATATTATAGCCACTGTGTAGTAGCTTTGAGTTTGTGTCGGTAGGTCGGATTTCCCTCTTGATAAAGAAATGCATGTTATACTATCCGACATATCGATGCTCGCGCAAAGCAATTACACGGATGGTCGCTCCTCAACTGCCTTATTCTCCTTGCTAGTTGACAGCATCCACCGTAATGTTCTTGGCTAGCGTGGGTATAGAGGTGGGGCGTCACAGTGAAAATATGGAAAGAGACTCTGTGGAGTGCGAATCCTTAATAAAAAAGTTGAATCATAAGAGTGTGAGTCTAATTGATGGCGGCCACCAATACTAGCATAGGTGGTGCCCCGCACCAAGGGATAAATTTGGTCGTAGCTTCTCATCTTAGGAATGACGTTGTGTCGAATGATGCACATAATCAAATGGGCAGTCAGATGTAGATTATCCATCTTCCAAATACTGACATCCTGTGAAAGGATCTGTTGTACAATTTTGAGTCGGTCACTTCAAAATCATCCAATTCCATGTCCTTTGCAGAGGCCTCCAAAATCTCAGTGAGATTATCATTAGTCAACTCAATCAAGACACTCTTCACCTCTGAACGAATCAAATTGTTGCTGACATTGACATTCTACGCCAATAGGACATCGAAAAGAAGATGTAGTACGGGTAACATTCTCGCTCAAAAGTCTTGAAGCAAAGGATCGACGCAAATCCTTATGCGACGAATAGCTCTTCCAGCCCAAAATCGACAAAACCTTCTTCTCATTCCAGTCCATCTAAGTGGCCTCTTGAGGGTAGAGACCATAATGGTACGAGGAAAACCCGATAGTGCAGGAAGGTTTCTTGGGATAAGAAGTGGTCGGAGGGAGGGAATAGGGTTTAGATATGAAGTTGTGGTTGGGCGAGATCTAACGTGCAAAACCAGCACGAGGAAGAGGCAAGGCTGCTACTCCTAGGGAAAAAGGGTGTCGCCTAGGGGAGGGACAGAAGAGAGAGGGTGATCCTTAGAGGAGGAGAAGGACGGAGATTAGGTTCGGTTTGTTGAGGAAGGAGGAATGAAAGAATGCAATTGGGGAAATTCAGACATGGCTTTTATAGTCCCTTTCCAAGTTCAAGTTGTATCAAAACTCGTTAACCGGTAGATCACCATAGGTTTACCGCTAAGTGGTCAATCACTAGCTGGGCTTTCGGCATTAATTGAACTTAGACCCAGTTAAGGTCGGGTTAAATAATAATAATCGTTTCGCACCGTCTCCTTCAATTTGACACGATCCAAAAAATTCTTGTCTTTAACACGATGGTGTCCAAGCCTACCGCCTAGTACCGAACCACGCTCCAACAATTCAGAGTAGTCCCAACAAAACTGCTGCGACCAACAACAATTCCAATAACCCAAAAATACTTCAGTTGCTATTTTCTGCCCACTTCGCACGGAAATATTTCTTCCAGTAGCTGGTGGTACAACAACACTTTAAACTACATACCCCAATAAAATTAAATGTCATTCCTATTTTGTCAGTACCTTAAAGAAAGAAGATTTTAAAAACCTCGATAAACTGAAAAATCACTGAGCTAAATATATGCTCCTTTATACTTATTTTAAAATAATAGAAAACCATTTCATACCAAAACTTCCCTTTAAAAACCAAACATATATATGTACAAATATTTCATGGTTTCCAAAAAATTCTTTTTTCAAAATCTAAAGCATTTCCAAAATATACTTTGTAAGAATTCTCTCGTAGGTTTTAGACTAAGCAATTCACATTAATTATCCAAATAAGAATCTGGTTTGTAATCAAAGAGGTGACCAATGAATACATTCTATTAAAAATTGCTTCCGAACAATAGCGACATAAAAACTCTAATTTTCTGCCCACCTAGAATAAATGTGTGTCTCTGACTATAACTCATCGTCAAAATCAAAAACCACAAGGTAGCTAGAATCTTAACTATCAAGTCAAACACCTCCAGTCTTCGGGATTCTACCATATGTCATACTCATGCTTTTTATAAATAGAGCCTTACGAATCTCCAACACTCCATGGGGTACTTCGGAGTTGGTGTGAAAATCTTAACTCTAAAATATTTCCAACCGGTGTTGCTTTTCCCATTCCCTCAGAGTGGAACTACGACTACTTCTATAGTCGAAACCTTAGAATCTAATGTAAAAATATGATATTACTAGATAAGAAAGTATAAATACATTCTCTCAATTTATCCTAATTCCATTGATCTACTAAACTAAGATCTAATACCAAATGGAACATCCCATACCTTAATGGGCCTAAATTTCGATAAAAATTAAAACCCAAGTCCATCAAAGCATAGAATGTTGGATTTGGTACCTGCAAACATGCATGAGCATTGTCAGAGATTGATAGAAATCTAAACTCACGGTGAAAACAATAATAGGATAAGAATATTGATTGTGACTACTACCTTGGAATTAATAGTATTCCTTGGATATAAGATTATCACATTAGCATCGAGTATGAGAGAAAAGAAACGTCTCCAACAACAAAGCACATCCAGCTCCAATGACTTGTTGCTCAAAATCTATCATATGGGTTGTAATGAGGGGAGGGGGGTCAGAACAACGTTCTGGTGATTCGAAAATCTATAAACTGTCCATAATATAAATTTATACCGATTGAATTCCACTTAATAGTTATATCTATTAAGGTTAGCAATTCTAACCTAACTTTTCATTGCACACACGATTACTTACATACCCCTTCCCAAGGTACAAATACTAATGACGCCATATCAACCGTCCAATACTTCCAAACCAATTTGCCACTTAAAACATCCAAATATGAAGCGGGCTTCTATGATCACCAGAAAATACTTTTGAAAGAGAAATAGCAAGATTCTGTGATTTAAGACCTCAATCAAGGTACACCCCATCATTTAAGATGTACTCCCAAGGTGGATTTATAATAATGTTGTCAATGGTCGGTAGGTCCTAGCTATAAAGGACTCTAACCACTATTTAAGGCTTCCGATATTTAATGTCCAACTATTGCCCCATCTATCGCCATTAAAATCATAGGCATGTAAGAGAAAGTACCCAAGCCACTTAGTACCTTTAAAAAAAACTAGGCTGACTTTTAACCATTTAATACTTATATTTTATGCAGGTTCTACATCACTTAATACATATACCCTAGGTGGACTCCTTACTTGTACTATCGTTATTATGGCTTTAGCAATGTGAGAGATTGTACCCAAGCCACTTAATACGTAATTAATAAGGACTAGGTAGACCCCTGACCATTTAACACCTACTTATAGGTAGGCCTTTGTCATTTGTCTAACCACATGGCATCTTCCTTACTGGTACTATCTAGCTGACATCGCTTGGAATCTCACTAGGTCACTAAATACTTCTTTTTAGGAGAAGGAAAACACTTAAATCAGTCACTTGGCACCTCAAACCCAAAGTGAACTCTTCTTGAGATATCCACTATCACTTTTATTACAAATATGGAATCTTATTAGCTTACTTCTTTCGGTGTGGAGGCGAGCCTTAAAATAGCCACTTAATACCCCAACACTGAAGTAAACCATTTTAGAGACATCCTTATTTATTTAGAATCTCACTAAGTTACTTAATACTTCCTTTCTAGGAGTGAGGCAGAGCCTACAACCACTTAATACCTCAAATCAAAAGCGAACCCCAATGGAGATATCCCTCACCGCTCCTAATTTCAAATTTGGACCATTTAATATTTTTAATTGGGAAAGAGGCGGGTCCTCAAACAACCACTTAATACCTCTGACCCTAAAGTGAGTCCTATCTCTCACAAAGTCATGGGTCCTAAGATTAGTTATATCTCACATCGGTAGTAAGTGCATCCGACTGCTGGTAGCCTTAAAGTGAACGGCAGTCATCCGTCGAGTAATTCTACTGACCTTGCATCACTAATGTACTAAGTCCAATTAACCATCCTAAGTCTTTACTTATATTATCTTAGGTAGCCATTAGACTAACTTACTAATTCCCTTTTTATTTAAGGCAATAAGATTTACCTTAAATGCTTTCTACCCATAAATCTCCTTTTAATGCTCACAAATGTCAATTTGTCCACAAAATCATAACGGACATTTCCTAAGACATTTATGTATGATTAATAATTTTAAATTAGTAATCTTTTATATCAATTCCATTTTTATCAATCTCATTAATCCATTTGTCCCTATTAATTGTAACTCCCAAATTCATTTCCATTAATTGCTCTTTAATTGGAGTTACAATCTTTAATTCCTATACGAGCCAATTGTAACTTCTAATCTAGTTTCCCATTAATTAGAATTACAATATTTTATTTCCTATTTATTATTTTCAATTCCTAATTCTACCAATTCGCTTACCTAAATATAATAACAACTAACGAATGTTATGTGTAAATTGTTGGAACTAGACTAGCCCGCAGTGGAAATATAGGTGAATTTCAATTTTTTTTACCCTATTGGATTTTTTATTAGGCGTATGAAGTCAACTAAATTAGAGCATTTCTAAATTTCACTTAAATAAAATCATTTATTTTATTTAAATTCAAATATATTAAGATATGAAATTAATTTTATTTGATTTAGTTTATACATAAATGTATTATATACATATATATATGAGTGCATGTGTAGCATAATGATCCGTGAAAGGTATAATATGCCCACATATAGACGTTAGGATTTACATCGCAAGAGGCATATTAGCTCATTCTATATGTCATGTATGTTGTCCAAATATGTGCATGTATATGTGTTACAAAATACACACACACATATATGTATATATAAATATATTATATACAATATATGAATATAAAACATTTATATATAGATAAATATATATATATACACACACAAAAAGAGAGAGAAAAATTATTAAAAAATATTTATAATTCAAAATTAACTCAGTTTTGCAAACATAATAATTTTGGTATTTTAGTTTGTGTATGTTATGAATAAAATAATGTTTTCATCCATAAATAATTAACATAAAATAATATGTTGATGAAAATTCAAATATTACAATTTTCAAAAATTTAGAATCATAAAATAGAGCTTAGGAAAAATCTGAAGATTTTTTAAAGTTTAAATATTATTTATAAAAACAAATACACTGATTTCGGCAATAATTATTTAATATAAAATAATATATTATTTAAAACTAAAATTTTAGAAATTCTAGGATCATTAATAAAAGGTTACAAAAAATTGTAAAAAAAAATTTCAATTATAATATTATTTTTAATAAATCAGAAACAGTGTTTTCAAAATAATATTAACTAGTGTAACGACCCATAAAATTCGACCATTTAAATTTGTTTGTTTAATAGGATTTTTGTAATTTATTTTAGTTGAAAGAATAAAGGTAGTAGATAAATATTAAAATGAAGGCTAGAATAAATTATATAGAAGTGACTTAGAAACCTATTTAAAGACATTTGAATAAAATTCAAATGAATTAAGTAGAGAAAGAAGAAAAATTCTTACCTGGACATAAAATTTAATATGGGAATATTTAACCAATTTAATGCAATAAAAGATTGTGAACGATAAATTGAATAGATTAAGAAACCCTGTTATTGCAAGTCAATAAATTTGTAAACCCTAATGAACATCTCAAAATTTATAAATTTATTGAAATTTAAGACATAGCATAAGCGTAGAACTATAGGTATGATGACAAACTTTTATAAATTGTCTAATTAAGGGTCAGCAAATTTATTTGGAAATCAAACTCAATTAAGGGTAAGTAATTATGATGGATTGATGGCATAAACGTTACTAATTTTTATCATAGTAACGGAAGTGCAGATGGAAGGCAACTATAGAAATTTAAGTACGTATTAACAATTGAAAGGGACTGTCGATTGAATGGAGTACTTTAGGTTGTCTTACTAAATTTAGAATTTAACATAAGACAAATAGAAATAAATCAATAAACGTATAGATTTTAAGTTTATTATGATGAATTATTTTAGTGATATGACTTAGAATAAATGAAATAATTTGGGTTAATTGGTATTTAATGGAATTAAAGGTTGCAATATTCATAGGTAAGGATTTAGATGAAATAGATTGATGTATGAAAAATTTAATTGGATAAATGGCAATTAATTCCTTTAATTTGTGCAATTAATGTATGTTTAATTGATAACGATAAAAAGTTGATTTTTTTTTTTGTAACCAACGTAAAATATTATCATAGCATGATACTTGGTTTGAATAGAAGGGTGGAATTGGGAATTTAATAAGTGAATTTATTTCAATCAGTGCAATAAAAGGATACGTAAATAAATGGTAAGATGAAATGGTAAATTATTGATGTAATGGAAGATATAACAATGTCAATTATGCATATAAGGTAATAAGGTAATGAAACCGAGGTAAATTAATTAATTGAGACTTTAAGTAAAATTAACGTGTGGAATTGACCAAGGTTCAATAAAATGAGAATTTGATTGGTTATATTTATTGGTTGAGAAAGGTAAATGTGTATTTGGGGAATAAATTTAGTCAGACTTAAACATTGAATTTAATTAATTAATATATATGATAAATGATGATTAAATAAAAACCCAATACTCTATATATATGTATAATATTTGAGTGAAAATAATAATACACTTATAAATGTGGAATTAAGAGTTTACAACAACTATTTTGAGTAAAGAAATTGTTCATTCAAGTAAATTTGAAACATCGCAATAGGTGTAGATTAAGTGTTGCGTTAAATAAATTTAAGTAATCATTGGGGAAGAACGTAAATGTCTTCATAATATGATGATTTGTGAATATAAAGATGAAATTAAAGTTTATTAATATATCGGAATTGAATATATGATAAAGGGTTTATTGCAATCAAATGAGTAAAATGTTTAAACGGGAATCAAGCTTTATATATTTACTTGGATTTACTGCAATTAATTAAAATTTGATATAAATTCTACGTTAAGTGAAAATTTAGTTGGATACGGGAAATATTTATATCATAATCTTAAATTAAAATGGTAAACCCTTCTGTTTGAAATTTTAATGGAATAATAATTAAATTATTTAGCTAAATAGAATTTTAGGATCTTTTTATAAATTTTGTGGATTCAAATGAAATTAATTATTAAAAATGAGATTTACGTTTGATTGGATAAATTCGTCTTCTCTATACTGACATTTAATTTGGTTAGAATCATCGTAAACGTTTGAGTAATATAAGAGGATAAATTGTAAATTTTAGAGTTTAAAATTTTAAAATTTGGATTTAATCAATTAATTAATTAATATTAAAAATAGCCATTTTGGGCACGGACTCGGATTTCGACAAAACCAGTTTCATCGGATCCGTAACGGTGAATTATAATAATGTTTCAAGTTTCGTAGCGATCGGACTGGTCGTTTGATCGTACGGACTCGAAACGCCTTGAAATTTACGCATTTTGAAATCAATTTGAAATTTTTGTTTTTTTTAGCATAACTTCTTCATACGATCGAATTTGGTCGCGAAACTTTTTCCATCGCGTTCAGAATATTTTAAAACACCTATTTGGATATATAGTTTTAACAAATTCGACTCCGGAGGCAGAACGGGCTTTTTGGGCCAACTACCGTTTAGCGCGTTCGTTATCCGTACTCACCTATCCTTCTTCTATTTGTCTATTTATATGCGATCATAAACCCTAGCTTCACCCTAGTCTCTATTCTTTTGCTGTACGTTCATTTCTTCACTCTTTTCTCTTTCCCAAATGTATACATCTCAGATCCAATTCCAGATCTATCCACAGTTCAAAATCAAAAGTCAAAACTCAAAAAAATTCAGAAAATTCTCAAAAAAATATATGTTGATCTTCTCGAAACACGTAACTCCATGGTGAAATTCGTTTTTCAATTGGAGCTGTCGTTCATCCAGAATAAATTCAAACAGCCCCAAAACCGTTCATCATCGCCGTAACAAAAGTTGTCGGATCGGAAAAACATTTCTGGGTTTTGTAGAGTGGACGATGGGGATCGCATCTATATGGTTTTTGTGTCGATTCAACGGTCGGATTGGAGTCAAAATTCAATTAGGGTTTAAATATGCTAGGCGGCGGCTGGAAGTTCTGGGTGACCGGACCTTGGGTTGCGTGCGGCTTGACGAGGGGAGCACGGAGGTGGTGGTCGGCCTGGCAAACGGCGGCGGCTAGGGGTCAAAATTTTGGTCAAAGGCGGGTCAACGCGTGAGGGAGTGCGTTCGTTCGGTAGAGGGGTTTCGGTCCTGGAGTCGCGCAACAGAGAAGAAGCGCATGCTCCTGATGACGTGGCATGGTTTGAAGTTTGTCTAAATGTGTTCCATTTAGTATTTCATTTTAAATTGTTTTCAATCACCATTTTTCGCCATAACTTTCTCATACGAAGTCGGATTCACGCGAATTTTTTTTTGTTAGGATCGTAATTTAATTCCGGACTTGATGACGCTGGTTTGGACGAATTCTGAGACGGGCGAATTTTTGGGTTTAAATCGAATTTAAATTCGATTTAAATTCAAAAGGTGAGTGTTTTAACCCACTCACAACTACTAGAAACTTTTATGATTGTTAAATAAATTTTAGAAATGAATAGAAATTTATTTATGAGCTTTTGGCATGTTATTTCATTCATATCTGTTGAATTGCATTTTATTGAATTTAACTGTTAATTTAATTGATTTATTGCGGGTTAATTGGCTGTTAGAAATTATTGTTTGCATATGAACTGCTAGTTAACAGTTATGTCAATTATCACTGAATATAAATTGTTAGATTAATAGTTGATAAATATAATTTGAAATAAAACTGCCAATTATTACCTGTTGTATATTACCAAACATATATTGTTATTGATTGATATTGCTTGATGTTTGTGATTGGATGATGGATGTGTTATTGAATGGATGTTTTATTTGATATAATTAAACTGCAAGTTAGTATGCATTTTTCATTTCATTCGGGATTGCGGTTTGAAATGATATACAACCGCAGTTTATTTTTTTTAAATTGCGGATTGAAATGATAAATATCCGTATCACTTGACCATAGGATAGAAAATTTTATACAGGCACCGCGGTCTATATATAACTATTTTTAATGTGATTTCTATGGTTTGGATGGAATACGGTTTATAAAATCTTAAATTTTATACTGAATAAATGTTTTCTTCCATATTTATATACATATGAAGTTGAAAAATTTGAAATAAAAAGGTGCATAAATCTCTTTATTAAAATGGAAGAAAATTTAGAAAATGGAGTTTGATAATTTATATCCTATGTTTAAATGTTAAGTTGGAAATTTTAAGATAGTATATTTACAATTGGATTTTTCCCAAAATAAATTGGAATGAATATTCTAGTATAATTTGAATTGGAAATATATATAATTTATTACTAGAAATTGAAGTCTTATTATTTATGGATTTTATGTGAATGTTCAAAACTAATTAATAGAACATTTGATTTGTTGAAAGAATAAAAATCCAACTTTAGTTGAAATATTAACACTCAAGATGGATATAATTATATATAAAATTGAAATGGTTGGGATTTGAAATAATATTTTGGATTATGGTTTTAACATTGAGTAAATAAATATTCACAAAGCCATGTAAATTATTTTTCGTACAAAGTAACCATAAAGTTAAATCACTTATTTTATATATTGTTGAAAGTTAATGTTCAAATATTTGGTTACAAGGAATTATAAATTTTAAAAGTGGCATAATTTTTGGAAAAGATTTATATTTGGGAAATGATATCATTGATTTGGGTTTTATAAAAATAATATCAAAATGAATCTCTTTGGGTTTTAAAGAAGAAATGATATCGTAATATTATGGTTTGAAATGGATTATATTCTGGTTTTAAAGTATAAACTATTTTTAAATAACCGCGGTGTTATAATAACGATGGGTTGGCAAAGAGACCGGGATCGGATATCTAACATACTCTCTGTCGATACCGAAAACCACTTTGACTAACCGTGTACGCGGTGGAGATTCCAGAATGAAGTAGGTGGTGGCGACGTTCCTGTAAGGTAAATACGTGGACCCGACTCCCGTGAGTTGGCATAAGGTGGCTAAAACAGGAGCGATTCTCAGGCCAATGAGGTCATTCCTCTGATCGGACGCTCCTCTTCGATATTATACTTTGACTTGGATTGATTCAGTGGCCACTTCTATATTTTGATTTTGGGGAGTTAGTCCGAGGTGGGCGGTAACTGCGGCTACGCGTTTCCACCAGCCTGGATAGCAATTGGTATATCTACCCTGGCATTGCCTAGTTGTGCCGTGTCACCTACCATATCGAGCCTTTACTACGAGTTTCTATTTGTGTCGTACCTATGGAGTATCCTCTGGTAGCCTCCCGATCAGGAGGTATTACGGTACTGTATAGACTATTGGCATTTTACGTGTTAAGGTGGAAAATGTAAAGCCTTAACGCTATTTAAAAGTAAGTTTATTTTACAATTAGACACTATTATAATAGCGCAATATACTACATAGTAAATAGTTTAACGGATCCTTAGGAGATGTAAATCCCGAGCATCTCTTGAGTTACTGTACTCATATTTATTTCTGTTTATTTAACTCACATAAGATTTTCTAGTCTGACTCGAGTGTTTTTGTCTTTTCAAATTCGCTCGGGTCAGTCCGAGCGTTTCAGGATAGCAGATTTTAGCTTTGGAGGACGAAGACGAAGAATCAGTATTATTTTATATATAGTATTACACCACACTCTTTCTATTCCGCTGCATTGCTTGTATTAGTATGTGTAACTCTGATATTTATGGTAAAAGAAGAATCGAGCTTTTGTAAACTGTTTATGAACTGTATATTTGTTATTATATTTTATCCTTCCGCTGTGAGATTCTATTTTCGTTTTATTTCTTCTCTATTTTTCTTATTTACCCCATAACAATCCGCCCTTGCGTATGCTTTGAATTGGCACGTGTGTCGGTTTAAAGTGTGTGAAAAGGCGGGATGTTACAGTTGGTATCAGAGCTTTGGTTTAACGATAAAACCTGGGCTTTGTGGGGTTTGACTCTTTGTTAATAGGGTAGAAATATCCTATGGGAGTCGCTGAATGTATATATATGAGAGAGCGTATTTGTTAGTGTTAATAAAAGATTTTGATATTGTGTTAATCTGTTCCGCTTTGTATTTATGAATTCTGGTTGATGCATGGGACGCTATGCCATCAATAGGGATTTCTAAACACTTAATAGGACAGACCGACATAATATCCGTTTTAATATAGGTGAATGAAATAATTTTGCCTATTATATTTTCTATATATAAAAATAGTTTTATAAAGATATATATATATTTGGTTGCTATAGATTGGGTGTTAGAAAATAAAAATATCTATAATAACTGAAGCTAAGTTGAAATTATGATAAATCAAATTGGAGATTTTAGAACTTAAGTCCGGGATTTTTCCAAATATGTTTTCAAAGAATTTATGAAAAATAATGGTTCGGTTTATAAGTAATTTCTTATATAAATATTTCGTATAATTTGGAAGAATTGTTTTAAAGAAGATTTTGGAAAAAAAAAAAAAATTCTGTACTTTCCTCCCTGTCGCTGGAAAATAATTTCGGTGATGACGGCCGCATCATCGACTTTCATTTTCGAGTTTCGAAGGGGAAAGGCCGCTGTAGTAAATTCTACTGCAGATTTATTTTGAAATTTTCTAAAAATTTTCTTTTATTGTTCTAAATATAATTAGAGATATTGAGTTGTAAGAACTTATTTATCTATTATTTTGAAATAAATTGAGATTTAACCCAGAATTTAATTCTAAAATCTCCCATTAATAAATTGTTAGTGAAATAAAAGTTAAGTAATAAATAAATTGAAACCTCTAATTTAAATAGGAGAATAATTGCAAAGTTATAAAGAGGAATTTGCATACTTATGAGACAAAGGGTAATATGGATAAACATTAAATTTAATTAAAAGAATGGAGATTAAACTTGTATAAGTTCAATTGCAATTTCCTTAACATAAATAACTTACCCAAATATAAAAGTTGAAGTGTTAAATGAGAAACTGGAATTGAATATTTTACAAGTAGGAATTTAGGAAAAATGAAGTATTCAATAAATTACTGTTATAATAAGAATTCAATGGTATAAACTTAAGTTATAATTGAAATTTTGCTGAAAATAAGTTAAGAATTATTAATAGGTGAGATGAACTTAAAGCAAATAAAATGAAATTCTAAATAAGAATTGATTGTAGGATTATTAGTTTAAGATGTCTTAAGTCTCCCCTATTCCAATATAATGGAAAGTAGGAAAAATTGAAATGACTACAATTAATAGTTGATGAATAAATAAAAACTTCCACTTATAAGAATGAATGTTAGCAGATTAAGAATTTAAGGGAAATCTTACAAGTGAAGAGTAAGGAAATGAAGATATTCAAAAATATTTGAGTTATTAATGAGAATTATTTTATAAACTTAAGTAATAAAAAGGAAATACAAATATAATAAATTTGGTGATAATTGGAAAATAAAACATGTAAGAACAAAGAAATCCCTCATAAATGAAGGGAAGAAAATCAAACCACTGAAGTAGGAAATAAATGTATAATAAGCTATTTTGGTATTGATTTGAATTGTTTGGTTGATGTATGCTTGTTGGGTAAAGAATTTTGAAGTTGTTGGATGGAGAAATAATCTATCTTTGTTCCATCTAAGACTGTTGAGTAAAGGATGCACTTGATAGTATTTCTCACTCCGTAAAATTTCAGAATTTGAACCCGAACAACTAATGGTTGTTGATTGAATGATTGTTGTTTGTGGTGTGTGCTATTTGTTAAAATGTATGGTTGTTGCATTTGATTTGGATATGAATGATTGAATCTACCCAAACATTTCACTGTAATATAGATATTTAACTTTTAGATTATATAAGTGAATACAGGGGTTGGAAGCAACTGCTACTGCTTTTGGTTCCAAAATAATAAGCGTATTGCACGACAAATAGGTACGTTTTCGGATTACGATTAAAGCGCTATTTATATATTTTCCCGTGTGGGATATTTTATTTTGGAAATATATGTAATATATTTGTATATTTGGATATTATATTTTCTCCAGAGTCCCTCCGTACAAAGGAGACTCTGCCAAAAAATTTCGTAAATTTTGGACTTAGAATTTTGTTAAAGATATTTTTCCAACTTTAATAATTCAAGTATTAAAAGACATAATGATTATAAAACAAGTGTATTTCATTAAAGGAAATTAATTTAGTAAATTATTGTTACAAGTTAATATTTGAAATTAGATATACTGTTTTATTCTTCCTTCTCCCTTCCTTTTCCTTTTCGGGGACGAAAAGTTTTGAGCGGGGGTGAGTGTAACGACCCGTAAAATTCGACCATTTAAATTTGTTTGTTTAATAGGATTTTTGTAATTTATTTTAGTTGAAAGAATAAAGGTAGTAGATAAATATTAAAATGAAGGCTAGAATAAATTATATAGAAGTGACTTAGAAACCTATTTAAAGACATTTGAATAAAATTCAAATGAATTAAGTAGAGAAAGAAAGAAAAATTCTTACCTGGACATAAAATTTAATATGGGAATATTTAACCAATTTAATGCAATAAAAGATTGTGAACGATAAATTGAATAGATTAAGAAACCCTGTTATTGCAAGTCAATAAATTTGTAAACCCTAATGAACATCTCAAAATTTATAAATTTATTGAAATTTAAGACATAGCATAAGCGTAGAACTATAGGTATGATGACAAACTTTTATAAATTGTCTAATTAAGGGTCAGCAAATTTATTTGGAAATCAAACTCAATTAAGGGTAAGTAATTATGATGGATTGATGGCATAAACGTTACTAATTTTTATCATAGTAACGGAAGTGCAGATGGAAGGCAACTGTAGAAATTTAAGTACGTATTAACAATTGAAAGGGACTGTCGATTGAATGGAGTACTTTAGGTTGTCTTACTAAATTTAGAATTTAACATAAGACAAATAGAAATAAATCTTTTAAGTTTATTATGATGAATTATTTTAGTGATATGACTTAGAATAAATGAAATAATTTGGGTTAATTGGTATTTAATGGAATTAAAGGTTGCAATATTCATAGGTAAGGATTTAGATGAAATAGATTGATGTATGAAAAATTTAATTGGATAAATGGCAATTAATTCCTTTAATTTGTGCAATTAATGTATGTTTAATTGATAACGATAAAAAGTTGATTTTTTTTTTGTGTAACCAACGTAAAATATTATCATAGCATGATACTTGGTTTGAATAGAAGGGTGGAATTGGGAATTTAATAAGTGAATTTATTTCAATCAGTGCAATAAAAGGATACGTAAATAAATGGTAAGATGAAATGGTAAATTATTGATGTAATGGAAGATATAACAATGTCAATTATGCATATAAGGTAATAAGGTAATGAAACCGAGGTAAATTAATTAATTGAGACTTTAAGTAAAATTAACGTGTGGAATTGACCAAGGTTCAATAAAATGAGAATTTGATTGGTTATATTTATTGGTTGAGAAAGGTAAATGTGTATTTGGGGAATAAATTTAGTCAGACTTAAACATTGAATTTAATTAATTAATATATATGATAAATGATGATTAAATAAAAACCCAATACTCTATATATATGTATAATATTTGAGTGAAAATAATAATACACTTATAAATGTGGAATTAAGAGTTTACAACAACTATTTTGAGTAAAGAAATTGTTCATTCAAGTAAATTTGAAACATCGCAATAGGTGTAGATTAAGTGTTGCGTTAAATAAATTTAAGTAATCATTGGGGAAGAACGTAAATGTCTTCATAATATGATGATTTGTGAATATAAAGATGAAATTAAAGTTTATTAATATATCGGAATTGAATATATGATAAAGGGTTTATTGCAATCAAATGAGTAAAATGTTTAAACGGGAATCAAGCTTTATATATTTACTTGGATTTACTGCAATTAATTAAAATTTGATATAAATTCTACGTTAAGTGAAAATTTAGTTGGATACGGGAAATATTTATATCATAATCTTAAATTAAAATGGTAACCCTTCTGTTTGAAATTTTAATGGAATAATAATTAAATTATTTAGCTAAATAGAATTTTAGGATCTTTTTATAAATTTTGTGGATTCAAATGAAATTAATTATTAAAAATGAGATTTACGTTTGATTGGATAAATTCGTCTTCTCTATACTGACATTTAATTTGGTTAGAATCATCGTAAACGTTTGAGTAATATAAGAGGATAAATTGTAAATTTTAGAGTTTAAAATTTTAAAATTTGGATTTAATCAATTAATTAATTAATATTAAAAATAGCCATTTCGGGCACGGACTCGGATTTCGACAAAACCAGTTTCATCGGATCCGTAACGGTGAATTATAATAATGTTTCAAGTTTCGTAGCGATCGGACTGGTCGTTTGATCGTACGGACTCGAAACGCCTTGAAATTTACGCATTTTGAAATCAATTTGAAATTTTTGTTTTTTTTAGCATAACTTCTTCATACGATCGAATTTGGTCGCGAAACTTTTTCCATCGCGTTCAGAATATTTTAAAACACCTATTTGGATATATAGTTTTAACAAATTCGACTCCGGAGGCAGAACGGGCTTTTTGGGCCAACTACCGTTTAGCGCGTTCGTTATCCGTACCCACCTATCCTTCTTCTATTTGTCTATTTATATGCGATCATAAACCCTAGCTTCACCCTAGTCTCTATTCTTTTGCTGTACGTTCATTTCTTCACTCTTTTCTCTTCCCCAAATGTATACATCTCAGATCCAATTCCAGATCTATCCACAGTTCAAAATCAAAAGTCAAAACTCAAAAAAATTCAGAAAATTCTCAAAAAAATATATGTTGATCTTCTCGAAACACGTAACTCCATGGTGAAATTCGTTTTTCAATTGGAGCTGTCGTTCATCCAGAATAAATTCAAACAGCCCCAAAACCGTTCATCATCGCCATAACAAAAGTTGTCGGATCGGAAAAACATTTCTGGGTTTTGTAGAGTGGACGATGGGGATCGCATCTATATGGTTTTTTTGTCGATTCAACGGTCGGATTGGAGTCAAAATTCAATTAGGGTTTAAATATGCTAGGCGGCGGCTGGAAGTTCTGGGTGACCGGACCTTGGGTTGCGTGCGGCTTGACGAGGGGAGCACGGAGGTGGTGGTCGGCCTGGCAAACGGCGGCGGCTAGGGGTCAAAATTTTGGTCAAAGGCGGGTCAACGCGTGAGGGAGTGCGTTCGTTCTGTAGAGGGGTTTCGGTCCTGGAGTCGCGCAACAGAGAAGAAGCGCATGCTCCTGATGATGTGGCATGGTTTGAAGTTTGTCTAAATGTGTTCCATTTAGTATTTCATTTTAAATTGTTTTCAATCACCATTTTTCGCCATAACTTTCTCATACGAAGTCGGATTCACGCGAATTTTTTTTGTTAGGATCGTAATTTAATTCCGGACTTGATGACGCTGGTTTGGACGAATTCTGAGACGGGCGAATTTTTGGGTTTAAATCGAATTTAAATTCGATTTAAATTCAAAAGGTGAGTGTTTTAACCCACTCACAACTACTAGAAACTTTTATGATTGTTAAATAAATTTTAGAAATGAATAGAAATTTATTTATGAGCTTTTGGCATGTTATTTCATTCATATCTGTTGAATTGCATTTTATTGAATTTAACTGTTAATTTAATTGATTTATTGCGGGTTAATTGGCTGTTAGAAATTATTGTTTGCATATGAACTGCTAGTTAACAGTTATGTCAATTATCACTGAATATAAATTGTTAGATTAATAGTTGATAAATATAATTTGAAATAAAACTGCCAATTATTACCTGTTGTATATTACCAAACATATATTGTTATTGATTGATATTGCTTGATGTTTGTGATTGGATGATGGATGTGTTATTGAATGGATGTTTTATTTGATATAATTAAACTGCAAGTTAGTATGCATTTTTCATTTCATTCGGGATTGCGGTTTGAAATGATATACAACCGCAGTTTATTTTTTTTAAATTGCGGATTGAAATGATAAATATCCGTATCACTTGACCATAGGATAGAAAATTTTATACAGGCACCGCGGTCTATATATAACTATTTTTAATGTGATTTCTATGGTTTGGATGGAATACGGTTTATAAAATCTTAAATTTTATACTGAATAAATGTTTTCTTCCATATTTATATACATATGAAGTTGAAAAATTTGAAATAAAAAGGTGCATAAATCTCTTTATTAAAATGGAAGAAAATTTAGAAAATGGAGTTTGATAATTTATATCCTATGTTTAAATGTTAAGTTGGAAATTTTAAGATAGTATATTTACAATTGGATTTTTCCCAAAATAAATTGGAATGAATATTCTAGTATAATTTGAATTGGAAATATATATAATTTATTACTAGAAATTGAAGTCTTATTATTTATGGATTTTATGTGAATGTTCAAAACTAATTAATAGAACATTTGATTTGTTGAAAGAATAAAAATCCAACTTTAGTTGAAATATTAACACTCAAGATGGATATAATTATATATAAAATTGAAATGGTTGGGATTTGAAATAATATTTTGGATTATGGTTTTAACATTGAGTAAATAAATATTCACAAAGCCATGTAAATTATTTTCCGTACAAAGTAACCATAAAGTTAAATCACTTATTTTATATATTGTTGAAAGTTAATGTTCAAATATTTGGTTACAAGGAATTATAAATTTTAAAAGTGGCATAATTTTTGGAAAAGATTTATATTTGGGAAATGATATCATTGATTTGGGTTTTATAAAAATAATATCAAAATGAATCTCTTTGGGTTTTAAAGAAGAAATGATATCGTAATATTATGGTTTGAAATGGATTATATTCTGGTTTTAAAGTATAAACTATTTTTAAATAACCGCGGTGTTATAATAACGATGGGTTGGCAAAGAGACCGGGATCGGATATCTGACATACTCTCTGTCGATACCGAAAACCACTTTGACTAACCGTGTACGCGGTGGAGATTCCAGAATGAAGTAGGTGGTGGCGACGTTCCTGTAAGGTAAATACGTGGACCCGACTCCCGTGAGTTGGCATAAGGTGGCTAAAACAGGAGCGATTCTCAGGCCAATGAGGTCATTCCTATGATCGGACGCTCCTCTTCGATATTATACTTTGACTTGGATTGATTCAGTGGCCACTTCTATATTTTGATTTTGGGGAGTTAGTCCGAGGTGGGCGGTAACTGCGGCTACGCGTTTCCACCAGCCTGGATAGCAATTGGTATATCTACCCTGGCATTGCCTAGTTGTGCCGTGTCACCTACCATATCGAGCCTTTACTACGAGTTTCTATTTGTGTCGTACCTATGGAGTATCCTCTGGTAGCCTCCCGATCAGGAGGTATTACGGCACTGTATAGACTATTGGCATTTTACGTGTTAAGGTGGAAAATGTAAAGCCTTAACGCTATTTAAAAGTAAGTTTATTTTACAATTAGACACTATTATAATAGCGCAATATACTACATAGTAAATAGTTTAACGGATCCTTAGGAGATGTAAATCCCGAGCATCTCTTGAGTTACTGTACTCATATTTATTTCTGTTTATTTAACTCACATAAGATTTTCTAGTTTGACTCGAGTGTTTTTGTCTTTTCAAATTTGCTCGGGTCAGTCCGAGCGTTTCAGGATAGCAGATTTTAGCTTTGGAGGACGAAGACGAAGAATCAGTATTATTTTATATATAGTATTACACCACACTCTTTCTATTCCGCTGCATTGCTTGTATTGGTATGTGTAACTCTGATATTTATGGTAAAAGAAGAATCGAGCTTTTGTAAACTGTTTATGAACTGTATATTTGTTATTATATTTTATCCTTCCGCTGTGAGATTCTATTTTCGTTTTATTTCTTCTCTATTTTTCTTATTTATCCCATAACAATCCGCCCTTGCGTATGCTTTGAATTGGCACGTGTGTCGGTTTAAAGTGTGTGAAAAGGCGGGATGTTACAACTATTAAAAATAATAAAATTTACTGAAAAATTCCTAAATTTTTTTCTATATGTTTGTGAAATGATATGATATTTCTTAAAAATATAAAATTGAATTTTTATTGTAATAATTATTTTATATATAATAAACAATTCAAAAATTCAATAAATGTTAATTTAAAAATATGAATATATGTATGATAATTAATTTTTGAATTTTTAAAATCATATAATATATAAATAAGTGCACGAATTTTTTTAAATCATGCATATATACTATTATGGGAGAGAAATATATGCTAATATGTGTGTGTGTGTGTCTATATATATATATATGAATTTGTTAATAAATATATATATGTCATACAATTATTAATGACAAAAATTGATTTTGTACCGTAAACAATATTTTTCTATTCATAATAAAATAGTGTAATAAATAAATTATGCACATAACAAAACTGATTTGTGACAACCACATCTACTTATAAAATCTCACATAATTAAACATATAGTAGCAATATATTTAAACAGATATGAAATTTCTCATTACAGGATCATAAAATATAATTTAATTGATGTAATATGAATAAAATTACCAATTTAATGATGCCTTTGAATCCACGTTAAAGAAATGAATTCCCTTCCTTTTATTGTTCTTGATTCGTCAGATTGCAAGTCTAGAATCACCGATCTCTAACTATCGAATAATAATATTTTAATTTGAAATATATTTGGGAATTTTGGAGTGGATTGAGAGTTGTGTTTTAACTGGCAATGTAGAAGGTAATGGCGGCTAAAAAAGGTTTTTCATTATATTTTTAGAGATACATACATACATATGTGTGTGTGTATGGTTGTATTAGAGAGAAACAAGGAAAATCTTTTTACCCATTCTCAGTTGATCTCAACTCATTATCTCCTAGCCAATTCTTTACGTTTTAGCCACCCCTGGACCTTCCTAAAAACCAAAATTTGCAGCCCCAATGATGGGCCTTAAACCCATCTAAGCCCAAGCAAAAATACTATACAATTAAATCTAATTTAATCGCTTGTCACTATTATATATACATCGATATATTTATAACTGTAAAAATACATATAACATTATTTATTTATCAAATCATATTAAAATTTTATATTTAACATTTTATGAATATTAATTAATTTAATTAATTTATAAAAATTATTAACTAATTAAATCATTCGATCTTAAGGTAATTCATCATTTCGGCTGTGTAACTCTTGGGTGTAAATTTGGTCAGCGATTAACATCGAACTATTCTAATATTGACATTTACACGTTACTTAGCAGGTGGTGTGACATTATGGCCAATTTATCGCTTACTCATTTTCGGTAAAAATCTAATTTTAGTTCAATAAGCGTTACCCGGTTGTGACATTGTTTACACCAATTCTCTTCGTCAAAACTATATCACTTTGGACTTATGAAATTTAGTAATGGTAAAAATTCCAATCTCATCCATATTCAACTTTATAGTCCAAATACAAAGTCCTAGGTTTAATACTAATAATTATTATTAACTGAAATGCTCTGGCCAGAGACTTTGACTTTGAGTTGACTGTGATACTAACTGCATATAACTGAAAAGAAGAATCCTCTCTTGCATAGTGCTTCACTTCCAATACTTCCACTCGACCCAACTATAGTCACTCGATGGATGCCATGCCATGATTTGGCTATAATCAAAGCGGAGCTTTCATATTGAAGATCCACATTATTCTAAAGATGAGAGAATTATGTAAATCAGTCACATCGATATTTTCTGTTTGACCTTAATTATATTAACCAACAGAAAATTATCGAGTGAGTCATTCGATAGTTATCCAATAACTATTAGTACGTAACCCCTAGGTGCCTCCAGTAGTCATGAGTAATACACTGCCCATCATTTGGAGAGCGTTACGTACTCCAGTCTCAAAGGATATATCGTTATCCGGGCTCGATGCATCTTGACTAGGAACATTTAAAATGGTATATTTGTTTTGTTGTTATAAATTACTCACGGTTACAACAGTTTGTAAGTACTATCACAAAATGAATCATTGATGGATTTTTCTATTAAATATACGTTCAATTAAGTTAATTAATTAATATAATCATATTATATCAAGTTTATAATAGGAAGAAAATACCTTTTATTTCGAATAAGATTGGTCAATGAGTTAGATATACGTAACAAATTACATAATTGCCCCTAAGGCATACCCCTAACTCTATCATAAATAATGCACGAATAAATGTTATTCTTCTTTATTAAAGCAATAGATATGTATAAATCACCTATTAAAACAACTTATTCCTATCCAAATAAATTTTAGTCATAAATATGTGACTAGAATATGCTTTCCATATTTAATTTGCTAAAATTAAATTCCTTAAAAAGATCTTTTATTATGATTTCCATAAATTTGTTTTAACACAAAAAAGAAACATTGACTTGGTTTGAAATTACAAAGAATGAATAATTTCTTTTAATTGGAACAAACCGTGTCAACTACGAAGAATAAATCTGTACTTTACACATCTCTTCCCTTTTTGTTTATGAGTATTCCTTGTTAAATCAAGCCTCGTCCCTTTAGAATGAAATGTAGAAAAAGCACATAAATTTATAAAAATCAAAAGGATGTTCTTCCCACAAATTAAACTATGGAAAATCTACAACATAGCACAAATTGGGAAATAATCTAAAAATCCTACTTTTACACCCAAGTACAGATCTAGAATAAAAATATACAACATTCAAATTCTAAAAATTTTAGGGCTGATATCCAATCTAGGTGTTAACATATTTCAAATTAGACATAAAACTAGAATGTGCAAGAAATAGTTTTTTACACTAATTTAAGCTACAATTCACAAGTAAACTTTATTTAGGCATAAAAATTAAATGTATGCCAATGGAATAGATTTTAAATCATAAACAATACAGTATATATAATTTCCCGCTCAACTTTTAAAAACGATCAAAATCCCCAGATCTAAAGTAGAACCTTAAATTCATCTCCAAATCCTTTTTAATCTAAGAAACATGTATAAAAAGGGTATATACATGCATTAAAATTATAAGAAAAGATTTAGGATTAGAAGAGAAAATAGATACGAATATATCAATATGTAAATTACTTCAAACACGCATATAGTTGATTCTCTTCTCCTTTTTATTAAATTTCTATTCTTCTCTAATCTGTATGAATGTAGATATAACTTATTATCTTTATAATAAGATAGAAAGCGGAGAAAATGAAATGGCAGAGCTTCGCTGCTGCCTCCAAAAAATTATGAGTAGAGAAAGGAGGGTTGGGCCTTAATTTATAGGTCCTAGAATTACCAAAACCGTTAGATCAAAATATATTAAATTCGGGCAGTTGGGACTAGGCTTACCCTAGCCACCACACAAAAAGCGGTCGACCACCCCCTTCCTAAGGGTCGATCTCCCCTGGTCGACGGCTCCTATATGTGGGTAGACTTGTGGGCTCTAGATAATTAACATATAAACGTTAATTTCTTATTCAAATTATTTTCGTTCCAAATCCGTTCATCGTCCATACTTCTTTTTTTAGACCCCAATCGGAAAAATCCAAATTTGAAAGTGGGTCGGAAATTTGCCACGAACACAATGGAGCAAGTTTTGTGATCAAATTACATCATTTGCACAAATTTCTTTTTGGATCCTAATTAATTAAATTAACTAACTAAATAACTAATGCCAAATTTGTAGGATCGATTTCACCTTAGAGGAGGGAGTGAATAGGGTGATACTAATAATAATAAAAATTAATACGGAAATATATAAAATAATTGCAGCACAGATAATAGCAGAATAATAAAAAGCAGAAATAGAACATAGATTTACCCAGCTTCAGCAAAATCCTGCCTACGTGTTGCCCCCAAGTTTTCTACCAGAAATTAAGTAGTCAGACACTTACACACATAAAATTGTGACACCCGCTATCGGCTAACCTAACTTTATGCTCAAAATCGTGCCACAACTTAGCCACCGACTTGTAAAATCTCGAACTACACCACTTGTAGTTCGTCCCTAGTCACACGACTAGAATTTTCACACAATTTTAAAAAGGAAAATTATAGAATAAATAAAAATACTAAAAAACAAAACCCTTTTCAATATATTAAGCCCAAATATCAAAAAGATAAAGCCGACCCAAAATAAAAAAACGTTTCCTTTTATTTCTTTTCTCGGTGCAAAACTTCGGCCAATCCTTTCTTTATTCGTTCCGCTTTCTAGGGTTTTGTTCAATTGAAGTTACCGCTTCGATTGTGATTAATTGAGATTATAATTTCACTTATGGCTTCTTAATTGATCATTGACTTTGGTTGGCTTTCGGCAGCTCCAATTTTTCGAGCTTGAATCGATTGCTTGTTTTGATACTCTTATTCCTCAATAGGCCTACTGCTTCAATTAGTGATCTTTGATTTGCTTTACAGCCACTTCAGTGACGAGTTCAAATGCTGCTTTGAATTAGTAAGTGATTTTCCTCTTTTTGATATTTGTTTACGCTGATTTTGATTATTCTCGAACTCGTGAGTTTCTACCAATGATGATGTTGAGTTTAAATAGGAAACGAAAACACTATATCCACGTTCGTATAATTCTATTTGAATTTTTCATGATTTTACTTGGCCGTGATTTTTAAATCGAATGATGGTATTTTATTTTTGAATTGTTCATGTCATATTCAGTTGGATTTGATTCCATTCTTTTCTGGCATTTGAATTCTTGAGATAATCTGGACTTGTTCATTTTTGTGTTACTTTTGCAAGTTGAATTCTTTTGATGACTTCATTCAAACCACTACCTTGATCACCACGGCTTCTGACCATTTCTTATTGAACCTTACTTGCTGCCACACACCTGAAATGTTGAAATTAAAGTGCGTATGATAAAGTCATGTTTTTTGACTCCTTTCTTTTATAGATTGATTCACATGTTGTTTGGTTAAGTTTAATTTTCATTGCACATATATACATGTATACATTTGTGTTTGCACATGTATATATGTATGCTTGTGATGCTCTGGTATGTGCTGCATTGAGCTCTGGTTTGTGTTTGAAACTTTGAACTATAGTCATATTTGTTCTGTTGAAGTCTGGTTGCATGCCTATCTTTGTGCACTTTTCTGGTGTTTACATTTGCGCATTTTTAGCTTCTGATTATTCATGCTGGTGCTTTTGAACTCATATATGTTTATACATATATATGTGCATATACGTGTATATGTTTATGTGGTCTTTGTGTTCCATTTGCATGCCGTCATTGAATTCATGTTGTATTCATTCTAGTTGATTATGACTGGCATCATTTGAATGCTTGTATACTTCATATACTCTGTGAAGTCTAGTCTGGTTTCCACTGCATATATACGTATGTGTGTGTGTATGTATGTATGTATACATGTGTATTCATGTATATATGTATGTTGAAACTTTTCAATGATCCGGTTGCCTTTGATTTTGTTTTGGAGCTTTACTGCATTGTGTAGTCTATCTTTTGTTCAATTGAGTTGTTGTTTAAGTGAACTATGGTCATGTATAGTCTGGACTTGCCTTTGAGCTTATCTGGTTGTGTGAATTTGGGTCTTCATGTGTATGGACCTGATATACTAACTTGGGTTGGTCTTTCAACCTGAACTGATATGTGTATGCATATGTGCATTCATGCCCTAATGCATATGCTCTGGTTTGCATTGATTTTAGTATATTTATGGTTCACTCGATACTTCACATATGTATACTTGTTTGCCTCCATGACTTCACTTATTCGTCTAGGAGTCTTCACTTGGTTTTTGTATACCTCTGTTTATCCATTTTTAGTGCCATGCCTTCTCTGCTATGTTGTAACTGAAATGTTGCATGCACATTTTGTACATATGATTGAGGCAGTTGTCATATTTGTTGGACCTGAGCATGTTTTGTTGATTTGGATGAGACTTTATGTGTGCATTGGTTAGAGAACTGCCTTGAGTCTCTCTGAACTAAATTTTGTTTGCATTATAAATTGCACTTGTTTTGAATCCAACCTCAGCTTGGATTTGACCTTGTGCTCACCTGTCCCTGTGTTTTAACAAGGAAGTGTATATCAATGTGCACAGCCTTGTGGCATGTCACAAGTTGTTCATGTATGATGAATTCAAAAGAAATGACGACGAATAACCTAAATAACTGAGGCAAATAACATTTTCAAAATATACATTTTATTTTACATTGCACAAATATTTCTTTTTCAAATTTACTATGTCAGTGTTTATTTTGCAGATAATTTAGATGCTGGATTCAATCTAGAATAAAGTTGAAGATAAATATGAGTGAATGAGTGATATGTAGTGAGGTACAAATTTAAATAACAATCGTATAGTGAAAAATTGTGTTGTGATTTGAAATTGTATTGTATTTGAAATTTATGTATTGAGAGCTCAAATTTTGTACTGTTCAAAAATTGTAATAAAATAGTACAATAACAAATTTTGTACTATTCAAATTTTGAATTTAAATTCTATGAAATTTATTTTATTCGAAAAATATTTTATTTAATTACGTGAAAAATATAATAGTACAATAACAAATACATTTAAATTAATATACAAATCGTCAGATTGTGAAGCCTTAAGTTTTAGGGGTTGATTTTTTTCGCTTTGAGATAAACTGAAAGTTTGTTATGTTGCGATTCTATTTGTAGCCGCATTGTGTTACACGGGTTCTATTGGACCTTGGGCCATACCTCTTTTAGCCAATTTTCAAAACAAGACTAGATAAGATGTAAATAAATTTAGACTTCATAGGCCCAATAAGATCCAAACTAAATAAAAAATTGAGATTTACCCATTTACCTCACTACATGTTGGCCTAGTTACAACATTTATTATAATTGACCAGATTCTAGTTTCCTCTCCATTGTAGTTCTATTAGCCAACTGAAGTCAATATGAGAAGTGCTAAAATAACCGCTTCAATGATTAAATTGGAAAAAAATGGGACAACTCAATTGTAATTTACATAGTGGGATCGACCTCATTATCCTTATTTTAAAGCTTACAATGAGAGATTTAGAAGCATGTTGGTTCTTTTAAGATCTTTTCTAAAGAAAATGGGTTTTGACGACAAAGCCGGTTGTGGTCGAGTATTAGGAAGAGGAAAATTATGACGTCGTTGGTGTCATAATTCGCCACTGCCCCATATCTCCACTAAAGGAACAAAGAAGAAGCATAGCGCAAGACATCATCTAGGTTGCCAAAGTCATTGATGACTCCATTGCCACAGCCAATGATGAATCGCATCGAAGTCACTCATGAATATCGAAGACCCTTAAGCCTCACAACTCCTATAAATATGGACCTAGAGATGCCATTTTGCGGGACGATTTGTAACGAACCGTAATTTTCGTTAATTAAATTTGTCATTTTAATAAGATTTATGTAATTTAATTTAGAAAGAAATAAAAAATTTATAATTAATAATGAAGAAAATGTTGAAAATGAAATGAAACCATGGAAATTTAAGCTAAGAACTGAATATAAGAAAACAAAGGTAAGTAGTGAATTTATTTAATGAATTAATAATATTAAATAGTAAATTGAATTAAATCAATGTCCTGTAGTAATTGAAATATTGTTTGGGAATGAAAGCTTATAAAGTTAAGCATTTAATTTACAAATGAAATCAGTGTATTAATTTATTTGTAACTAAATGTAAATTAATGAAATTATGTAAATGTAAGTTAATAAATAATTTATTTGCGCAAACCCAATTAATTGAAATAACTGAAAGGTCAAAATTGATTGCATTAAATAAATTGGGGATTTAATTTCATTAAAGCTAATTAAATATTATCTTAATGTAAAATTTAGATAAACTTTTAAATTAAATGCTAACTTCATTCAGAATATGTCAACGGGTGTAATGTTTGGATTGTAAGCATAATATAAGTTACCTGTTTAATTAGTTGATGGAATTAGAATTTGAAATAAACGTTAATACAATAAATAAAAGTTACAAATATGAGAAGTAATACCATGTTTAGAGGTTGTTAATTTGGAGTATATTAAGACTTAGAAATTGAATTTTGAATCATTTGAAATAAAAATAAATAAAATTTTACGATAATGTTAATTTATGGATATTTGGAATTAACGTTAACGGTATTCATAATAGAACTAGTTGTTGAATTTGAGGAATGGAAGAAAAGATTTATTAATGTAAACTTAATAAATGGATAAATGGTAAGGGAAGGTCTGGGGAATTTTTGAAATTTGTTATAATTGGTTATGAGTTTGAAATGTAAGAAACGAATGTAATTACTAAATTTGTTAATGGAATAATAATAATATAGTAAAGGGTAATTAAATGAAACCAGAAGTATTTAAGAATTGTAACATTTGCTTGATAATAGGGAATTCATAGGTGTAATTAAAATCGTGGCAACACATGTTATAAGTTACCCGTTTATTTAGTTTAATAATTAAAGTTGGAATCAATTGTAATTAAATGAACTTTAATGTATATTTATGAGAATTTACGATATAACTAAAGGTGTGAATGTAATAAATCAAACCCATGTGAATTGTAACTATGAGATGATAATCTAGTTAATAATAGGATTTAAAAAAAACTAAATAAATAAATTCCTTGGGAATTTAAATTTTGATTTCTGGATAAATTGAAATGTATTTTAATATGGTAAATTGTGAATTATTCAATGATAAATTGATGTAGAAAGTTGTTTAAAGGATTCTAAATTAACCAAGTAATCCAAACTGACAAAATTTGCTAATAATTAAAGTTGAATTGTAAATTTGATTTAATTAACTTATTATTAATTTATTCATTAATTTATTTGGAATTTAAATTGTAATAAGACTTGAATAACAAGGGTTAAAAATTTAATAAATGGATTTTGGAGTTTTATTTTATAATTTCAAATTTTAATAAATATTGAAATTAAGGCTAACATTTGAATTTATGAACTAATCAACTCAAAATTTACATTTAAATTTGTTTAAATCATTGTAAATGTTTGAGAAATATAAGGGTGATAAAATTTGTCAATTTTAGAATTGAAATTTAAATTTGGATTCAATCAATTAATTATAAATTTATTTAATTAATGGAAAAATAGCCATTTTGGCCACTGACTCGGATTTCGACGAAACCAATTTCATCGGATCCGTATCGGTGAATTATTATGGGGTTTCAAGTTTCGTAGCGATCGAGCTTATCGTCTAATCGTATAGGCTTGAAACGCCTTGAAATCAATGAAATTGAAATCAATTAGAAATCGATTTGAAAATATTGTTTTTAGCATAACTTCTTCATACGACGCAACTTGAACCTAAAACATTTTCCATTGCGTTTATAATATTTTAAAACACCTATTTTGATATATGGATTTACCGAATTTCGTTCCGGGGTCAGAACGGGCTTTTTGGGCCACGTTAGCGTTAGCGCGTATATCTGTCAACCTGGTCCATCTATGTTATTTCAATTTGCCTATAAATATCCTGCAATAAACCCTAGCCTCCCTATTTCTCATTTGTTTGTATGTATATTTCAACCATCTCTCCTCATCAATGGCAGACAAACAAACCCTAGATCCAAATATAGTTCCAAGCCAAATCCAAAGCAAAAATTTCAAAGTCCTCAGAAAAATTTAAAAAAAATATAAGTTCAATCTCTCGAAGTGCATAATCTTCTCATGTGATTCGTTTTGGTTCGTCGTCTGATCAGTAAAATTTGAAGAAGTTTCGGCTGTTCATCGCTCGA
This sequence comes from Allium cepa, assembly GCA_030765085.1. Lineage (NCBI taxonomy): Eukaryota > Viridiplantae > Streptophyta > Magnoliopsida > Asparagales > Amaryllidaceae > Allium > Allium cepa. Next base: position 607,799,027 of record CM060939.1, on the reverse strand, counting down.
CGCTGAACTTCGTCGGATCGAGAAATCCTTTCTGGGTTTGGTAGAGGTGACCGAGAGGAGTCGATCGGAATGGTTCGTTTGTGATGTTGATGGTTGGATTGGTCTATATAATTCAATTAGGGTTTATAGTATTTGGCGGCGGCTGGCTCATTTGGGGGCGTGTTCGCTACGCCGTCGTTCGCACGGCAGGTAGATGGAAGGTCGGAGCTTGGGGACGGTCGCACGGCTTGACGAAGGGTGGTGGCGCTGTTGAATTGGCGGCACGTTCATTAGGGTTCAGTAAGGCAGTGGGTTCGTGCAAAAATGGTTATCTGGCAAGAATGAGACCACGTGCTCTTGCTGACGTGTTCTAGATGAGGGTAGTGTTTATTTTCTTTTATTTTATTTCATTTGATATCAACACGTTATAATCTTAATAACTTTCGCATATGACATCCGTTTCACGTGAGATTGTTTTTGTTAGGATCGCAATAAAATTCCAGACGCTTTAGCGCTAGTTTGGACGGATTCTGAGACCGTGTAATTTTTGGGTTTAAATTAGATTTGAATTCAATTTAAATTCAAAAGGTGAGTGTTTTAACCCACTCACAATTTCTAAAATTTCTTATGTTTGTTAAATTGATTTATGATATAAGTAGAAATTTTTTTATGACTGTTTGGCATATTTTTATTCATCATCTCAGTTAAATCGCATTTATTTAATTAAATTGTTATTTAATTCATTATTGCATAGAAACTGCCAATTAAATTTCTAGTTAAATTTATTATTGCATATAAACTGACAGTTAAATTATTAGTTAATTTATTGTGCTTATAAATTGCCTGTTAAATTATCAATTTAAATTTAAGTTGCATAATAAACTGCCAATAAATGCCTGTTATTTATTACCTGTTATATATTGATGTATTGTTTGAATTTGATGATGATTTTGATAAATGGTCGATTGATGATATTGGATGAATGGATGCTGTATTGTATATTGGTATAAACTGTAAGTTATTATGCATTTCATCTCATTCGGGATTGCGGTTTGAAATGATATACATTCGCATTTTTATTTTTAAATTGCGGATTGAAACAATAAATATCTGTATCACTTGACCATAGGATAGAAAACTATATACAGGCACCGTGGTCTATATATAGAAATATTTTGAAGTGATTTTCTATAGTTTTGGAAAGAAATATACGGTTTATTAAATACAAATTTTGATGTTATATAAATATTATTTACATACATATATAGTTAAATTATTGAATTCAAGCTATGTATAACATTGTTTAATAAATTGAGTTCAATAATGGAGTTTGATGGTTTATATTATATTAAGAACCTATTTAAGATATTATATATATAGAATTTATAATGACTCAAATTAAATTTAAGTTGGAAGATAAATATTGAATTTGGGTTGAATTGAATTATTTAAGAATTGTTCTTGAATAAATTGGATTTGGAATGTAAATAAATTTAGATTTAAAAGGGTATTGTTATCCCGCTTTTTGGCAAAGCCGTGATACCAAAAGATTGGCCGAAAACGAAAGACAGTTCGTCTCAGAGATTGGTCATACTTCACCTTGCTATGGATATCGATGAATTTTGTCCGAGTCCGGAACGGGCCACAATTGATAGGACATGACAAGAGAGGTCGTAGGAGTCATCATTTCAAATTTCAAGACAATCTGAGTTCGTATGCTCGAGATATGATGGATCCAATTTAAGAAAAGTAGTCATTGTCTGGTTCGAAACCGTCACCTTCGAACCCATCCAATACCCCTACCTCGAAACCATCGGCTTGTTGAGAGGACGCCCGTTTCGAACCGATGGAGTTCGAACCCATCAGTAACCCCTCTATTCGAACCCATCAGTCTGCACATACTTCGAATCGAACGAGTTCGAACCCATCAGGCAAGATAATTGTTCGCTTTGAACCCAACGGTTCGAACCCATCAGAAAGGCATCGTCTCAACAAGTTCGAACCCATCAAGCTTCGTGTACTTCGAACCGATCAGTTCGAACCCATCACCTGAGCGCTGTTTCATTTGTCCGGAGTACTTCGAACCCATCACCATGTACCCTACTTCGTATCGATCAACCTCGCCTCCATCAAAAATGCCAGATCGTTCTTTCGTATCCATGAATTCTGCCATGTTCGAATCCACTCGGCTCGCCTTGATCCCCTTCGTATTGATCCATTTCGAATCCATTGATGCGAGCTGGGTCGCGGCGCACGATACGAACGAGGCGAAATCCATGGGTGCGAAGCGGTCAACTCGGAGATAAAGTAGGGTCGATTCGAGAGATACGCGCCACGTCACTGCAGAATCACGTGCGTCCATGGGTTCGAAGTCGTGGTTTCGAAGTGATCGGTTCGAACTCCACAGCCAACCGAGAATCCCCATTTCGAACCGAGTATATCTCCTCAACCACACATCCAAATGCAACCAAATTTTCACAGTAGCTTCCATATGAGGTAAAGATTGTCCCTGCTAAGTTTCAGCTCGATTGGACCAATTCTTGATGGGTTCGAAATCACTTCGAACCGATGTCAGATCGAGACGAAACTTGGTGGGATCGGTCGCGTGGGCCCACTCACATGCCAGAAGAAGTCTCACGAAGTTTCATCCAGATCTGGGCCTCCAACGCCTATAAATAGCACCCTGAAGCCTTCAGAAAGGGGGATCTTCAAACAACTGCTGCCATTGAACGCCAAGACTCTGCCGGATTCAAGTCTATCTACCATAATCACTGTTGTATTCAGATTTCAAAGCTATCATCTACTGTAATCCATTGTAATCGATTGAATCGAGCAAAGCAATAAAGAGAAATCCTTCAAAGTGGACGTAGGCACGAACGCCGAACCACTATAAATCCTGTGTTTGTGATTGTTGTTTGTGAATAACTGTGATTTGTTACGTAGAGCTGAATTTATATTGATTGTTGCTGAGTTCTGTGTTGATTATTATCAAGTTGAATACGCGAACGGGTGCTTTCGTGATATTGGGTGTTTGTGACCAATTTTGGCGCAAACATTTTGGTGCTTTCACTGAGAAACTGAACTCAGGAGTTCTACCAGTTAATAATTGATTCAGAGAAAGTTTGGAAGTTTAAATTTGAGAAGTTATGACGAGACAATCGAGTAGAAGGCCAAGGCCAGAAAGGAGTGGACAACAAGGAAGTCAGGAGGCTTCCTCAGGAGCGAATCAACCATCGATCTACATCACTAGAGACGAGATGGAGACGATGATGAAGAAGCAGGAGGAGTTGATCCAGAGTTTGTTTCAACAGATAGGACAGCTTGGAGCGCAGAATAGGGAAACCAATGGAGTTCAGAACGAAGCAGGACCATCCGGCGTAGCGCCAGAGCTAGGGGGCACGCGTATGGAAAATGTTGACCCAATCTTGGAAAGAGAGAGAGAAGGATCTGCGCAACCCGGTAGTAGTAGAGGAGCGAACGCTCAGTCAAGGGGGCAGATCCCGGAGTTACCTCGTGAACTCGGGGGGCAGGATGAAAGTGACGAACGAAGGCTGCATCTTGGAGACACCGACAAGCTGGCAGAGATGGTTAGGCGAGCAATGAGAGGCGGTTTGGTGAACAAGGACCTAGAGGATGTTAATAGGAGTCCTTTCACTCCGGCAATCAGACGAGCTAGAAACCCACCAGATTTCAAACTAACATCGTTGGACATGTATGACGGGAGAACGGACCCCACGGTCCATCTGACAAAATATATGAGGCATATGGAAGTGCTGGGGGCATCAGAGGAAGTTATGGCCCGGTGCTTTCCACTGTACTTGGCGGATATTGCGGCGTTATGGTTCAGGCAATTAGATAGTGGGTCCATCGGAACATGGAACGATTTAACTGAGAGGTTTATGAGGCAGTTCAGGGTTCACATTACAAGACCTAAGAATGTGATGACACTGGCAACTTTGAAACAGAAGGCTGGAGAAACATTGAGAAGTTTCCTGACACGGTTCAATGCAGCGGCGCCTTCCGTGGATAGACCGGATCCATCCATGGTTATGATGGCGGCTGTGTCCGGAATAGCGGACGGAACAGAATTCAAAAATTCGCTAACTAAGGATCCACCTATGGACCTAGGAGAATTTTATCACGAGGCGGAAAAGTTTTTACGATTAGAGGATGCGAGTGCAGAAAGAGAAGAAGGAGACGGGATAGAAGTTTATGCACTCAAAGACGAAAAACTCCCTAGAAGGGACTCGGACAAGGATAAAGGTAAAAGAAGGATTGAGAATAATGGAGACAGATCAAAGCGGCAACGGAGGGAGCCGCGATTTACCACCTACACTGAGCTGAACGAGAGCCTGGAGCGAATTTACCGGGATACCAAAGAACAGATTCCGTATCGTAGGCCAATGCGAAGAGATCCTACCTCTGACGAAAGGAAATCAGATAAGTTCTGTGTATTCCATGAATTAAATGGTCATAACACTAATGATTGTAGGCACCTGAAGGACGAGGTGGAAGGGCATATCAGGAACGGTATGCTCCTTCAATATGTAAGGAGACGAGCTCCTGTGGCGGAACCAGAACGACCACCGTCCACATCAGCTAGGGGCGATCCTGAATCAAGGCACCGTTTGGTTATCAATTGAGTAAGATAACGATGAACAAGTTGTAAGCTTCCACTAACGCAATCAAATCATTTACACATGTGCGAGATCGCGAACGATCTCCAGGCATGCTCTGAATGATCGTTGACCGTTTCGTAGTGGGAACTTACGCTTCGACATCCATGCTTTGCTTTCATATCATTTTGATTTGAACATTTAGACCCGTTTGTTTACTGTTTGTTTGGACATTGTTTTTGAAACTCATCCGTGTAATAGATATTTGATTCTGATATCTCTGGAATGGCTAAGCTACTTACACATGTATGGGGTCGCGAACGGTCCTTAGGCATGCTCTGAGATGGCGATGAACCGCCCTGACAAACGATCCAGGATCTCACCCGAACGTGACCCTGACATCGATAATATCAAGCCCTCCCGGGCACACAACTCGCCTCGAATGGCACCCGATCGCGAACGATCACCAATCGACTTCGAACAGTCACAACTCACCACGCCTCAAACGGCTTGATCGCGAACGGTCGCCACTTGAGGTCCAACACCCGACCGCGAACGGTCACAAATCCGCCTCGAACGGCACACGATCGCGAACGATCACTCTCTGCCTTGAACGGCACCGACCGCGAACGGTCATGATTCACTAATTATAAAATCCGACCTCGAACGGTCACCATTCGCCTTGAACGGCACTTGGTCGCGAACGATCATCAATTGCCGCGAACGGCATCGACCGCGAACGGTCCCATTCAATCCTTTGTCATAAATAGCATCGACCGCGAAAGGTCCTATTCTCATCATTTGCCGCGAACAGCATCGACCGCGAACGGTCCTATTCCATCCTATGCCGCGAACGGCACAGACCGCGAACGGTCCCAATTCACCTCAAACAGCATATGATCCCGAACGATCGATGCATGGATTTATACGCTCGACCGCGCACGGTCGCACTTCACCTCGAATGACTCGATCATGAACGATCGTCATTTGAAGTTAAGCGCTCGACCATGAACGGCCGTGCTTCGTCCCAAATGGCTTGATCCCGAACGATCGTCATTTGAGGCCATATGAAAACTATCAAGTTCTTTGCAGGTTGATGATCGGATACGAACATCCAACTCGAGGCATTACAAAACACACCTTCCTACTGCAAGGCATGTTTTGGGGGGCAAAATGTTATCCCGCTTTTTGGCAAAGCCGTGATACCAAAAGATTGGCCGAAAACGAAAGACAGTTCGTCTCAGAGATTGGTCATACTTCACCTTGCTATGGATATCGATGAATTTTGTCCGAGTTCGGAATGGGCCACAATTGATAGGACATGACAAGAGAGGTCGTAGGAGTCATCATTTCAAATTTCAAGACAATCCGAGTTCGTATGCTCGAGATATGATGGATCCAATTTAAGAAAAGTAGTCATTGTCTGGTTCGAAACCGTCACCTTCGAACCCATCCAATACCCCTACCTCGAAACCATCGGCTTGTTGAGAGGACGCTCGTTTCGAACCGATGGAGTTCGAACCCATCAGTAACCCCTCTATTCGAACCCATCAGTCTGCACATACTTCGAATCGAACGAGTTCGAACCCATCAGGCGAGATAATTGTTCGCTTCGAACCCAACGGTTCGAACCCATCAGAAAGGCATCGTCTCAACAAGTTCGAACCCATCAAGCTTCGTGTACTTCGAACCGATCAGTTCGAACCCATCACCTGAGCGCTGTTTCATTTGTCCGGAGTACTTCGAACCCATCACCATGTACCCTACTTCGTATCGATCAACCTCGCCTCCATCAAAAATGCCAGATCGTTCTTTCGTATCCATGAATTCTGCCATGTTCGAATCCACTCGGCTCGCCTTGATCCCCTTCGTATTGATCCATTTCGAATCCATTGATGCGAGCTGGGTCGCGGCGCACGATACGAACGAGGTGAAATCCATGGGTGCGAAGCGGTCAACTCGGAGATAAAGTAGGGTCGATTCGAGAGATACGCGCCACGTCACTGCAGAATCACGTGCGTCCATGGGTTCGAAGTCGTGGTTTCGAAGTGATCGGTTCGAACTCCACAGCCAACCGAGAATCCCCATTTCGAACCGAGTATATCTCCTCAACCACACATCCAAATGCAACCAAATTTTCACAGTAGCTTCCATATGAGGTAAAGATTGTCCCTGCCAAGTTTCAGCTCGATTGGACCAATTCTTGATGGGTTCGAAATCACTTCGAACCGATGTCAGATCGAGACGAAACTTGGTGGGATCGGTCGCGTGGGCCCACTCACGTGCCAGAAGAAGTCTCACGAAGTTTTAGCCAGGTCTGGGCCTCCAACGCCTATAAATAGCACCCTGAAGCCTTCAGAAAGGGGGATCTTCGAACAACTGCTGCCATTAAACGCCAAGACTCTGCCGGATTCAAGTCTATCTACCATAATCACCATTGTATTCAGATTTCAAAGCTATCATCTACTGTAATCCATTGTAATCGATTGAATCGAGCAAAGCAATAAAGAGAAATCCTTCAAAGTGGACGTAGGCACGAACGCCGAACCACTATAAATCCTGTGTTTGTGATTGTTGTTTGTGAATAACTGTGATTTGTTACGTAGAGCTGAATTTTATATTGATTGTTGCTGAGTTCTGTGTTGATTATTATCAAGTTGAATACGCGAACGGGTGCTTTCGTGATATTGGGTGTTTGTGACCAATTTTGGCGCAAACAGGTATGAGTTAATAACTTGATTTTTATTTAGAGGTTTTAAATGATTATCGAATTTATTAAATTGAATATTATCAAGTTAATTTAATTGGAAGAGTATCCGGTTATTTGAAGTTTAAAGGTGTTACTAAAACGATATTTGATTTATTTAGTAACGTTTCCAAAATCTAACTAATAGTAGTTGGAATTGACGTATATGAGATTATCAAAGAATAAGTTTTGAAATGGTGGGAAATTTAAGCTTTGAAATATATGGAAATTTAAATGGTTTACTTGGGAAATTAAACCTATATTTGGAATTTATTTGTGAAATTTAAAAGCTATTTTATTATATAAGGGGCTAACATTTAAACCACTTAAGCATTAGGAAATTTTATTTCGAAGTTATGGGTTTAAGGTATATATTTTTGAAAATACTATGATTTTTTGAAAAAGATATATTTGAAATAAAAAACTATATCCTATTGATATGGGTGTTAAAATGGAAATGATATCGTAATTATATGGTTTTGAAATGGATATTATATTCTGGTTTAAAGTATAAACTATTTTAAAAAGACCGCGGTGTTATAATAACGATTGGTTGTTAGAGACCGGGATCGGAAGTTTTCATACTCTCTGCCAACTCCGAAAACCACTTTAGCAACCGTGTACATGGTGGAGATTCTAGAATGAAGTAGGATGGTGGAAGCGTTTCCTTTGAGGTAAATACGTGGACCCAACTCCCGTGAGTTGGCATAAGGTGGTTAAAACAGGAGCGATCTAATTGAGGTAGCACCTTTGATCGGACACATCCCTTCGATATTCTACTCTGACTTTGGTTTTATTCGGTGGCCACTTTTGATTTTTGATTTGGGGGCGTGGCTCGAGGTGGGCGGTAGCTGCGGCTACGTGTTACCACCGACCCGGAAGCGTAATTGGTATATCTACCCTGGCATTGCCTAGTTATGCCATGTCACCTACCCTATCGCGCCTTGTACGGGTTTGGTTTTCTCCCGTAGCCCGTGTGGTATCTTCTGGTGGCTTCCCGATCAAGAGGGACTATGATATTGGATGGACTACTGGGACTATTATTGTGTTAAGGGGGAGATTGGGTAACTCCTTAACGCTATTTAAAAGTAAGTTTATTTTACAATTAGACACTATTATAATAGCGAAATATACTACATAGTAAATAGTTTAACGGATCCTTAAGAGATGTGAATCCCGAGCATCTTTTAAGTTACTTCACTCATATTTATTCCTGTTGATTTAACTTACATAAGATCTTTTAGTTCTGACTCGAGTGTTTTGTTTTTTCAATTCGTTCGGGTCAGTCCGAGCATTTTAGGATTTGAAGATTTTATTCTAGAGGATGGAGATGAAGATTTGTAGTACTGTTATCTACTATATTATTCCACTACACCATTTAATTCCGCTGCATAATTATTATTCTATGGTATGTGTAACTCTGATAAATGTTGTATAAGTATAATCAAATATTTTGTAAATGTAACGACCCGCCTTTTTGGACAGTTTAAACCGACGATCAAATACACGTGTCGATTCCAAACCATTAAAAGGGCAGATGGTTATTAGGGTAATTAAGAAAAGAAAGGGAAATAAAGGAAATGAAACAACACAGAATCTCACAGCGGAAGGCTAAAGTATAATGATAAAATAACAGTTCATGAAGCTGTTAATTAAATGAATACATTTGAAATGAATACATTTGATTATTATTATACAACGTTTATCAGAGTTATACATATACAACAGAACAATTAATAATGCAGCAGACAACATGATGCAAAGATAATAATAGTAATAGTATACCAAATCTTCGTCTTCGTCCTCCGGAATAGATCTTCAAAATCTGAAAACTCAGGACTGACCCGAGCGAAATGAAAAGACAAAACACTCGAGTCAGGACTAAAATATCCTTATGAAAGTTAAATCAATCGTAAATAAATATGAGTGTAACGGCGTCAGAGATGTTTACGGGGTTTGACATCTCATATCCAGTGTCAACGTGCGTGCAATAACTTAAGAGATGTTACGGGATTTTCCATCTCTCAAGGATCCGTGAAACTATCTACTATGTAGTAATATACGCTAAGTAGATAATGCCTATCAGTAATATAAAGTATCAAAATAGCGTTAAGGCGTTACCATAATCCCCCTTAACACATTTTTATATTCCCAAAAGCATATACAAGACCGTAGTTTCCCCAAAACCGGAAGTCACCAGAGGGCAATCCATATACTCAAGGTACAAATCAAAACGTAGTGGTCGCGAATAGGAAAATCAGTATGACAAGGTACATGAGGCAATACCAACTAGGATACTAGTAGTTGCGTGATCCGGACTGATGTTGGGCATAGCCAGCAGCTACCCCAACACCGCGAAACAACACTCCCAAATCAAGGGGTGCACCCAAATCGCATCACAAATGTAATAGAAATGGTATCGAAGAAGTGTGTCCGCTAGAGGTGGCGAACCTCAATGGCCCGGCGCGGCTCCTGTTTTAGTCATGTCAGGGGTCATCCAATAATCGTTCTCTTTCTTCAGTCAACGCGTTCACCAAACCATCCACTTCATTCTGGATCATCACTCCGCGTATAATAGTTATTAAAGTGGTTTTCGGTATCGACAGAGAGTATGTCCATATCCGATCCCGGTCTCTTTAATAACTACGTATTATTACACCGTTGGCTCTTTTACATTTCAAATCGATTCATAATTGATATCAAAATATCATATTCGCTTCAAAAATCAAATCCATTTCAAATATCATCGTATCTTTCAAAATATCAGATTCCATTCCAAAATCAATTTTCGCATCAATATCTCATTTCGATTTCAAAATTATTTCGAATTTCAAATTAGGTTGCAACTTCATTTAACTCAATTCGTATTTCAAATTCAAGATTTAAATATAAACATTTCACCTTATTGACCAGCTTAGGATTTTAGAAAAATAGTTTTAAGTAGTTTAAAAGTAGTTTAAATAATTAAAATAGTTAAAAATACTTAAAATCTTTTTAAAAAAAATGGATTTAAAATTGATAATTAGTTTAAAATAATTTAAATTGGGTTAAGTAGATTTAAAATAGATTAAAATAGTTTAAGTATTCAAAATGGTTTATATAACAGAGTAATTTGGAAAACAAATTAAAATAGCTTCAAAATCAATCCATTTCAATTATAACTTCCCAATTCAGATCAATTCCAATTTCCATTCTACCGATTCAATTTCGATTTCAATTCAAAAACCAATGTCAACTTTTACTTCAAATCAATTCAATTCTACATTCACCTTTAATTAATTCAATTTCAATTTATATCGATTTGGAGCTTGATTTCTCAAAATATCAATTTATAACACTTAACAAAATTTCCAACAATATTCAAGTTTAAATCCAAATTCCAAATATGATTCAATTCCAAACTCGATTTCAAAATATCATTTTCATATCACTTTTACTTAGTAATATTCAAAGCTCGAAATAATGTTCAATCTTTAAAATAAATAGATTTTCGAAATTCAATCATATCCAAATTTTAAATTTTAAAGTCACAACTTAAATTATTTATCAATTTCTTTTAATCAAAATTTATTTCAACATTCCAACTCAAATTTTCGACAAATTCGATTTCTATAAATTGATTTTTATTTATCACTTTTAAATCGAAACATTTAAATAAATTTCAAATCGACGATTTCAAAAATTATTAATTTAGCCAATTCGGTGTCCGTATATAATTTTCTATCCTATGGCCAAGTAATTATTTATTTCAATTAAATGTCAGGGATGAGTATATATTACTTAAATTAAATCACAGTATCATATGTATGCATAACAGGATATATATAAGCAAATAAACATCCAAACATTCAAATATCAACCAATAACATCCATCAAAATACATCATCCAATAAACAATACAATTCATGGCAGTTTCATAGTTATCAATGTCAGGTAATTTAATCGCAATTCAATTTCAATTTCAATTTAACTGTCAATTTAATTTTTCAACGGTTAATTCAAATAACAAGCTATATGACAATTAAATTTATATCAAACAACGACAAATAAAATTCATATCACTTCATAATGTCAATTTAACTAGCATAAAGATATTTAGTACGTTGTGAGCGTTATAAAACACTCACCTTGATTTTCCTGTTGTTACCGAGAAGTTCCGGTTTGGAACTAAACCGGACGACTTCCAATTTTAGCCCAAATTTCAACTATCTCCAAATTGATCCAAACCAATTTCATTTCGAAGCTTTCGTCATCACGATCGCAACGCAAAAAGTCTCGTCTCAATCGGACCTCGTATGTGAGAGTTATACATTTTATAAGTTATCGACCTTTAAATTTGTAAAACAATTTATTATATTCAAATGAATTCATACCCAAGCAAAAAGGAGCCCAGCCCACTAACCTCTTCTTCCCCAACGAAACCTGTACGTGAACAAAATGTACAACCCACCATTTGCCGTGCATCAATCCTAGTGATACGGAGCTATAGTTGACGAAATTCGAATCCGTCTTCACCGACGAACTCTCCTTCACGATCTCCACCTCCCCGTACCATCAACATCAGACTCGGCCACCACTCAGAAGTCGCGACCTGGAGACCCCAAGCACGAACGCGAGCAGGTCGCGCGTCCCAAACCCTAACCGCACGCCACCAAAACTTGCTCCGAGATGCTATCTTCGACGACGAGTTCAAATCCAAGCTCCGTTTCGCGAATCGATCGCTGGATCCCTCGATTTTCCAAACCCTAGATCGCCACTATGAATGGCCTCGACCCCAAACCTTGCTGCACCCAGCAAAGAGCATATCAAATTGAAGCACTCGATGAAATAGGAATTTTAAAACTGGTTTCGTGATTTTTAGTCGAGTAGAAATAGAGTTATGATTTTTCAAAGTTTCATCATTCATTTTTTTTCCCTTTCTCTCCTTTCTGCCATTGCGTGTGGAACAAAGTAGAGGGAGATGTGAATGGAAAGCTACTGGGACAATGCAGAGTTTACAGCTGAAAAGAAGGGTTGACTAGTCAAAGTACACATTTTAAATTAAACCAATTTAAACGAATTTCTATGCGTTTTGGCTTGCCCCGGACGAACGGTAAATCCGTTTGACTTGAAATTTGAAATCTTACAATAATATCACATTACGAATCCGATGAAACTGGTTTCGTCGAAATCCGAGACCGTTTGAAAAATGACTATTTTAACTCGTTAAATTAATATTAAAACAATTTCAACGCGTTTCGAGCTGCCACGGTCAAACGACAACTCCGATTGCTACGAAAATTGAAATCCGATAATAACTAACTATTACGGATCCAATGGAACTAGTTTCGTCCAATTCTGAGACTGTTCAAAAATTGGCTATTTTCCAGTCGAAAATTAAATATTAAAATATTCAATTTTCACAAATTTATTTTAAATTCAGTTTTAAAAGTTCTGTAACATCACTATAACTCTAATATGATAAAATAAAATTTTACAAATCATTTTTAATCATATTAAACCCGTTACTCAATTTATCCAATAAATTCCAATTTTAAAATCTTATTAACTCTATTAAAATCCAAATGTGACTTACATTCATTTTGGAAACCAATTTGAATCATATTAAATCAAATTTCAAATATTCACTCTATTTCATATATTAAATTTCAATATCAAATTAATCATATCAAATTCGAAATTTAATTTATTCAAACATTCGTAATATTAAATTTAACAAATTTGATTATTCTTAAACCACTATCCTTTGAAATATTCAAACGAACTAATAAAAATTTAACTTTTGAAACGAGTTAAATTTATAGAACAACTATTTCCATTATACCGTTATTGAAATCCCCATTATTAAATTGTTCAATAATTTCCAAATACTTAATTTAAACAATTTCGATTATCCCATAATTCATTATCTTTTGAAATATTGAAATTGAATTTATACGAATCAACTTTTAAAACCAATTCACAATTTAGAACACTATCTTTATTTTACAGTTATTCAATCATTCAATAAGTTTTAAATATTTAATTTAAACACTTTACGTGTTCAATATTCCATATTTGATTTTCAATAGATTTTACTTATCAATCAATTACTCTATTTTACCCAATGAATTCAACATTTATTATCTTATTCAACTTTTCGTTTCAAAGGCATTCACTAAGTAGCTTTTATTTATCGTTACTTGGATAATTATTGTTGCAATTCATTCTAATTATTATTATTTCAAACGACTTACAATTTTTTTCTAACACTAAATCACGAAAACTTATTAAATTAGCTATTTTAATTATCGAAAATTTACGGGTCGTTACATTCTCCCCCACTCAAAACTTTTCGTCCCCGAAAAGGAAAAAGAAGGGAAAAGAACTAAGTATTGAATTCACATTAGATATATTTTATTCAAAGTTATCCACTTATAAAACAATGAAATTCCATTTATAAAGTCATAACTACGCTTCCACTAAGTTACTCCAAACGGCTTCCTAACTTTAAAAGTTAGTAATCAAAACAAGTTATAAAAAATTTTAAAACTTGAAAAATTTTCTAACACCCGGATTTTCGGAAAATTTCGGCAGAGTCTCCTTTGCGCGGCTCGATCGAAAAAAAAAAAATGACAGTATATATATCACAAATATACATCTCATCAAGTGATGAGGCATCCCGCAGGGAAAAAGTGTAAAAATACGATATGTAATCCGAGATATGTACCTTATATATTGTTAGCGAGCATATACGGCTAATATAGCACGAAAGCGCACTCCAAATGCGAAGCAAGCGCAATCCGCACCTACTAAACACTCAATAACTAAGTTAGAACCATGCATATAAAGATAGATCGATATACTTAGCCTACACAACATATATATAACATATTTAGCTTCAAAACTGAGATTCCAATTTTAGGACAGCAAACAAATCCAAGTTTTAGGTCACCAAACGATAAAATTCGGCAACAGAATCTAAACAAAAGTTGTTGTATTCATTTCAGGCTTTCCGGAATGTCCAAAATCATCGATTTCAGATCATTCATTCAAAAATTACGGCCGTTTTACTTAGCGGATACGCCTCAGCCTGGGCAATGAATTGCGCAGGCCAGCGACGTTCACCCACGGTTTTGACCTTCTAAACGACCTCAAAACACAAAACACTTAAAACAAAAGTTTTAGCTTAAGTTCTTAGCTTTCCAGAAAGTACAAGATCATCAAAATACGATAAACCAGTCAAAATATATGGCGAAAATACTAAGGGTGTATACTACAGATTTTTTTTTACTTATTTTTACACAGGCCAGCGAGTAACATTCAAATTTTTAACCTAGTAGACGAAGTAATTTCTCAAGACACTCTAAATAAAAGTTGTGCTATAGTTTCTATGCTTTTCGAAAAGTCAAAGATTGTCAAATTCCGTTCAGCCATTTAAAAGTTATGGTTGTTTTCGTTTCAGCATATATTAGACAATTTTGGATTTTTCTCAAAAATTTGCTTTTATTATTTCAAAGTACAAACCATCAAAACTTCAAATTTTCTAAATAACAATCATAAACACAAAGTCATTTATTTTCTTATTCATCCATGCAATAGGTTTACATTCAATTTGTTTCCGATTTATTCAAGTTTGTTTCATTCTCATTTTAAATTCAAGTCAATTTGCTTCAATTTAAATTGAATTCAATTAGATTTAATTTCACTTTGCCTCAAATCTGAATTTAATTATTTTAAAATTTTATTCCGTTTATTCAATTCCATTAACACTAACGAATTCTACTTATTCAATTATCATCCATCTAACAACCAATGCATATCAAACATTAACATCCATCCAAAATCTACACTAAATCAATTATACATTTCCAAGTCAATTTTAATTTCATACACTTCCAAGTTTATTGAAATTTAGTTATATTCAAATTTTATTAGTTTTCATTTACCAATTTTATATTTCACTAATTTTAAATTTTATTCATTCACTTATATATATCATTCATTTTACAGCTTAAATTTCTTTTATATTTACAACTATCAATAGATCTTCACATTTTATTATTCACTCTCACATTGGTATATTATTTCTCTACTTATCCTTATTAGCATTTTAAACCTTTTAAGTATTTGGTAAGTTATAGTTATGCAAATAGAATGTAGTTAAACAACATACAACTTCTTTTCATTTAAAGTTGAAATTTCAATTAATTAATTCTTAAGTCATTACTTAAATTTCACTATAATTTAATTTCACATTTACATTCACATATAGTATTTCCATTTTATATTAACATAATTGTGAATCACCTTTAAATGTTAATTTAAATTCTAATTATTTACTAACAATTTTATTTATATTTGCAAACCATTAATTAAATGCATATTTTATTATTCAAACCTATACTTGTATATTATCCAATTAACAATTCATATAACATTTTTGAACTTCTTAAATGTTTTGGTAAGTTATATCTATGCTATAGAATGAAATTTAATACTATTCGAGTTTTACAGTTTCAATTTTATTTTAAGTTCATAATTTCCTAATTCTAAGGATTTCTACTTCAATTGATATTTTCACTTAGCTCTTGGGTTCATTTCTCATTTCACAATTCAGAAGTTCCTTAATGATTCAAGTCTAAATTCATTTCAATCATAAAAAAAAAATCATTAATTTTGAAAGGACTTAAGAATTCCAATCCCGGTTTCATTTCAAATCAAGTTTTGAAATAATATATACTTATATAATATATATATATCAAATCATACTATAGAGAATGCAAAACAACATAAAATTTGAGTCAAAACAAGGTTTAGACAAGCTATTAAGTGGTCTCCCCCACTTGGACTCTCGAAAATAAACGCCGATGATGCGTGCACTCATCACCGAAATCATTTTCTAGCGTCAAGAGAAGGGAATATAACACTTATCATAAAAAAAAAAATCCTTCGAAAACAATTTCAACTCAATTATACTATCATATAATACTCATATTATGTTTTTCATATTCTTGTAAGTCAATTTCAAGCACCGGAATTTAAATTCCCAAATCCATGTTAAAATTCATTTATATTCATTATCAATTGTGTTTACAAGATTTCATTTTCCTAAATCCATTGTTATTTAATCAATTGTTGTAAATATTGACTGATCAAACAATAACGATAATAATCTAATATTATCATCTCCTAACAATCAATTCAATCAAAATGAATAAATATTCAAATAATTCTTTTATATAAAATATGTTCCAAAACGATATTGTGTTGGTTTGTCCTATTCGAGTGTTTAGAAATTCCTATCGACGCCTTGGCGTCCCAAGTATCAACCAGAATTCATAAATACTCAACGGAACAAATTAACACAATATAAAACCATTTTATATCAAATAACAAGTACGCTCTCTCATATACACTCAACTCATTCATATAGTTTACCTCTATTTCAATGAGTTATTCCCCACTAGAGCCAAGGTTTATCGCTAAACCAAAGCTCTGATACCAACTGTAACGACCCGCCTTTTTGGACAGTTTAAACCGACGATCAAATACACGTGTCGATTCCAAACCATTAAAAGGGCAGATGGTTATTAGGGTAATTAAGAAAAGAAAGGGAAATAAAGGAAATGAAACAACACAGAATCTCACAGCGGAAGGCTAAAGTATAATGATAAAATAACAGTTCATGAAGCTGTTAATTAAATGAATACATTTGAAATGAATACATTTGATTATTATTATACAACGTTTATCAGAGTTATACATATACAACAGAACAATTAATAATGCAGCAGACAACATGATGCAAAGATAATAATAGTAATAGTATACCAAATCTTCGTCTTCGTCCTCCGGAATAGATCTTCAAAATCTGAAAACTCAGGACTGACCCGAGCGAAATGAAAAGACAAAACACTCGAGTCAGGACTAAAATATCCTTATGAAAGTTAAATCAATCGTAAATAAATATGAGTGTAACGGCGTCAGAGATGTTTACGGGGTTTGACATCTCATATCCAGTGTCAACGTGCGTGCAATAACTTAAGAGATGTTACGGGATTTTCCATCTCTCAAGGATCCGTGAAACTATCTACTATGTAGTAATATACGCTAAGTAGATAATGCCTATCAGTAATATAAAGTATCAAAATAGCGTTAAGGCGTTACCATAATCCCCCTTAACACATTTTTATATTCCCAAAAGCATATACAAGACCGTAGTTTCCCCAAAACCGGAAGTCACCAGAGGGCAATCCATATACTCAAGGTACAAATCAAAACGTAGTGGTCGCGAATAGGAAAATCAGTATGACAAGGTACATGAGGCAATACCAACTAGGATACTAGTAGTTGCGTGATCCGGACTGATGTTGGGCATAGCCAGCAGCTACCCCAACACCGCGAAACAACACTCCCAAATCAAGGGGTGCACCCAAATCGCATCACAAATGTAATAGAAATGGTATCGAAGAAGTGTGTCCGCTAGAGGTGGCGAACCTCAATGGCCCGGCGCGGCTCCTGTTTTAGTCATGTCAGGGGTCATCCAATAATCGTTCTCTTTCTTCAGTCAACGCGTTCACCAAACCATCCACTTCATTCTGGATCATCACTCCGCGTATAATAGTTATTAAAGTGGTTTTCGGTATCGACAGAGAGTATGTCCATATCCGATCCCGGTCTCTTTAATAACTACGTATTATTACACCGTTGGCTCTTTTACATTTCAAATCGATTCATAATTGATATCAAAATATCATATTCGCTTCAAAAATCAAATCCATTTCAAATATCATCGTATCTTTCAAAATATCAGATTCCATTCCAAAATCAATTTTCGCATCAATATCTCATTTCGATTTCAAAATTATTTCAAATTTCAAATTAGGTTGCAACTTCATTTAACTCAATTCGTATTTCAAATTCAAGATTTAAATATAAACATTTCACCTTATTGACCAGCTTAGGATTTTAGAAAAATAGTTTTAAGTAGTTTAAAAGTAGTTTAAATAATTAAAATAGTTAAAAATACTTAAAATCTTTTTAAAAAAAAATGGATTTAAAATTGATAATTAGTTTAAAATAATTTAAATTGGGTTAAGTAGATTTAAAATAGATTAAAATAGTTTAAGTATTCAAAATGGTTTATATAACAGAGTAATTTGGAAAACAAATTAAAATAGCTTCAAAATCAATCCATTTCAATTATAACTTCCCAATTCAGATCAATTCCAATTTCCATTCTACCGATTCAATTTCGATTTCAATTCAAAAACCAATGTCAACTTTTACTTCAAATCAATTCAATTCTACATTCACCTTTAATTAATTCAATTTCAATTTATATCGATTTGGAGCTTGATTTCTCAAAATATCAATTTATAACACTTAACAAAATTTCCAACAATATTCAAGTTTAAATCCAAATTCCAAATATGATTCAATTCCAAACTCGATTTCAAAATATCATTTTCATATCACTTTTACTTAGTGATATTCAAAGCTCGAAATAATGTTCAATCTTTAAAATAAATAGATTTTCGAAATTCAATCATATCCAAATTTTAAATTTTAAAGTCACAACTTAAATTATTTATCAATTTCTTTTAATCAAAATTTATTTCAACATTCCAACTCAAATTTTCGACAAATTCGATTTCTATAAATTGATTTTTATTTATCACTTTTAAATCGAAACATTTAAATAAATTTCAAATCGACGATTTCAAAAATTATTAATTTAGCCAATTCGGTGTCCGTATATAATTTTCTATCCTATGGCCAAGTAATTATTTATTTCAATTAAATGTCAGGGATGAGTATATATTACTTAAATTAAATCACAGTATCATATGTATGCATAACAGGATATATATAAGCAAATAAACATCCAAACATTCAAATATCAACCAATAACATCCATCAAAATACATCATCCAATAAACAATACAATTCATGGCAGTTTCATAGTTATCAATGTCAGGTAATTTAATCGCAATTCAATTTCAATTTCAATTTAACTGTCAATTTAATTTTTCAACGGTTAATTCAAATAACAAGCTATATGACAATTAAATTTATATCAAACAACGACAAATAAAATTCATATCACTTCATAATGTCAATTTAACTAGCATAAAGATATTTAGTACGTTGTGAGCGTTATAAAACACTCACCTTGATTTTCCTGTTGTTACCGAGAAGTTCCGGTTTGGAACTAAACCGGACGACTTCCAATTTTAGCCCAAATTTCAACTATCTCCAAATTGATCCAAACCAATTTCATTTCGAAGCTTTCGTCATCACGATCGCAACGCAAAAAGTCTCGTCTCAATCGGACCTCGTATGTGAGAGTTATACATTTTATAAGTTATCGACCTTTAAATTTGTAAAACAATTTATTATATTCAAATGAATTCATACCCAAGCAAAAAGGAGCCCAGCCCACTAACCTCTTCTTCCCCAACGAAACCTGTACGTGAACAAAATGTACAACCCACCATTTGCCGTGCATCAATCCTAGTGATACGGAGCTATAGTTGACGAAATTCGAATCCGTCTTCACCGACGAACTCTCCTTCACGATCTCCACCTCCCCGTACCATCAACATCAGACTCGGCCACCACTCAGAAGTCGCGACCTGGAGACCCCAAGCACGAACGCGAGCAGGTCGCGCGTCCCAAACCCTAACCGCACGCCACCAAAACTTGCTCCGAGATGCTATCTTCGACGACGAGTTCAAATCCAAGCTCCGTTTCGCGAATCGATCGCTGGATCCCTCGATTTTCCAAACCCTAGATCGCCACTATGAATGGCCTCGACCCCAAACCTTGCTGCACCCAGCAAAGAGCATATCAAATTGAAGCACTCGATGAAATAGGAATTTTAAAACTGGTTTCGTGATTTTTAGTCGAGTAGAAATAGAGTTATGATTTTTCAAAGTTTCATCATTCATTTTTTTTCCCTTTCTCTCCTTTCTGCCATTGCGTGTGGAACAAAGTAGAGGGAGATGTGAATGGAAAGCTACTGGGACAATGCAGAGTTTACAGCTGAAAAGAAGGGTTGACTAGTCAAAGTACACATTTTAAATTAAACCAATTTAAACGAATTTCTATGCGTTTTGGCTTGCCCCGGACGAATGGTAAATCCGTTTGACTTGAAATTTGAAATCTTACAATAATATCACATTACGAATCCGATGAAACTGGTTTCGTCGAAATCCGAGACCGTTTGAAAAATGACTATTTTAACTCGTTAAATTAATATTAAAACAATTTCAACGCGTTTCGAGCTGCCACGGTCAAACGACAACTCCGATTGCTACGAAAATTGAAATCCGATAATAACTAACTATTACGGATCCAATGGAACTAGTTTCGTCCAATTCTGAGACTGTTCAAAAATTGGCTATTTTCCAGTCGAAAATTAAATATTAAAATATTCAATTTTCACAAATTTATTTTAAATTCAGTTTTAAAAGTTCTGTAACATCACTATAACTCTAATATGATAAAATAAAATTTTACAAATCATTTTTAATCATATTAAACCCGTTACTCAATTTATCCAATAAATTCCAATTTTAAAATCTTATTAACTCTATTAAAATCCAAATGTGACTTACATTCATTTTGGAAACCAATTTGAATCATATTAAATCAAATTTCAAATATTCACTCTATTTCATATATTAAATTTCAATATCAAATTAATCATATCAAATTCGAAATTTAATTTATTCAAACATTCGTAATATTAAATTTAACAAATTTGATTATTCTTAAACCACTATCCTTTGAAATATTCAAACGAACTAATAAAAATTTAACTTTTGAAACGAGTTAAATTTATAGAACAACTATTTCCATTATACCGTTATTGAAATCCCCATTATTAAATTGTTCAATAATTTCCAAATACTTAATTTAAACAATTTCGATTATCCCATAATTCATTATCTTTTGAAATATTGAAATTGAATTTATACGAATCAACTTTTAAAACCAATTCACAATTTAGAACACTATCTTTATTTTACAGTTATTCAATCATTCAATAAGTTTTAAATATTTAATTTAAACACTTTACGTGTTCAATATTCCATATTTGATTTTCAATAGATTTTACTTATCAATCAATTACTCTATTTTACCCAATGAATTCAACATTTATTATCTTATTCAACTTTTCGTTTCAAAGGCATTCACTAAGTAGCTTTTATTTATCGTTACTTGGATAATTATTGTTGCAATTCATTCTAATTATTATTATTTCAAACGACTTACAATTTTTTTCTAACACTAAATCACGAAAACTTATTAAATTAGCTATTTTAATTATCGAAAATTTACGGGTCGTTACAGTAAACAACTTCATGAACTGTATATTTGAGTATTATATTTTATCCTTCCGCTGTGAGATTCTATTTTTTTTTATTTCTTTCTTGTTTCTCTTATTTACCCCATAATAATCCGCCCTTCCGTATGGTTTGAATCGGCACATGTGCCGATTTGAAGCGTACGAAAAGGCGGGATGTTACACGATCTTTCATTCTCTCTCTCTCTTTTCTTAAATCAAAGCCTTGTAACCCTAAATCATATTGGGGAAAAAATATAATTGATTGTAATTGCATATAATATGAACAAGGACTTAGACATGATTATTGCCTTTGACTATTTTATTTTGAACGTTATCAATATAGACTTTCATATATTCGAACTGACTTGCATATATTCAAACTCATCCAAACCGACTTCCATATATTCAAACTCGTTTGAACTGGCTTGCATATATTCAAACTCATTTGCACTGGCTCACACATATTCGAACTCATCAAGAACGAAACTTAATTTGAGGAGTTTTGAGCTATGAAAAACATATATATGCATAATATGGACATTGGGCTGTGGACATAAGAACATATTTCATAATCCATTAACAAGCTCAATGGATAATTGCACAAACATTTTTCTCGTTTTTCATACCTCTTATAGACATATGATGTGACATAGGCTTTTCAAATATCCTGCATGCGAAACTCATATGAACTCATGGGAATACTAATTTCAAATGGCCTAAAAGAGTCACGTGCCTAATGAACCAAAGAGACATGTTAACTTCTACGTGTTCTATCTTAAAGGCGTATGAATATTATGGATCCGTTCTTTAATAATTTCACCATGTACTAAGTCTCAAGTGATAAGTTAGTTCTTGATGTACAAATAAGATGGCGTCAATCGAGTCATGCTTGATTGTGTCGTTAAATATATCCAAATCAAGTACTAATTTACCACAATTGGCATCATGAGTGTTATGCTAGTTTTTGGTCTTACAAAATGTATTTTTAGTAATTAATTATGAATTTTAAAAGTCGGTGGATTTTAAAATGACATGTTTATTTTTCTTTTTCTATTTATTTCTATATTGGTTATTTTTATAAATATTCTATTAAAATAATTATAATATATTTTTAAGTAATTTAGAATTATTTTAACATATCAATAAGTACTTTAAAGGTATTCTTATATATGTATATATAATTTTTGAAAAGGCAATTGACTAGGTTTAACACTAAAAGCCGACGAGGTAGATTTCTCTTTTTGTGAAAGTTAAGATTAATGTTGAGTAGGGAAATGAGAAATAGAGTTCTAACCTACCGGCTTCCCTCCTGAATGAGGAATAGTTAAGTTGGGATGTCGGAAACGTGTTAATCTCATTGTTTACTTACTTATTTAAAAGGTAGTCAACTTTTTTTAACGGCAAAAGCCGATAAAATAGGCTTATCTATTTGTGAGAATTAAGATTGATGTCAAGTAGAGGCTAAGCAATAAAGCTCTTGAATGAGGATTAGTTAAGTCAAGAATGTTGGAAACGGGTTAATCATATGGTTTGTTACTTGTTTATAGGAATCATTAGTACTACAGCTAACACTTAAAGATGATGAGTGGGCTTATCCATTTGTGAGATTAAGAATGAAGTGTTTGATAGAGTTAAAGGTATTCCCTAGAGGCAATTATGTAATTTATTACATATATCTAACTCGTTAACCAATCTTGTTTGAAATAAAAGGTGTTTGCTTTTTATTATATACTTGATATAATATGTTATATTAATTAATTGATTCAATTAAAAGTGTATTTGATAGAAAATCCATAAATGGTACATATTGTGCTAGTAGTTGCAAAGTGGTGTAACGGTGAGTAATTTATCACAATGAAAAAAAATATACCACTTTAAATATTTTTAGTCAAGATGCATCGAGACTATATATCAATGTATCTGTAGAGACTATATTATCTAACGCTCTCCAAATGTTGAGCAGTGTATTACTCACGGCTGTTGGGGGGCACCTAAGAGTTATGCGCTAATAGTTATTGGATAACTATAGAAGACTAGTTCAGTAGTATTCTGTTGGTTAATATTCCCAAGGTCAAACAGAAAATATAAATGTGAGTAATTTATATAGTTCCTTTGAATTGAGAATACAACGAATATTTAATATGAAAGCTCCACCTTGATTACAGTCAAATCATGAAAAGCCTCCAAGGAGTGACTATAGTTGGGTCGAATGGAAGTATTGGAAGTGAAACACTATTCAAGGGAGGATTTGTCTCCTCAGTTATATGGGGTTAGTATCACAGTCAACTCAAGTCAACACAAAGTCAAAATCTCTGGCAAGAGTAGTTCGGTTATTAATTATTGTCATTATAAAACCAAGGATTTTGTGTTTAGACTATAGAGTTGAATGTGGACGATGTTGGGATTTTGACCATTATCAAATTAAATAAGTCCAAAGCGATATAGTTTTGACGAAAAGAACTAGTGCATATAATTGTTATAAATGCGTAACGCTTATTAAATTAAAATAAGGTTTTTTTCGAAAATGAGTAAGCGATAAATTTGGCCATATTATCACACCAGTTGCTAAGTGAATTGTGAACATTGTTGTTCGAATAGTTTGACGTTAATCGTCGGTCGAATTTACACCCAAGAGTCACACAACCGAAACATGAATTCTCTTTAGACCAAATGATTTAATTAGTTTACAATTTTTATAATTAATTATATAATAATATTTATGAAATAGTAATTATGAAATTTGGATGGGATTTGCGAAATAAATTGTTGCATATATTTATAAAAGTTATGAATATATTGATCGATATGAGAAATCGATGACAAAATAGGTCAAATATGATTATACATATTTAGTTTAGGTCAAATGGGCTCATAACTCATGAGATTTGGAGAGGATAGGCATTGGTTTGAGAGGGGTTGGAGTCGGCTAGAACATAGGATTAGGTTTAGAGATGTGTGGCTAAGATGTAGTGAGGAACTTACATAGTTTGCTCTCTTATCCTGCGCATATAACCATTGATCTCAAAACCCTAATGTGAGGTCAATTTTATTTTTGAGCCACCACTTTCTTCTTCTTCTTTCTTATTTTAGTGGCAGCAATTATCGTGCAAAGCAATCCCAAAAAATTCTCAAATCCAATTCAATTAAAGATACTAATTTGTAGTAGAAGGGCTACAATCTCAGATTAACAACCAAGTTGATTGGGAATTATTCTAGGAAGAGAAATCATTGTTCAATGTGTACTCAAAGGCTTCACTAAGAGGTGAAATTTCATTTATTATTATTGTTTTAATATCAAGTTTATCATATAAAAGTTGATATACAATCAGGTCATCTATTTGTATTCGGATCTGCTTATTGTTTAGATTAGATAAGATTTTTGTGGATACATGTGTTTGATACAATTGGATTGGTTATGTGCTTGTTGTACCATTTTGTTTGTTGATTTATTAAATTGACCTTCTTAAAAAAGTAATTTTTAAATTTTGGTTATATATATAGACTAAATGTATAAAGATCTGCAAATTGTCAATATGTGTAATTGCACATATGATTACATATCATATATATTTGATTTTAAAATCCTCTTATGATGATTTATACTTATTATGAATCATAAAATATATAAATATTTTATTAAATAAGTGTATGTGTATGTCTATATATATATATATATATTATTTAATGATTTTGTATGTTGTTTATTATGTATAAAATAATTAATGGTTCAAAATTTTAGTTTTATGTTTTTTAAATTTTCTGCACAATAGAAGAAGATTACTGTAAAATTTTCAGATTGTTAAAATATAATTAATTAGAATTAATTCACTTTTGGCCTACAATAAATTACTTACTTAAAATATAATTTCAATTGAGAAAATTCTAGAAATTTTCTTTAAGCCTAAAATGTCTCTCAGGTATCTTTCGAATTTTTTTAGATTTTATAACTTAATTTTATAATTAATTTTTTGTCCTGCAATCATTTATTTAATAAAAGTATAATTTCAACAGAGAAAATTCAATATATTTTTCGAAGCCTAAAATATGTCTTAGGAACCTTTAAAAAAGTTATAGAATTTTTTAACTTGATTTCGTATTTTTAAGAATTAATTTGATTTTAGACTACTATCAATTATTTAATGATATATATTATTTCAACTGAGAAGATTCCATAAATTATTTATGCCCAAAATGTGTTTCCAAATTTCCTAAAATTATAAAACTTGTAATTTTTCATATAATTATTTTACGTTAATTTATTATGTCAGAAACTATTTTGTTCAATAAAATATTTATACATATATATATATATATTATGTATACATACATACATACATATATATATATATATATATATATGCTTATATGTATGTATGTATGTATGTATGTATGTATGTATATTCATTTATATATATTAATATCTTGTTGTGCCATATTGTACAAGCACATATTTGGACAAATTACGGTACACACAAAATGAGTTGTTATGTTAGTTGCAATGTAAATCCCAACATCTATATACGAGCATAATATACCCTACAAGGATTATCATGTTACACACATGCATGCACGCACACACATATATATGTATATATGTATTTGATACATACACACACACACACACATATATGTAAGTTTCATCTGGTCAATCAATTCAAATTAAAGAGAGAAATGAAAGGTTCATCTCTCCATTTAATGCAATTAATGCTCTTAATTAATTACTTGTTTTAGAGAAAAAAATGAAAGGTTTTCTTCCCTATATATACATTAAATCTTACTAATGCTCTCAATTAATTACTTGTTTTAGGGAAAGAAATGAAAGGTTTCATTCCTTATATATATTAACTCTTATTAATAAATATTAGGTGTATGTGATACACCATACATTTACAATTAAATTTATTTAAAATTCGCTTTAACTAATTTAAATAAAATATATGAATTTATTTAAAACAAATTAGAAATTTCTATAACGACCCGAATTTTAGTTATTTGAAATTGGGATATTTAGTTGATTTTAAATATTGGAAAGTTAATTTATATGATAAATAACTTGAATTTCAATATAGCAATTTATTGGACAATTTGATTGTTGAATTTAATAATTGAAATTGTTTAAATAATTGAATCTTGGATTTTAAGTTGGATAAAAATGGTTTAAAGGCTTATTTAATTCCTATTAATAAGAATGAAGGTAATAAAACTTTTAAACTGGATTTAGAAGTTATTTAACTTATTTTGAAAATAATTTGTTTTAATGAACGTATAAAAATAGCATTCTGGGGTACTGTCTTCGATTTTGATGAAACCAGTTTCAGTGGATCCATAATAATGAATTATAACATTCCAACAAATTTCGTAGCGATAAGACGTATCGTTTGGTCGTGCAAGATCGAAACGCGTTGAAATCAATATCAAAAATCTAATATAATAATTGGATTCAAAAAGCTATCTTCTTCATGTGATCGAAATAGGGCTCGAGACTAGTTCCATTGCATACGGAATAGGGTATAAAATATAGAACGCTAGGTGGCATGTCTGGTTGGGGAGTCCGGAATTTTCGAACATTTTGTACCTTAATATTTTCAAATATAAAAAGATACACACACACACATACACACACACAATATAATTAGACCATCACCATATCCGTTCAAGCCTATGCTCCATCACTATCACCTGTTATGATCCATCACCATCACGTGCCATGCTCCATCACCATCAACCTACACCCTCACCACTGTTCACTGTAGCCTCCCCTTCTATATATATCATTGCAAATTCACCGGAATACGAACGAAAATGAGAGAAAAGCGCAACCTCATCCCACAGTCCATATTATTTTGGACCACCATAAGCAGTATTAGGCCTCGAGTGCAACTAGGAAGATGTTCAACATGAGGTGAGGAAGAACGTAGAGGTTAGGTTTGGTGATTTTGATCAGAGATGGTCGCGGCTGGGGATGATCAATGATCGAACATGGTAGGCTCAAGGTAATGTTATAGGCAAGAGCTGGAGGCTAAGGTGGTGGCGTCGAAAAGAGGGTGACGTGGGCATGCTTTGGCGTGAGTGTTGTGGAGGTCGATGGCATGTGGCGGCGACAAGTGGTGGATGAACGGTGAATCTAGTTTGTATTCGTGACTGAGCTACAGGGCAGGGATGGCGATGGGACTGTTGGCATTTGAGGCATGGTGGGTGGAGTGTTCAAATGGTTGGGTCGTGATCGCTGTTGGGTGGCCATGGCGACGGTGGAACGTGATCAAAGGGGAGTGTGGGTGTGGTCAACACGAGAAAGATGAAGAGGAAGATTAGAGAGCGGGATTTAAATTTAAGTTAGGTAATTATAATTAAGGATTTATGCTATATAAACAAATTGTGAAACTTGTTAATGTTATAACTCTTCATATGAGGTCGAAATCAAGCGCAGCGAGTTGTGTTATACTCGTATCGGCGAATACCTTAATATGGAATTGGTTTGGCAACAAATGAAGCTTGTGGAATTTTACGCTGCATTCGAACATCATTTGAATTCAGACAAAACCAGAATGAGCAAGTGACAACTGGAAAGTTCGGTGAGTCAATCTCACCTTTTTGGTTAACTAGTATGATATATAGTTGATAAAAGTTGTTGAATGACTGTTTGGACGAATTATTATATTTGTTAGTTGGTTTGGACACATTCCTGCCTATTGGAGCAGATGAGACTCTATTACGTTTCCATGTAAGAGCGGATAACCCTTTGTATACGAATCTCGCCTTAAAGAGGTTGATTTATATTTTATGATTATATAACGTTTGTGATGCAGGAGGAAACAGGTTCAAGGGATCCAACCGGATTCCTCAATATTGTCGAATTATTTCAATAATATTCATTATGTGGATTATTGAAAAATAAACTTGATTGTGGACATTATGGTTATAACATTGTTATATGTTGAAAACTAAAAACTAGTAGTGATAGAAAATTGATATTGATATTGGTTAAGTGTTGGGTGGCTATTGGCCTGAAATTAGTAATTTTAAAATAGTACAGACCGTCGTTTAAGTCGGAATTGGTTTTTGAGACAAGAAATGATCTTTAAATCCGAAATTGGATTTTGGAAATATTGTGTTATAAGGATTATTTATTTAATTATAGTAATGTTATCTAAAAGTATTTAATTATAAATTATTTTAAAAAGTTATTCGGTTATAGTAATATTATTTTAAGGTTATTTAATTATATTAGTATTGTTTTAAAAGTTATTTGTTTATGGTAATATGGTTTTAAATAATTTATCGAAATATTAAAAGGTTAATTATTTCAAGAAAATTATGGTTTTAAATTAAAAATAAGGATTTATTAATAAGGTTTTGAAAATATAAAAATGTTAAAGATTAATTACTATTATTATTTCTTAAACAATATTTTGGAATTATTTATTATTATTTTAAGATATTTTAAAGTAAATAATTTCCATTTACTTATAATGTTTATTGTTAACAATTATTATAAAATGATGCGTTGAAGTAAATGATTTTAATTATTTATAAATGTTTTTGAGATCCATGAATGGAGTTAAAAGACTTGGATTTGATAAAAGGTTTTATAAAATGGTTCAAGAACATAAGGAAAGGTTATTTGCAAGGTGAATGAGTTTATAAATGGTTAGATATTTATAAACGAATTTTAAAAGCAGGTTTATAGATTCATAAAAGAAATTTTATAAATGGTTTTATGGATTTATAAAGGCTTTATAAATAATTTTAGAAATGTATGAAAGAATTTTATAAATGGTCCAGAAGTTTTATAAAATGAGTTATAAACGTTTTAAAAAGTGTTATAAGGAGATTATAAATGATTGGAGAATCGAATAAGAAGCAAATCTTTCTAAATTTTGTGGATATACTTATACCATTGAGGTAAGTATATGGATATCTCTAAGTATTGAAATACAGGGATTTGCGAGTATATCCTTGTAAAGGTGTTTATATACAAGTAATTTACAAAGTGATTTTTATGAATGAAAGATTTATTAAAGGAGGCTAGTGATTACTTATGTGTTTAACCAGTGTTGGTTTTCCATATGGAATAAATCCCTGATTAAATGTTTGTTATTTATAGTTAAATAACCGACTATCGAATTTGGATCCAAATGTAACTTTGGATATATCTAGGAGAAACACGTAAGTTATATGGCACAGTCATCTTCGATGATGTTGTACTATGCGTATAAATCTCATTTCGTTCTCCTAGGACAATGATAAGGAAATCCGTCCACTAACGGTTGGGAGGTGATCTCCGATCTTATCTTTGACTGTTTATTTCCTAGAGAATCGAAGTTTAGTTTACCTAAAATTATCGAACGTTGTTCCAAAGAGACCAGGATGGAATTTGTTATCCGAAAACAACTTCAATCCAATGAATGCGTTTCGACGTGAAGACATCATAAAGAGCATGGAATCGAAGATAGAGATGTGAAGTGGAAGGGCTAATTGCTACTAATCCCGAGGGTGATTCAAAAATGGATGTAGTAGGAATAGTGCCTTTGGTTTCGTTCAGACCCAGAATGGACTTGTATGGATGAATGCTATCAGCATATTGTCATTGGAGGGCATGAGAATTCTAAGCGTAAATTTTCCTGAAAGGTAATCACGGCCTCAGGCCTAATCAACCGGGAATGAATAAAAAAGGGGAGATGCAGTAGGGCTAAGTGGGTCGCTCCCAAGTAGGGTATGATCATTCTTATCTAGAGTCTCTATTATCTCTCATTTGTACGCTTCAGGGCCCATTAACGGAGGGGTGATCATATTCATTACTATCCAGCAAGGGGTGGGCCAGTCCTATGTTAGCAGGGACTGTTAGGTACGATCTTGGTACATTGTTTTAGAGGTGTACTGTGACTAGCGGTACCGCAGTAGGCAGTAGCCCAATCATTAGTTGGAATCCATTTTCCAATATGAGCTTTACGATTTTAGTTGTATACCAAATATGTTGAAATGTATTCATATTTTACTTTGACCCCTAGACATTATTATAATGTAGATGGATTTTCTATAGAAAACGTTTTGGTTACCGTAAGATAAGAACCCGTCGTGTTTATGTGCGGAGTGGTCTTACGAGATACCTTTGATTTTCAAAGATTTTTATATAACTTTAAAATCCAGTTAGGTGTGTTTCTCTCACGCTGCTTTTCTAGACCGACTCGAGTGTTAATTTTTATAATGCTCGGATCAGACGGAGCATATTACAAATTAGTTCGGATGCTTGGAGCTTCAGGAGATGAGTTGGAGGCCTATAGTTGTATTCAGATAGATGGATATTTTCTGTTGTGTAACGACCCGGGAATTTCGATCCCGAAATTTCCAGATAGTTAGAAGAAAGAAGAAAAGATAGAAGAAGAAGAACAGAAAAGAATCACACAATCTCACAATCGCAGCGGATAAAATATAATATCAAGAATAATAGTTATACCAAAGAAAAATTATATCTATCAATTTACATCGACATATCAGAGTTACAACAATTTTATACAACATTGGACAGATACAATTGAACATGTCTCAGATATATACAATATCATAGTGGAAACTCTTCATACGTCCCTGCCATCCAGCTCGCCTCTTGAGCTCCGGAACGTCCTTACCTGAATATCTGTAATACTCGGTCTAACCCGAGCATTACATCAAAGTAACACCCAGGTCAGGCTGGAAACCAGCGTGAGTAAACCCAAACATCATGAAATAAAAAAAACATCCAACTCATATAAAACCCGAGTAACTTATATCACTTTACAACTTCGCATGTTGTTATATACATCATTAAATCCACCTGTAAATTTTCTAAGTACCAAACTTAGATTAAATGATCCAGTTCACTTAAATCATCCAGTCCAATATATAGATTTCACATATCAAACCTGAACAGAGTTATTATAGATTACAAGTCGAAGTGGTTTCAGGTATTTACTAATACCCGACTCCGGTCTCTTCGAATCCAATTTCCATCTTAACACATAGATTAGGTGAAACACAATTCAACATTAAGATGTCACTTTAATATAGCAACTTATCAACGACAGATAACCACTCAATCACTATATAAGACAACGGATTATATCACAAACATTTATACCAGAAATATCAACCAAACATTCTTAAGCAAGATTGACAAGTCACCCATTCATATTTAAATAAAATTAATTTCCTTAATCACCATACTTGACAGTAATTAATTATAAACCGCTAATTCATCATTCCTAAATTATCCTTTCTATTACATTCAGCAATTAACTTTTAATTAATTTACCTCATTCATTAATCAACCTTGATTAATCATATCCAGTAATTATTCTTAATTACTATCATTAATTAATTAACCCCTTAATTAATTAATGAATCCTTTAATTATTCATCTCGATTAATCATCCTGATTTGTAAATTAATTAATCCAATTAATTTATCAAAATTAATTACATTAATTAATTAATAATAATCCCAAGTTAATGACTTTCATTAACTTATCAACAATTTCCTTAATTACCTTACTTAAGTAATTAAATTAAATTAATTAATATTAATCACAAATTTAATTCATCTTAATTACTTTACTTAACCTTAATCAATTTATTCAAACCTTTAATTAATTAAATAAATAAATTAATTACCTCATTTAAATTACCTTACCAATTTAATAAAACAAAAATCATTAAATCTTTGATTTACTTTAAAATAAAACATCTCTTATTAATGATTAAATTATCATTAATAAAGCAATTTAAAATAATTTATTATTATTATTATTATTATTATTTTAAATTTGTGTCAAATTACATTTAAAATTTAAAATTTTAAATATAAAAATGAAATCAAACTTAACTTTTACAAAGTTTTAAAAACTTTTTAAAACCTTTTAAAACTTATGTTAAGAATTTCTTATTTCATAAAAGCTGTTTAAAAAAATTTAAAACCCAAATTTATTTTAAAATAGAAATCATATTTAAATTACCTTAAATATTCAAAAAAAAATTAAAACAATTTAAATTTTAAAAATTTCCTTCATTTCTAAATTATGATTCAAATCTGAATTTGAATCTAGATTTTAAACTAAAGTTAAATCTCTACTTTTCTTTAAAGCTCAACTTTAAACTTAAAATATTTAAACCCTTTTTGAAATTGTTTAAACATTTTAATTTATAAAATTTAAATTAAATTTTAAAACTGGGATTCAAACTTAGTTTTGAATCCATACTTAAGATTTTAGTTTTAAAGTTTATTATAAAACTTGATTCAGATTTTACTTTAATTTTATTTATTTTTAGTTGAAATCATTAAGGTTTCTCAAGAAACCTGTAACCTCCAAAATACCCGAGTCTTCCTTTTTATTACTTCGAGTAAAACCATTTTCTTCCTCGAGCTAAATAGCAAATCACCCGAGTAATACTTGAGTACACCATCCCCTGAAACCAATTCAACACCGGACACATAATCATTGCACCATGCATATGCACGGTGGTTCTGGCCACCTCCAGCCACCACCCAGCCTTCGAGCATGTCTCCGACCATCCCTGAATCGCATCGTGACCCTCCAAAACTTATCATTTACTCGAAATCAAATTCGAGTCCCCCAAACCATTTCCTGGAAATAGTGTTGCAACAGAACCCAACCTGTCAATCGGCTCGCACTCCCCTCCCCGGTCACCAGAGAACCGTCACCCCCGACCATGGCTTCACCTTTACTCCATCTTCAATTTCCCAAAGCTGTGTCAAACTCGATCAACTTGAGATTCAATACTGATCGAAAAATCATAAGTAAGCAAAACTAGGTCAACATATTTCTTCAACCTCCCATCGCCACCACTGAGCACTATTCATTCTCCTAGCACTTTTGCCACACCCTCTGATCACTCCACTACCACCACCAAGAAACCCAAACACTCCAATCAACTCGATTACCAGAGTTTGATTAAACCCCAATTTCTGTTCAAACAAGAACTGCGACCTTAATCCCAAACTAAACACTATGATTTTAGTTTTAAAAATCGAATTTTAGTTTAAGTATTCGATTCATATACCTGAGTCTATAAATCTTGAAGATAGAAATTTACCTTATTTTAAATTTGTACTGAAGTTGATTCATTTCCAGAGACAACATAAATTATTTTGACTTAAACATTCTTTTTTTAAAATGTTACCTTACTTTAAAACTTTTCTCCTCAAAAATCAAAATCTAATAGATTTCAAAAGGAAGATAGGAGTTTTGTTTGGAAGTTTGAAGCTCTGATTATAACAGAGTCAAGATATAAACAGTCATAAACATTCTTGCATATATATATGTGCAGGTTCAAACAAAATTCCAGAAAAGAATTATTCAAGCATACATTATTTCATCACATCCATATAAATTTAACACATGCTCCAGATTCAACTATATATATAGATATAGATATATATTTTTAACAAAAGATTACTCACTTTTATTTTGAAAAGAATAGAGAGCCTGTACGTTTCTTTGAACAGAAAGCTTGATTATTAAACTGTTTTGTTGAGTTGAATAAAAAAACAAACAAATTTCATTTTAAAATCAAAACAAGAAACTGTTTAGATAGTGATATATAAATTTCCCTTGAGTGATAATGATCCTGTAACACAACAGAAATACATCAATCTATTTTTTTCTTTTTTTTTCCTTCAGAGGTACATATATTCTATAATACTTTATACATGCAACAAATCATTCATGCATGAAATTATTCCTACAGTCTTGATTTCAAGCATTCCTCAAAATATTGTACTGTTAAACTTAGAGAAGAAGTTTACTCACAAATTTTTTGAAGAGGCAGAGGAACAGGTTTCCTGGAACAGAATGCTTGAAACCTGATGCCCCCTTGAGATTTTTCACTTGTTAAAGTCGAACTCAAATTGAATTTGAGCTGCAGTTTTACTCAATTGAAAGCTCGAAGATGATATAGGTCGAAGAAGACATCAGGTTACAGCTACAGATTGTAAAATGCTTTAGAGGCTTTGCTTTGATATATTCCATATTTACTTGCATGCATTCTTACAAGTGATTACAGGTTTGAAGAATCATTATAGATTCGCTTAGAAAGATTTTTTGAGTTCAGATATTGTTTGCTTAGCTTTTGAATTTATTTATTTTTTTTGAAGAAAAGAAAATAGATAGAGAAAAGTATATGTATTTGGGCTGAAAATTATTTAACAAAAATAAAAGAAAATTAAATCTAAAGATGCCACTTGTTTTAATGTATAACACTTGTCATTTTACTTACTTAATTTGTTAACATATGTTATAAAGAATGATTATATGCTAACACATGTATTTTTCCATGCATAATTAGATTTTTAAAAGCCTTTAAAATAAATTTTCTAATTTATAAATACAAATATTTATAAAATAAATTCTTTTAAAAGAAAATACCATAAAACAATTTATATTCTTAATAAAAATCTAATAAAAATACATTTTAAAACCAAAGTATGATTTAAGGTATATATAACTATCTTTTGAATTTCAATTTAAATACCCAAATTCAAATTTAAATCTCTAATTAATTTAAACAAATACAATTTCAACTTGTATATAATAATTCTTTCTATGTATATATACACAACACAATTACAAATATAAATATTTATTTGATCAGATTCATTTGTTCAATTTAAAATTTCAGTATATTATTTTATTATTATTTTTATTAACCCAATTATTAATTACAATGCCAGAAATCCGGGTTATTACATTCCTCCCCCCTTTGAATCTTTTCGTCCTCGAAAAGGAACGAAGCCAGAATTTATTAAATATTTTAAAACCAGTTAAAATATTCTTTGATCATTTTAAAATACTTAAAAAAACTATGATATTTTCAAAATAGTTTTTATAGAAAATATCATTTTATAACTCGATATTTCAATAAGTCCATCCTTGTTCTTACAGAAATTCGGGCATACGTTGATCAGGCGTAGGACTGAAAACCTATAAGTACTTAGCAGACCCATTTTCAACACCCAGTGAAAATACTTTAGAAAATAATTTTATTAAAAATATAGAAAATGGTTTTTGAAAATAGAGGATATATCTTTGGAGAGAATGCTCTGGAAATCATCACCCCCATCCATGGCCGCAGTTTACCCGATGGTTACGTTGTCGTCCCAACAAAATCCATAGATAACTGTAGGCCTCCCACCCCTCGATTACACCATGGAACCCGCTACAGATCGCAGCTACAACTGGGGTTACGTAGCTATCACAGCAAAAACCCATATAACTGTAGGCATCAGCGCCCTCGAATTTCGCTGCCAAAAGTATGAAACTTCTCCACTCCACTTGACCGTAGATCGCAGTCTACCGATGTTGCATTGCCTTCCCGGCAAAATCAAGTGTAGGCCGTTGGAACTCATCCTCCACACGATTTTCGCTATGGTCCCCACAGTAGATCGCAGTGACATCGAGTTACACTGTCGTCACAGCATAACCCAAATGCCCCTGTAGGCATCAGCGCCCTCGACTTTCGCTACCCAATAATCCTCAGGAACTAGTTTGTCCGGACTCCTCACAGGATCAACTTTAGAACCCCCCTTGGGGCTCAAGGCAGCATCACTCGGTGGTACTCCTGAGAAGTCCATTCCAAGGGAGCGCCTTTTTCCCCAGAGTCATCATCAAAACATTTTATACTATATATATATAGTATCTTTAAATCATACACCTAGTATGATCTCATACAAGGCTCCTTTACACAAAATCGATTATTCCAAAAACGATAATTCTCAAACTAGGCTTTCCAAATTCTCATATTGATTTTACCCAAAAATCAAAAGCCTTTTCCAAATCCAATGGTTCCCAAAACCCTATTTCCAAAATCCTCATATGATCTTTTATATATATATTCAGATATATAAAATCTTTTAAAACTTTGGTTCATTTCAAACTTGTATAATCTCCTTTTATACTTCAAAACACCTTCAAAATCCTTTTCTTCTGGCAAAGGATTCAACAGGGGAGTTTCATTTTATAAAACAAAGATATTTAACTTTGTTTATAAAATATTCAGATTTGATTATTCTTTACAAAACCACCTACCATATCACTTACTTCCACAAACAAAATTTCAACCATAGAAATATCCTATTTCCACTTTATTTCATCTTATATTTCACACAATATATTTTTCATTTCAAAAACCATTTCACATTTCTTATCCACAAATTCCCAGTATCAATTTTATTCAAATCCGTACGATGTACACATATCATTCGTACGCTATACCAATCTGATCGCTCACTCGATCACACAATTTCACTTCCGAACTAGTATCGTCCATCCGACTTCCTAGTGCGGACACATATCGGGTTTCTTGATCAGAAACCGTCATTCTCCTTGCATAGTCATAATTATGATAGAGAATATCCAGAACCAATCAACAATCCATATCCAGGTTCGCCGTCGAAAATCGAGTGAAAAATTCCAACTCGGATCGACATACTATCTCTAAATTCTGTGCTCGAATCTGGATCACATTACTATGCGAATAGAATAACATACGTACACCCTGCGTTTTTATCTTTATTGGTTATTAGTCAAATCAATTCCATTTCTATTCATATTCACTTTGATTTTCATTCACTTACTCACAATTTCCTCAATCCCATATGGATTATCATCTCTATTCTTATCTCGATTGGGTATTTAATCATAAACAGTTTAAACTCTGTCCAGTTTAAATTTTGAAAATAACTTGAAAAGTTAAAGAAATAGATAAGTAGTTGAAAAATAATTACTAGTTTGTAAAATAGCTGTAAAATAGTTCAGTAATTGAAAAATAATTGAAAAATAGTTAAATAGTCATAGAAATTTTAAATAATTACAAAATAGCTATAAAATAGTAATTAGTAGTTGAAAATTGTAATTAGTTCATAAAATAGTT
This sequence comes from Allium cepa, assembly GCA_030765085.1. Taxonomy (NCBI): domain Eukaryota; kingdom Viridiplantae; phylum Streptophyta; class Magnoliopsida; order Asparagales; family Amaryllidaceae; genus Allium; species Allium cepa. The sequence continues at coordinate 607,761,428 of CM060939.1, read as the reverse complement.
AGAAAATTGTTAAACAATTTTCAAAATAATTGTAAAACAAGTATAAGATAATTTGGCTTTTAAAAGAAAGGTTGTATATATAATGAATAGCTTGGAAAAATAGGTTTATATTAAAATGATTTATATTAAAAATAGTCCAGAGTCAAACTACTCGCTTCCCAATCTCCATTCTCATCAATTTAATTTAAATTTCCTCTACCATTTAAATTGACCCAATTCCAATTTAAATAACTTCAATTTGCATTGAAATCTATTTATCCCAATTCAAGTTGAATTCCTCAGTTCTTACCAAATTTAATTTTATTCAACCTTCATCTCAAATTTTACTAACTCAAATAAATTTTAATTGAACTAGTTCAAATTTCAATTCATTTCAACCCCAAGTTGAATTAATCCCAATTTCAAACTCCATTTCCAAATCAAGTTGAATTATTCTTGATTTCTTCCCAAATTCAATACAAATTCCATTTGAATTTAAAAATTATTCAACCTTAATTACAATTTCAAATTATTCAAATCAATCCAATTCAAATTTTCCATTTGAATCTTATACTCATACATCTTCAATCACCATTTCAATTAATTCAAATCAAATTCAATTTGAACTAATTCAAATTTCAAATTTATACCATCTCTCATTCATTTAAACACTTCCAATTCACAACTTAAAGATTTTTTAACAACAATAGGATGATATCATCTAATTTATTTTAAAATATCCATTTATTTTCAATTTCTAGATCTCAAACCCAATTTGAGATCATTCAAACTCTCAATTACAATCAACCATTTAACTTTCCAAGTTAAATCTTAATTTCATCTTAAAATTTACAAATCAGGTTGAACATTCCAACATATTTAACTTCACATTAATAATCTTCCCTCTTATAAGTTCAAAAATTTATCACTTTGGGTTTTAACATTTTTTTTGTAACGACCCGGGAATTTCGATCCCGAAATTTCCAGATAGTTAGAGGAAAGAAGAAAAGATAGAAGAAGAAGAACAGAAAAGAATCACACAATCTCATATTCGCAGCGGATAAAATATAATATCAAGAATAATAGTTAAACCAAAGAAAAATTATATCTATCAATTTACATCGACATATCAGAGTTAGAACAATTTTATACAACATTGGACAGATACAATTGAACATGTCTCTGATATATACAATATCATAGTGGAAACTCTCCATAGGTCTCTGCCATCCAGCTCGCCTCTTGAGGTCCCGAACGTCCTTACCTGAATATCTGTAATACTCGGTCTGACCCGAGCATTACATCAAAGTAACACCCGGGTCAGAGTGGAAACCAGCGTGAGTAAACCCAAACATCATGAAATAAAAAAAACATCCAACTCATATAAAACCCGAGTAACTTATATCACTTTACAACTTCGCATGTTGTTATATACATCATTAAATCCACCTGTCAATTTTCTAAGTACCAAATTTAGATTAAATGATCCAGTTCACTTAAATCATCCAGTCCAATATATAGTTTCACATATCAAACCTGAACAGAGTTATTATAGATTACAAGTCGAAGTGGTTTCAGGTATTTACTAATACCCGACTCCGGTCTCTTCGAATCCAATTTCCATCTTAACCCATAGATTAGGTGAAACACAATTCAACATTAAGATGTCACTTTAATATAGCAACTTATCAACGACAGATAACCACACAATCACTATATAAGACAACAGATCATATCACATATCAACCAAACATTCTTAAGCAAGATTGATAAGTCACCAATTCATAATTAAATAAAATTAATTTCCTTAATCACCATACTTGACAGTAATTAATGACAAACCGCTAATTCATCATTCCTAAATTATCCTTTCTATTACATTCAGCAATTAACTTTTAATTAATTTACCTCATTCATTAATCAACCTTGATTAATCATATCCAGTAATTATTCTTAATTACTATGATTAATTAATTAACCCCTTAATTAATTAATGAATCCTTTAATTATTCATCTCGATTAATCATCCTGATTTGTAAATTAATTAATCCAATTAATTTATCAAAATTAATTACATTAATTAATTAATAATAATCCCAAGTTAATGACCTTCATTAACTTATCAACAATTTCCTTAATTACCTTACTTAAGTAATTAAATTAAATTAATTAATATTAATCACAAATTTAATTCATCTTAATTACTTTACTTAACCTTAATCAATTTATTCAAACCTTTAATTAATTAAATAAATTAATTAATTACCTCGCTTAAATTACCTTACCAATTTAATGAAACAAAGATCATTAAATCTTTGATTTACTTTAAAATAAAACATCTCTTATTAATGATTAAATTATCATTAATAAAGCAATTTAAAACAATTTATTATTATTATTATTTTAAATTTGTGTCAAATTACATTTTAAATTTTAAATATAAAAATGAAATCAAACTTAACTTTTACAAAGTTTTAAAAACTTTTTAAAACCTTTTAAAACTTATGTTAAGAATTTCTTATTTCATAAAAGTTGTTTAAAAAAAGAATTAAAACCCAAATTTATTTTAAAATAGAAATCATATTTAAATTACCTTAAATATTCAAAAAAAAAAAAAACAATTTAAATTTTAAAAACTTCCTTCATTTCTAAATTATGATTCAAATCTGAAATTGAATCAAGATTTTAAACTAAAGTTAAATCTCTACTTTTCTTTAAAGCTCAACTTTAAACTTAAACTATTTAAACCCTTTTTGAAATTGTTTAAACATTTTAATTTATAAAATTTAAATTAAATTTTAAAACTGGGATTCAAACTTAGTTTAATCCATACTTAAGATTTTAGTTTTAAAGTTTATTATAAAACTTGATTCAGATTTTACATTAATTTTTTTTTTTAGTTGAAATCATTCAAGTTTCTAAAGAAACCTGTAACCTCCAAAATACCCGAGTCTTCCTTTTTATTACTTCATGTAAAACCATTTTCTTCTTCGAGCTAAATAGCAAATCACCCGAGTAATACTTGAGTACACCATCCCCTGAAACCAATTCAACACCGGACACATAATCATTGCATCGTGCATATGCACGGTGGTTCTGGCCACCTCCAGCCACCACCCAGCCTTCGAGCATGTCTCCGACCATCCCTGAATCGCATCGTGACCCTCCAAAACTTATCATCTACTCGAAATCAAATTCGAGTCCCCCAAACCATTTCCTGGAAATAGTGTTGTAACAGAACCCAACCTGTCAATTGGCTCGCACTCCCCTCCCCGGTCAACAGAGAACCGTCACCCCCGACCATGGCTTCACCTTTACTCCATCTTTAATTTCCCAAAGTTGTGTCAAACTCGATCAACTTGAGATTCAATACTGATAGAAAAATCATAACCAAGAAAAACTAGGTCAACATTTTTCTTCAACCTCCCATCGCCACCACTGAGCACTATTCATTCTCCTAGCACTTTTTCCACACCCTCTGATCACTCCACTACCACCACCAAGAAACCCAAACACTCCAATCAACTCGATTACCAGAGTTTGATTAAACCCCAATTTCTGTTCAAACAAGAACTGCGACCTTAATCCCAAACTAAACACTATGATTTTAGTTTTAAAAATCGAATTTTAGTTTAAGTATTCGATTCATATACCTGAGTCTATAAATCTTGAAGATAGAAATTTACCTTATTTTAAATTTGTACTGAAGTTGATTCATTTCCAGAGACAACATAAATTATTTTGACTTAAACATTCTTTTTTTAAAATGTTACCTTACTTTAAAACTTTTCTCCTCAAAAATCAAAATCTAATAGATTTCAAAAGGAAGATAGGAGTTTTGTTTGGAAGTTTGAAGCTCTGATTATAACAGAGTCAAGATATAAACAGTCATAAACATTCTTGCATATATATATGTGCAGGTTCAAACAAAATTCCAGAAAAGAATTATTCAAGCATACATTATTTCATCACATCCATATAAATTTAACACATGCTCCAGATTCAACTATATATATATAGATATAGATATATATTTTTAACAAAAGATTACTCAATTTTATTTTGAAAAGAATAGAGAGCCTTTACGTTTCTTTGAACAGAAAGCTTGATTTTTAAACTGTTATGTTGAGTTGAATAAAAAAAAACAAATTTCATTTTAAAATCAAAACAAGAAACTGTTTAGATAGTGAGATATAAATTTTCCTTGAGTGATAATGATCCTGTAACACAACAGAAATATGTCAATCTATTTTTTTCTTTTTTTTCCTTCAGAGGTACATATATTCTATAATACTTTATACATGCAACAGATCATTCATGCATGAAATTATTCCTACAGTCTTGATTTCAAGCATTCCTCAAAATATTGTACTGTTAAACTTAGAGAAGAAGTTTACTCACAAATTTTCTAAAGAGGCAGAGGAACAGGTTTCTTGGAGCAGAATGCTTGAAACCTGATGCCCCTTGAGATTTTTCACTTGTTAAAGTCGAATTCGAATTGAATTTGAGCCGCAGTTTTACTCAATTGAAAGCTCGAAGATGATACAGGTCGAAGAAGACATCAGGTTACAGCTACAGATTGTAAAATGCTTTAGAGGCTTTTCTTTGATATATTCCATATTTACTTGCATGCATTCTTGCAAGTGATTACAGGTTTGAAGAATCATTGTAGATTTGCTTATAAAGATTGTTTGAGTTCAGATCTTGTTTTCTTAGCTTTTGAATTTATTTATTTTTTTGAAGAAAAGAAAATAGATAGAGAAAAGTATATGTATTTGGGCTAAAAATTATTTAACAAAAATAAAAGAAAATTAAATCTAAAGATGCCACTTGTTTTAATGTATAACACTTGTCATTTTACTTACTTAATTTGTTAACATATGTTATAAAGAATGATTATATGCTAACACATGTATTTTTCCATGCATAATTAGATTTTTAAAAGCCTTTAAAATAAATTTTCTAATTTATGAATACATATTTTAATTTATAAAATAAATTCTTTTAAAAGAAAATACCATAAAACAATTTATATTCTTAATAAAAATCCAATAAAAATACATTTTAAAACCAAAGTATGATTTAAGATATATATAACAATTTTTTGAATTTCAATTTATATACCCAAATTCAAATTTAAATCTTCAATTAATTTAAACAAATACAATTTCAACTTGTATATAATAATTCTTTCTATATATATACAACACGATTACAAATATAAATATTTATTTGATCAGATTCATTTGTTCAATTTAAAATTTCAGTATAGTATTTTATTATTATTTTTATTTACCCAATTATTAATTACAATGCCAGAAATCCGGGTTATTACATGTTGTATTCATTATTGTGTTTATCAACAATTATGAGGACAGGCTGTTATAGCTGTCTGGGCTGAAATAGGTTAGTATGCTCTCAGTATATGCTTATACTACAATTTTGTTTTTGTGTAAAGATTTATGGTATATTATATCTACTGTGAGATTCCTTGTTCTTTTGTTTTCTTCTTATCTTCTCCCTTCTTTCTTTTCCCTAACAATCAAGTATTCTGGCATTCGATTGCTCGGCATGTGATACAATGGATATATTAGTGTCGAATTTTCGAAGGTCGAAAAGTCTTGGTTCATTACATTTGGTATCGGAGCAGAAGGTTAAGTGAGAACCTTGGCTTTGGTAGGGTACTCATTAGAGATAGGGTCGGTAGCACCCTAGAATGAGTTTGAGTGTGTATATATATCAGCGCATAGTTGTTAGTGATATGAAAATGTTTTATATTGTGTTGGTTGATCTATTGAGTGACATATGGATTCTGGACAATATGAGTAATTAACGTTATTGGTAAGGATCTCTAAACACTTGAACAGAGCAGTTAGACATGGTATTGTTTTGGAATTGGGGTAAATGAAATAATTTTACCTAATTATATCTTATACATAAAGAATATATAAGAAAATTTTCAGAAATCATTATGGTATATACGGTGTGCTTGGTTGTTAGAGAATGATAATATTTGGCTATTATCATTTATTGTTGTGGTGCTTAAATAAAAGTTGTCATTATTATATGAAAACAAAGATTAACAACACATAAATGATCTTATATAACCCAAGTGGAGTTGTACAAATATATAGTTTATAAAAGTGATTTATATATTAAAAAGAAATGAAATTTCAGAAGTATATTGTATAAATATGATTTATAAAAGAGGGTTATAAATTAAAAGGATTTAAAATCTGGAAATTTGGAAATTTATATCCCATTGGTTTTGGAAATGGTTTTTTGCAAAGTTTTGAAAATAAAGATAGTATTATTTGGTAAAAATTTTTGAATGGAAATATTTTAAAAGGAATAAAAGCATTGAACTCACTTCGATCACTGGAAAATAACTTCTATGATGAGTGCAGCATCATCAACGTTCATTTTTGGGTTTCCAAGAGAGAAATTGCTACCATTTGAGTTTTGTTTTTGTAAAACTAGTTTGATTTTAAAATCCAAAAGAATGATTTGATATACCAAGAGGTTGTGTGTGTGCGTGTGATTGTATATTTATGATTTCAAAAATAAATTTGAAATACTTAAGGTTTAGGTATTAGAACTCTGGGAATTTTCAATTAATTATTTATTGAAAATATGATAAATAAGTTTATACGTTATAAATTTTGAGAATTTATAAGTACAATAATATTTTGAATTATTGGATATGAATGCTAAGAAAAGTAAATTTGAAATTGAATTATGGAATTAAATTTACATTAAGTTAAATAAAATAATTTTTGAAATAAATTGATGAGATTTGAAATGAATTAGTGAATGAGCTAATTAAATAAATTAGTAAATTGGAAATGGTTTGAAATAGATATGAACTTAAGTTATAGAGTGGAAATAAACATATGAAGTGTGGTATAAGATGATTGTTATAAATTTAAGTAGAATTTTATAAAAAAATCATAATGGGTATAGTGTAGAGTGAAATGTGTTAAACATAAAAATTAGACGGAGTTGTTCTTAAGGGATAATTAGTATTGAAAGGAATATACTAAGTAAATAATGAATGTGAATAAAGCAATGTGAATAATGATTGTAAATAATTGAATGTAAATGAAATGAACGTGAATAAAGGAATTTGGTGTAGCAATGAATCAGTTGAAATAAATACATGCGTTGTACGTATATTATTTATTCGCATAACGGTTTGATCCAGATTCGAGTACATGATTTCGAGATGATTTACATCGATTTGAGTTATGATTTTTCACTCAATTCTCGACGGCGAACACTAAATATTGTTGGATCATAAGGTTTTGAATGCTAACAAGAGACAAAAGTTCATGAATCTACGAATATGGCAGATCCGGACTCATCAACTCAAATATGGTTCGCATTGATATTAATGTAACTAGAGTAAAAAAGTAAAGAATCTAGTATAGAAATTTGTTAAAATCTATCCTCAAAGCTCATCACTCACAAATTCATTCACGTAACTTGCGTATGTTTTATAAAACTTTCATATACACACAAGGTTTTAAGTGCACTAGAAAAATAGTATTCAGTCGACCGAATACTATATGTCAGTCGACTGGAGTTGTTTAAAATTATTTTTATATACAGTAGACCATCGACTGAACTGCTTAGGTCAGTCGATGACACTGTGCAGAAAATTTTTATGCACGTTTAAATTCAGTAGACTGACTAAGCAAGTTTAATCGACTGAATATTGCAACTGTTATATTTTCCAACATGCACTTCTTTTCACTAAAAGGTTTCTTCTTCGTGGAATGTTGCATCTCTTAGATTTTGATAGATATCTATTTCCAATAGTCATATCCCCTCACACACTATATATACACTCAAGATTTATAGATTTGAATCACCTAATTTTCTATTCTCTTTTGATCTATAGCACTTAGCATTCTTGAGTTCTATATCTACAAGCTTTCATACAATCATTGCTCATGAATTCATTTCGATACTCTTCAAGAAATATTAAACTTACTATTATTCATACACACACAAATATACACATCTACTTTGAGGATAAAATTATATGAAGGGTGTATTACAAGTGACAAATCTATGTTATTTAGAACACACAAAGTCAAGTTAAATCCAGTTTATAAGAAAGTCATATTCGGTTGCTTAGACGATCAAGTCCTGTTCTGTTGCTCAGGCGGTCAAAGTCCTATTCGTTGCTCAGGCGGTGTAATACATGTTCCTCTGGGTTAAGTGAGGGTTGCTAGCTATAATTCCAGAAGGAGTCTGGGACTGGACGTAGAATGAGAGTCCGAACAATTTACTGCAATTATTATTATTTTATAGTTATTTTCTGCACTAGTTATTTATTATACTCCATATTACTCAATCCTATAACACAATCATTTTCATTTGGTAATACAATATCAAATTTGCAAGCATATTACTCGGGGGAGAGATATTTTAATAAAATCTTATCGAAGATTCACTCATAGAAAATGGATTTGTCATCATCAAATAGGAGGTGAATGTTGGATCATAAGGTTTTGAATTCTGAAAAGAGACAAAAGTTCACGAATCTACGATTATGGAAAATCCGGACTCATCGACTCAAATATGGTTTGCATTGTTATTAATGTAACTAGAATTAATAAGTATAGAGTCTAGTATAGAAATTTGTTAAAATCTATCCTCAAAGCTCATCACTCACAAATTCATTTACAAGACTTGCATACGTTTTATAAAAATTTCATATACACACAAGGTTGTAAGTGCGCTGCAAAAAAAAATATTCGGTCGACTGAATACTATACGTCAGTCGGCTGATGCTGTTTGAAATTTTTTCTTATATACAGTAGACAATCGACTGAACTGTTTAGGTCAGTCGACTGATACTGCACAAATTTTTTTGTGCATGTTTAAATTCTGTCGACTGACTAAGCAAGTTCAGTCGATTGAATACTACAACAGTCATATTTTCCAAGAGACACTTCTTTTCACCAAAAGATTTATTTATCATGTTAGGTTGCATCTCTAAGATTTTGATAGATATCTATTTCCAGCAGTCATATCTCCTCACACACTATATATACACTCAAGATTTATAGATTCAAATCACCTAATTTTCTATTCTCTTTTGATATATAACACTTAGCATTCTTGAGTTCTATATCTACAAGCTTTTACACAATCATTTCTTACGTATTCATTTCCATACTCTTCAAGAAATATTAAACTTCCTATTCTTCATACACACACAAATATACACATCTAATTTGAGGATAAAATTATAGGGAAAGTTGTACTACAGGTGACAAATCTGTATTATTCAGAACACATAAAGTCAAGTTAAATCCACTTTATAAGAAAGTCTTTTTCAGTTGCTTAGGCGATCAAGTCATGTTCTCTTGCTCAGGCGGTCAAAGTCCTGTTCGGTTGCTCAGACGGTGTAATACATGTTCCTTCGGGCTAAGTGAGGGTCGCTAGCTATAATTTCAGAAGGATTATAGGAATAAACGTATAACGGAAGTTCGTACCAGTATAAAATCTCTGATGTCATTTTACTGCTATTATTATTCTACAGTTATTTTCCACACTAGTTATTTATTGTACTACATATTACCCGATCCTATAACACAGTCACTTTCAAATTTGGATTTTTGATTGATTTCGAAATTCTCTATCATAGTATATGGCTATATAAGGAAAATGGAAATTCCAAACCAAGGAACGGGATCTGAGTCCGCACTAGAGTGGTCGTTTGAATGATACTAGTTTGGAAGTGAAATTGTGTGATCGAGCGAGCGACCAGATTTGATATTTCGTACGGATGGTATATGTACATCGTACGGGCTTAAATAAAACAAATATTGAAAATTGGAAAATATAAAATAAAATAATTATGAACTATATGATTGGATATCATTGGTAAATAAGATGCAGGTATAAAAGTAAAAACTAATTTGATGCCTTTGATTTAATAACAAAATTTGGTTGCCCGAATAAAAGGTACATGTTAAATTGTTGTTTGAATTTGATGGTTTTATGATTAAGCCATTTAGCTTTTGTTTCCTTTTGCTGGTTTGGTCCCGTTGTAGCGAAGGTAGTGTTTAGACTGAGACGCGCAAAGGAGATGTTAGAAAAATTTACAAAAAATTTAAAGAGTTAGAAATTTTGAAGAAAATTTTAATAACTAAAATTTGTTTTGAGTTATACCCTGGAACGATTGAATAGATAATATTAGTTGGAAATCTATGAATGAACTTAGAAACCTGGTAAAATTAATAGCAAGGTTTCAACCAATTTGTAACAACCCGCATATTTTACGATTGAATATTTAAATATTTTATTTTAATATTTTATCGTTAGTCGGATTTTAGTCCGAAAAGTAACTTTTTGATACGGTCGTATTAGGACTCGGAACCACTTCCATTGAGTCCAAAACACCATTTGCGGTCTTTTTGAATATGAACTTTGATATGTTTGGAGTTAGTGGAATTTTGTCACTTTTTCACTTTGGGCTTTGGGTTTGGTTTAGCCCATTAGCCAAAACTATTTACTCTAGCTCAACCCCCTTCCCTTCATAATTTTACTTTCATTTCCTAACACTCAAGCTTCATCAAAAATGGAGGAAGGAATGGGAAATTAAAACTCCAAGATCAATTTCATTTGCAAATCCAACATCTAACTCCAAATTCAAAGTGAACCCATTGATTCTTCCTTTGCTCACAAGCTTCTTCTTCATTGATTTTGGGTAAAGGTGAGACGACCCGACTTCCTATCTCCAGGAAATTGCATCATCTTGAAGAAAGAAAGGGATAGAAGAAGAAAAGAAAGAGAAAGAAGAAATAGAACAACATCAGAGAACTCACAGCGGAACGAATAAAATATAATATATCACATAAAATATTACATAGTATCTTATTACATCAGAGTACACAACTTAAAACAACAGATATTAGACAGTTATAAACATCTGTCTAATTATACAACTCAAGAACAACAGATACAATTACCAAACAAACACAGTGGAATCATAATATATCTATACGTGGAAGCCACCTGCTCCATATCTCCTCCAGAATTCGTCAAGCAAAGCTAAATCACTTGACTACTCATACATAATATGAGTACCCAAGAGTTTAATAAAACAGAAAATAAACACTTGGGCCAGACAGAGGTCTGGTGTGAGTAAACGGGTTAAAATTGCTTAACTTTAGAAAAACCTTTGAAAAGAAAAGGTATTACGTAAGACTTCCCACACATAAACATGGAAAAGTTTTTACCTTACGTTAACCAAAATATTTAATAGGAAATCCAGTGATATTATAATAGTGTCTAGGGTTTTCAAAATAAAATACAGAAATAGCTGGAAAGCTTACATCACGTTCCAACATAGTTGGGCACAATCGAAACCGTATAGGCACTTATTGGATTTTGGATTCCATCAATGGCAGGGCTACTAGGGTACCGCCCATCACAGTACGTGGCCTAGATCACCGTACCGAGGAGTACGCCCGCTCCCCTGCAACACAAGGCCGAAACCATCCCTTACTGGACAGTCCCGAACAAGACCACCCTGTAGTTGGCGCGACCAACCACACACTAAGCCGAAATAGAAAGGGACCTCTAGACAGGGGTAAATCTCACTCTCAAGTGGGGGCTTCCCACGAAGCCTTGCTGCACCTCCCATGTTTTAGCCATTCCCGTTTGATGATGCTTGAGGCTGCGATTACCTTTGTATAACACATCTATCTTTGAATGCTCATCGTCCTTCTGACGATGTTCTGAAAGCATTCAATGCATACAAGTTCGTTCCAGGTTCGAACGAAACCGAAGGCACTATCTCGTTGCACTCATATTGGAATCACCCTCGGAGTCAACGACCATAGCCCTTGCACTCTAAATCACCATCTCGAACCTATAAGTACTATTCCGTCAACTCATTACGGAATCACCCACAGAGTTATACTTGACATATAGTTCTTACACCTCGAGTCTTCACTTGCTCCACTTGGATTTACGACCTACGTTTAATTGGAATCGATGTGGTTTTCGGATTCTAAAAATGGAAACCCGATCCCGGTCATACCGAAACCAAAAGCCATTTTAAATGTCCAAGTTGTACTTAAGGGTTTAAACATTTTAAACTCACATTCAAGATGATATATAAATAGATAGATGAATCATATTATCACAATAGATAATTCATAACAACATTCATCTCACAACATCATATCACATACCATAGATATCCAAATCATCCAGTATCAACCAATATCAAACACCCAATATCAATCATCCAATATTAATTGATCATCCAATATCAATCATCCAATATAAATCAATCATTCAATATAAATCAATTATCCAAGACAGAATTGATTTACTTTTAAATCAATTGGATTAACCTTAATCTTTCTTTATTTATTTATTACAAATAAATAAATTAATCATCTCTTAATGATCTCCTTAATTAATCTCCTTTGATTAATTATACTTTAATTACATTCAAGTAATTATCCTTAACCATATTTAGTAATTAACCTTTAATTACTATCATTAATTACAAAAATTAATGATCCTTCATTTACTTCATTTATTAATCAATTATAATTAATTACATTAAACCTTAGTTAATTACAATTAATTAATCACACTTAAATTAATCAACCTTGATTAATATCATTAATTACATTAATTAATGATCCTTATTAATTAATAATTACTTTAATTAATTAAATAATTAACTTATAATTAATCATTCTACTAATCATAATCAGTAATTAACAACTTGTAATTACTTATCTTAATTAATTAACTTCTTAATTAATAATCTTCTAAATTAATTATATTAATCCTTGATTAATTAATCCAATTAATTAATCTTTAATTACTTCACTAAGTAATTATTAAACAATTAAATTAATAAATAAATCCTTAATTAATTACTTTATAAATTAATTACAATTTTAATTATTTACACTTAGTAATTAATCTTAAATTAATCACATTCATTAATTAATTAATCACATTAATTAATTTACTAAAATAATTAAGTAATTAACTCTTAATTACTTAACAAGTAATTATCTCTAATAAATCTTGATTACTCTCTTAATTAATTACTTAACAATTAGTTAATCCCATTATTAAACAATCCCTAATTCATTAATTAATTAATTACCCCATAATTAATTAACTTTTATATTAATCAATTCTTTAATTCATATCATCAAGTGATTAACCAATAATCACTTCAACTAATTACTCCATGAGTAATTACCATTAATTACTTCCATAATTAATTACTTTCATTCTTAATTATATTCAAATATTAACCATTGATTACTTCATTAAGTAATTACACTTAATTAATTCTTAATTAAGTGGTTATTTAAAATTAAATAAATAAATAATTAACTAATTATTTAAAATTAATTAAATAATTAATTAATTAACTTCTTATAATTTCAAATCCTTAATTAATTAAGAGAACATTAAATCTTAATTAAACTTTACTTATTAACAAATCAAATTTAATATTTTATATTCAAATCAAAGATAAATTAATCTTATTTATCTTATAATGAATTATTTAAATAAATCAAATTTTAACAACTTAAACAAATTATCCTATTTGGTTTTCAAAATCATAATGATAATCTTATTTGAAAAATAGGAAATTTAGAAACAAATTTCAAAATTTAGAATAATTTAAAACATCTAAATTAATCTTATTTATTTCAAATATAAATTCGAAATCTTAGGTTTGAATCATTACTTAACATTTAAACTTAAACTTTGATTTAATATTTAAATTCAAAATATCCTTTTAAATTGAACTCCAAAATGTAATTAAATTACTTTCAAAATGAAATCACTTTAAATAAATTTAAAGTAAAATAAAATAAATAATTTTCAACTTATACCTTAAAAGTTTGATTAGCATTAATTTTAAACAACAAGTTTTAAACTTTGCATTTTGATTCCTTTATAAAACTTGTTTATAATAAAATGCTTGATTTTTAATTTAATCAACTCAAGTTTATATTGCAACTTAGTGATATATCTAATTACCAAAACAACAGCTAAAAACCCGAAGCAATCAACGATTTCACCTGAGACAACACCGAAGCAAACCCAAACCCTGCTGTCTTTGAGTCAAACACGCGAATATCCCGAGAGCTTCTTCGAGTTCCAATCGTCTTCCCCAAACGAAATGCTCCAGTGTACACGAATGTGCACGGTGCACATGCGCCACCACCTATGGCCATACTTGGTCGTCACGATGATCCCCTACAACCACAAATCCACACGCGAACCAAAATCCAAACCCAGATCGAAGAAAGCAACCTCGAATCGAACTCGAGTATCGAGCTCGAACATTCTGCAGAAACTCAAGCACAAACCAAACCCATCGCCGACCATTCTCGCCGCCGTTGAGCTCCGCCAGACTCACCATCGAACCCCACATCCAAGCACAACATCCACCCCAAAAACGAACAAGCTCTATCAAAAATTCAAGATGCAAAAGATTCTACAGTTCGGCTGAAACCAACAACTCTAAAACCCTAATCGTGCCAATTCCCATCGATTCAACAAATATAAAAATCCTTTTGCAATTTTTCCTACAACCAACAGCTTATACTCAAGCTATGATCCAAATCTTAAACCAAATCAATGTACAGATATTCAACAATCTACAAAATCCCCAATTTCGTATAAACCCCAAATTCATCATAATTACTCAATTAAAAATTATGATAGTAACATCTAAAATCATGATTTTTCATCACCATTCCATTCATGCAATCAAAATTTGAATTTAAAGTAGTTAATTTTTGACCAAAATTTAAGTTTACTGTAAATTTGAAAAAATATATGAATAACTAATTCATTTAAAACCCTATAACTATTTTTAGATGATAAATCACTTGATTACAAACAATTTTCATTCACAAATTACAGTCCAATTTGCATTCAAAATCAAGTTATTGATTTTAAAAAGAAGAAAAAACAACCTGTAACAACAGTACACATATACAAGCATTCACCATTTTTTTTTGTTTTTTTATTTTATTTTATAACTTACATGCAGGTAAACAAATATACATCATCTAAATCAAATACATTTGCATGAAACGTTCAATTAAAAATTAAATCAAAACTATTTTTAAAATATAATTTACTCACCTTTTTCAATATGCAGGGAACATGGCAGTTTTGATTCATTCTAGGCTTTTGAAATTATTTGAAAAGCTTTGATTGCTTGTTGAAGAAATCCCTTGCATGTTGAAATTTGATGATTTAAAAATGTTGTTGAACTTGGTGTTGATTGCAGATAAACACCACTTAATTGCAGGTTGATATTTTCTGCAGATTTTAAATTTTCAGACTGAGATTTGAAGTTGCATACCCATTTTAAAGTTGCAAAAGATTTGAAGTTGTGGCTTTTACTTTCAACTAGATTTGCAGTTTCAAGAATGATTTTAGATTGCCATAAATCTGAATTAAGAAAAGAAACAAAGAATGAAAGTGTTTGAAAAAAACAAGTTTTCTTCTTTTACATTTATTAAAATTTAAAGTAAAAGGGTTGCCATTAATGAAAGAAATAAAAATGTTGGAGAAAACAAATTTTATTTTGTTTAAATGTTATTTTTATTAAAATCAAAGAAATTAAATGAAGACACTTGTCACATAATTACAAAATCTTCTTACATGTGTTTATTAAAGCAATTAACATGTTTACACATGTCCTTGTATTTTAATAAACATTTATTTAATTTAAATGTAAATCAAACTTACTTTCTTAAGTTACAAAATGAATAAATGTTTACATAAGTATTTATAGATTTACTTTAAAAAGAAATTATTCTAAAACTAATTATAATTCAAATATAAATATACATCTTATACATGTTATTTAAAATTTAGAACTTTTATAAACTTATAACATTTTAAATTAAGCAATTTAAAAGAAAACAAAACAAAGCTTGTTTAATTTTTTTTTAAACTATCATATTTGAAAATAAATAACAAATCTTTATATTTTAAAACAAATGAATAAATCTTTAAATTAACTTTTGAAAACATTGATTCTAAAACAAAGCTTCAATATACAATATTCATACATTATAAATTATCAATTGACTAAATTAAATTTCAAAATAATATCAAGTTATAACATATACTTACATATATATTACAATTTGCAAACTCAATCTTTATTTAAAACACAAGATCTTCTATTCACTACCAGATATTTATATTATAAATAGAATAAAATTTCATTATCTTTGAAAAATAAATCTTATCAATATTTTAAATTGTCAGAAAGATATTGATCACAATTATCAGATTAAATATTTATTAACCTTTAAAAAGAATAAATTTATCAGTTTAAATTAAAATTACAAAGAAAAATTATCAAACCAGTTAAATTATTTACACAGATTGTTAAATTTATATTGCCCAAAATTCCGGATCGTTACAAAAGGTGAGATTTTTATCTCATATCTTTGTCTATAACTATCTTTGGTTGTTAGGTATGAATTCCTAACATTTATTCATGTGCATTTGCTTTTGGTTTGGATTGAATTGGTGAAAATCCCAAATTTTTAGTGTTTTGGGTTCGAATCATTAAAAATCAAATCTTTGATGTTTAACCACGTTTTTGGTGATGCACTGTGATGTCCCGGAAATTTAGGCAATAATTATTTAATAATTTCATTGATAATTATTTTAAAATGTGAAATATTAATTTAATGAATTAATTTAAACTGGATTTTTTCTTTTGAAAATTTTAATTATTTAGTTTGTTTAATGATATTCTTTTCAATGATAAAAATATTTTATTTATAATGTATATATGTTTATACATTGTAAATAGAGGAATTGGTTTTAATTTTAATTTATATTAAATAAAGAATATTTTCTAATTATTATATATTAATGTATAATGTGTATATTGTTTTAAATTAATTTAAATGAGTATTGTAAATTTTTCAAAGGTTTGTTTTAAAAATCTTTCTTATATTTTTATAGAAATAAGTGAGCATTTATTTTGGTTTATAAAATAAATATAGTTTTGTTTTGTTTTACAATAAAAGTTTGATTTGTTTTATTTTAAATTGCTTTTCTTTGAATACATTTAATTCATTCTCATTAAAATAAGTTTATATGTATTCATTTATAGACTGGATGTTAATGAACATTTGTAACATGCTAAATTAAGTTTGAAATAGTTAAGATAAATTCTAATACATATATAAATTTAGAATTCTCTTTTTATTGAAATGTACATGTGTTAAATTTTTAAACAAATAAGTAGACACTTGTAAATTTATTACATCTTAATACAACAAGTGGCAAGCTTATTTGTTTTTCTTAAAATTTAAGTTATATTGATAAGAAAACATAACATTACATTTTGTTAAAACATTATCTTCAAATGAAATCTGAAAATCAGATTTTAGAAAAGGAAATTGAAAACCAAATTCCATCTAAAATTTGCAAAACCAATTCATGTTCAAAATCAACAAACAAATACAAATTTATCTTCAAACCTGCAATCTTCCTCTTCAAAATCTCAAACTGCAAATTACTTCAATCTGCAAACCTATCAACTACAAATCTGCAAATCATTTCTACAAACTTCATATCTGCATTCATCTTCAAATCCACAAATTCAATTCTGCAAAACAAATCAAATCTGCCCATTTATCTTCAAATCTGAGCATTTGAAATTTTGGAGTCTGCATGCAATCTACATCAGCAAGTAAAGCAATCTTCATCAAACAGAAGATCAATTTCTGTAATTTAAATGCAAGTCTGGACTTGGAATTGTGATCTGCTCTTCTGGAGATTGGATCTGCAGCTAGTTTGTTTCTGCATCTTTTAATTAAATGTGAGTAAACCTTTATTTTTGAAAACAGTTCTTCTTTCTAAAATCAGTGCTAAAATAAATATAAGAACTTAAGTTCTAATGCAAACTGTTTTCAATAAAAAAATAAAAAATAAGTAAACCTTATGTTTTTCAAAATGCAGTTCTTTCTGTCTGGATGAATCTTATTGCATGTGTGAACTATAGCCTCTAATGATTGCTTTGAGATTGAATATAAATGTGTGTTTATAAGTATGATAATGCCTGCATATTTGTTTTCTGAGTATTATATATATTTGTTGCTTTTGGTTGATAACAGTCCTTCTTTTCCACTAGATAAATTGATAACTTCCTGTATAATGGAAATTTGACAATGATCACTGAAGGAAATTGGTTAATAACTTCATATTCTTGGTTTTAAAAATAGTTTAAGATAATATTGTTTAACAAATGGACTATAAAAAAATTAGATTACAGTTTTAAATAAACTGTAGGGGAAAGTCATTTCTGTTTCAAAACAGAAATGGAAAATTTGAAGATAATCTGTTAAGCTAGTGAGTTTAGGGTGTTATGATGCTTCATGTTAGTGGAGTATGGATGTATAAATGGAGTAAATTTGGTATTTGAAGATCAGAGGAAGAGAAGAGTTGGAATTGAGTTTTTTTTTTCAGGTTTCGTAACCCTGTTTAAGGGATGCAGTTCTTAGTTTACCCCATCCTCTCTGTTGCATCGAGCTATTTGAGGTTTTAGGAGTTTGTAGAGGGGGTGTAAAGGAAGCTATATCCAAGGTTGTGTCGATGATGGTGGATGGAGGTGGTATTTCTTGCTGTTGACAAGGTTGCAGTGATTTCTGAAGTTTTGGAGAACTTCTGTATTGTGCAAGGTTTTGACCCGTGGTAGAACTCGGGGTTTTGTGAAATTATCTCGAAGCAAGGAGTAGGGAAACTCGAAGTAATAGGAGGGGTTTCTCGGGTATTTGGATTGCAGGTTTAAAGTCTGTAATTTTACAGTTTTTAAAATCTTGAATGAAACTCTTATTTTAAAGATTTAAAATTGAATCAAATATAAGATTTATACTGAATTCAAATGTAGCTTTGAATTCAAAGTTTTAAAAAAAGTAAAATCTTAAATTTGAACAAGATTTAGATTCAGTTTAAAGCAAGAATTTAAAACCATAGAGTTTGCAGTTTTTAAAAAAAAAATGTTGATTGAGATTCAAAACTTTAGTGCAGTTTGATTTAAGAGAGAGTTAAATCTGAATTCAAATGGAGTTTGAGTTCAAGGTTTTAAAAATGGAATTTTTAGATTTTAAATAAGTTTTAATTCTGTTTTAAATTAAAATTTAAAGCAGTTTCAGGTTTTAGCCTGAGAAGCTTTGCAGTTTTAAATTTTTGAAATAAATTCATATTTTAAGTTGAAACTTGATTCAGGTAATACTTGAATCTGAATTCAAATATAGTTTTGAGTTCAAATATTTTCAAAAATGAAATCTTAAAATTTAAATTCAGTTTTAAATAAAAATTAAAATAGTTTGCAGGTTTTAAACCAGAGGATTATGCAGTTTTAATTTTTGAATGAATCCATCTTTTTAAAATTGGATTTTGATTCAAGCATAAGATGTAACTGAATTCAAATGTAGCTGTGAATTCAAGGTTTAAAAAAATAAAAAATAAAAAATGAAAATCTAAATTTAAACAGTTTTAAATTCAGATTTGAAGACAAGTCTAAAACAGTTTCAGGTTTGTTTTTTTTTTAAACCAAAATTAGATTTAAAAACAATTTTGTAAGTTTTAAAGGTATGAACAGATTTAAATGTTGAAGTAAAACTTAAATTTGTTTTTGAATTCAGATTAAAAACTGTTTTCAAGTTACTTAGAAACCAGTTTTGAATTCAGCAGTTTGTAAATTTAAAAATGAATGAACATATTTAAAAGTTTAAAAGAAATTGATTTCAAATAAGTTTAAACCTGAAAGAATTTAGTTCCTTTAGTATTTGAAAGTATTTGAAGTAAAATATGAAGTGGATTTAAATTTGAAAGTTCAAATTAATCAGTTTATTTCAATGCTTAATTTATCAAGTAATTTAGTTTTAAATCTTTCTTTATATTTGAGTGATGAGTGTTGTTTAAACATTCATTTTTATTTTATGGTTTATAATTATTTTTGGAATTAATGTTTAAATAATTAAACATTTGAATCTTTAAATAAAATTGGAATTTGAATTAAATTTTTAGAAATGTATTGTTCTAATACATTTTGAATTTAAATGAGTCATTTGATAGTAATTTGATTATTTTGAAAATCTTTAAGATGATTAAGGGTTTACTTAATTATTTGATTTTGAATAATGGTTTAGATTAATTTTGATAATTAATCTAATTCAAATTTTCTTAAGTATATAATGAATGAAATGATGTTAATTAATAATTGGTGATAATTATCTAAGGATAATTAAGTAATTAATTAATGTTAATAAATTTTAATATTGTGATTTGTTAAGTTAATTAATTCAGTTTAATTAATTTTAATAAATCATTTGATGATTTTAGAGTGTAATTACTTAATGTAATTGTGGAGCAGGATTACTTAGAGAAGTAATATTGATAATTACTGAAATGTAATTAGTAATTTGGATAATTACTTATGTAATTAATTAAGAAATTAATTAATGATTAATGATTTGTTAATTAATTTATAATTGAGTAATTAAAGATAGTTAATTACTTAATTGGATATTAATCAAGGTGATTAATAATTAGATTAATTATTAAATGAAATTAATTTTAATTATGTAATTTATTTAGATATTAGAGATCATTAATTATTATAATTAATGATGTAATTAAGGATTGTTTGATTAATTATAATTAATTAAGTGATTAATTAATTGTAATTAATTAAGGATAAATATAATTAATTATAATTAATTAATAAATGAGTAATTAGATGTTAATTACTTATGATTAAGGTAAATTAATTTAAGAAATTAATTTAATACTAATTACTTATTGTAATTAGTGAATGATTAATCAAAGATGTTTGATCAAGTTAAATACTTAGGAAGTGAATTAATTAACTGGGTTAAGTAATTAATGGATGTTAAGCAGGATTTAAATGAGTAATTAATTTAATTTATTTAAATTAATTAGAGATGGTTGTAATTAATTTAATTCATTTTAAATTAACTATAATTGATGGTAATTAAATCATTGCTTATGGATGTTATTGATTGAATGGTTGTGATCTCAGTGATGAGATGAGTCGTATCTATATGATATGAATGTTTGGTTTAAGTATGATGGTTTGTGATGGATTATTTGGTTGTGATGATTATCTATTTGTGATGATACAGATTATCTGTTATGATATGAATATGATTATCTATTATTAGATGTAGTTTATCTATCTATGTGAAATAGATAATAATGAAATGAGTTAATTGTTTAAAACCCTTAAGTACAACTTGGACATTAAGATGGTGTTTGGTTTCGGTGAGACCGGGATCGGGTTTCCATATTTGGATATCCGAAAACCACATCGATTCCAATTAAACGTTAGGTCGTTAATCCAAGTGGAGCAAGTGAAGACTCGAGGTGTAAGGGCTATACGTCAGTATAACTCTGTGGGTGATTCCATAATGAGTTAGACGGAATAGTACTTATAGATTCGAGATGGTGATATAGAGTGCAAGGGTTATCGTCGTTAACTCTGAGGGTGATTCCAATACGAGTGTAACGAGATAATGCCTTCGGTTTCGTTCGAACCCGGAACGAACTTATATGGATTGAATGCTTTCAGCACATCGTCAGGTGGACGATGAGCATTCTAAGATTGAGATGTCCTATAAAGGTAATCGTAGCCTCAAGCCTCATCAACCGGGAATGGCTAAAACAGGGGAGGTGCAGCAAGGCTTCGTGGGTAGCCCCCACTTGAGAGCAAGATTTACCCCTGTCTAGAGGTCCCTTTATATTTCGGTTGTGTGGCAGTTGGTGACGACCAATCTACGGGGTAGTCTTGTTCGGAACTGTTCAGTAAGGAACGGGTCCGGCTTTGTGTTGCAGGGGATGAAGGGAGTAATCCTCGGTACGGTGATCTAGGCCACGTACTGTGACGGGCGGTACCCCAGTAGCCCTGCCATTGATGGAAACCCATTTTCCCTACGAGACCCTACGGTTTTGATTGTATTACCCACTTTTGTGGCTAGTAGCTGGAATTTAATCATGTAACAATTTCGGCTATTTCT
The DNA here is from genome assembly GCA_030765085.1 of Allium cepa. Taxonomy (NCBI): domain Eukaryota; kingdom Viridiplantae; phylum Streptophyta; class Magnoliopsida; order Asparagales; family Amaryllidaceae; genus Allium; species Allium cepa. The sequence continues at coordinate 607,739,349 of CM060939.1, read as the reverse complement.
TATTTACTTGAAAACCCTAGACACTATTATAATATCACTAGATTTCCTATCAAATGTTTTGGTTAGCGTAAGGTAAAAACTTTTCCATGTTTATGTGTGGGAAGTCTTACGTGATACCTTTTGTTTTCAAAGGATTTTCTAAAGTTAAGCAACTTTTAACCCCGTTTACTCACACCAGACCCATGTCTGACCTGAGTGTTTATTTTCTGTTTTATTAAACTCTTGGGTACTCATATTACGTATGAGTAGTCAAGTGATTCAGGATTGCTTTGATGAGTTCTGGAGGAGATAATGGAGCAGGAGGCTTCAGCGTGTAGATATATGTAGTGATTCCGTTGTGTTTGAGTTGTATCTGTTTCTCTGATGTACTTGAATTGTAATAGCTAGACAGATGTTTATAACTATCTAGTTTGTGTTGTATTAGCTATTTAACTCTGATGTATATGATACTATGTAAAGTTTTATGTGATATATTATAATTTATTCAATTCCGCTGTGAGATTCTGATGTTGTCTGTTCTTTCTTTCCTTTCTTTTCTCTTTTCTATCCCTTTCTTTCTTCTTAGCGATGCAACTTCCTGGAGGAAGGAAGTTGGGTCGTTACAATGTGGTATCAGAGCATTAGGTTGAGTGAATACCTAGGCTCTGTTGTAGTGTCTTTCTTGAGAGAGCGTATTTGTAATTTTGAATATATATATATATATATATATATATATATATATATATATATATATTTCTGCCTATTTGTTGGGTTACATGTTCGGGTTTTCCAATATAAGTAATAAAGGTAGATAGGGTAGTGGTGTGTGTAACACAACTACCAATGGTTGGAGTTCGAGTGTTTGAGGTTGGAAGTGATCTGCTAGGGCAGTGTTGGGCATCTTGAGTAAGTTCTGCAGTTAGGTGTGAAGGATTTCACTAATCTCTGAAGGAAATCTTTTAAGATTCGGAGTATATTTTTGGATGTAAGCTTGGATAAACTCGTATGAGTGGATTTTCTTGAGTTTGGATCAGTGGAAGTGAAGAAGCCAGAATTGGTATTTTGGCAACCTTAGGAAGGAGTTCTGTCTGTATTTGAGTTTTGAGATTCAGTTTGGCAGAGTGTTTTGAGCTTGGTTTGGGAGCGAGTTTCCTGAGAGATATATGTCTATTAGGAAGGCTCTATTGTGAAGAGGCTGGTGTAGCTTTGTGGTTCGATGAGCTTTTTGGATAAGGAAGTTTTGGCAGCAGTAGCAGCAGTGAGTGGCCTGTTCTTCGATGGTTTAGAAGACTCTGTGATTCTTCTGTCAGTAGTCCGGGCAGATGGTGTAGCTTGTCCTTTTCTTCTTGAAGCTCAGCTGGGTGTGATGTTAGTGGTTAAGAGGTGGATCACTAGTTTCTTCTTTTGAAGGCTTTAGCTGTTCTGATTGTTGAAGTGAAAACGATTTCTTGGAATCTGAACTGAGTGGAATCGCAAAAGTGATTTGCGATGGTTCGGAGGTTCTCTGAGTAATTTTTGCTGTGTGTTTGTGACTGAATCGGATAGGTCACTGAGATTTTATGGAATTTGATGAACCATATTCCGAGATAAGTTGATCAAGTTTATACCTGTGTTCATCAACAGCATTCTTGAATCAGAGTTGCGCAGTGGAAGCATGGTGGCAGCTATTCCATAATTGAAGGCAGCCTAGGATCGATAGGAGAGATTTGTGGATATGAGTATTAGATCCTTCTGTTCTCTCTTAAGGATTAAGTGATTGTTCTACGAGATTGAATTGCCAGTTCGGATGGCTAGTATTTATTTTGTTTTCACGTATCTCTAAGGGAGTACGTGTATGGTTTATCTCTGGTTTTGGAATCGGTAGTTCTGAGAGGTTTCGGAATTGATCAGGACTTGTCTGTAGTCCTGTAATCTGTTTAGATTTGGAGATCTAGATATATAGGAGCTCTAGATCTGAGTGGTGTAGCTAGTTTAGATTTTATAGGACAAGTGTCCCGGTGTTTGTACTTGGGAAACTCCAGGGAATCTTATCCATAATTTTTGTCTGGGTAATTAAAATTGTTTGTTTGAATTTATTGTTATGGTTGCTAGTATTTGGTTGATAGTATATGTTTGCTCTTTTTAAATTTAAAATCTGTATGGGATTATTAAATTACCTTTGCTTTTAAATTTCGGGGACGAAATTCTTTTAAGGGGGGAGGAATGTGATGTCCCGGAAATTTAGGCAATAATTATTTAATAATTTCATTGATAATTATTTTAAAATGTGAAATATTGATTTAATGAATTAATTTAAACTGGATTTTTTCTTTTGAAAATTTTAATTATTTAGTTTGTTTAATGATATTCTTTTCAATGATAAAAATATTTTATTTATAATGTATATATGTTTATACATTGTAAATAGAAGAATTGGTTTTAATTTTAATTTATATTAAATAAAGAATATTTTCTAATTATTATATATTAATGTGTAATGTGTAAATTGTTTTAAATTAATTTAAATGAGTATTGTAAATTTTTCAAAGGTTTGTTTTAAAAATCTTTCTTATATTTTTATAGAAATAAGTGAGCATTTATTTTGGTTTATAAAATAAATATAGTTTAATTTTGTTTTATAATAAAAGTTTGATTTGTTTTATTTTAAATTGCTTTTCTTTGAATACATTTAATTCATTCTCATTATAATAAGTTTATATGTATTCATTTATAGACTAGATGTTAATAAACATTTGTAACATGCTAAATTAAGTTTGAAATAGTTAAGATAAATTCTAATACATATATAAATTTAGAATTCTCTTTTTATTGAAATGTACATGTGTTAAATTTTTAAACAAATAAGTGGACACTTGTAAATTTATTACATCTTAATACAACAAGTGGCAAGCTTATTTATTTTTCTTAAAATTTAAGTTATATTGATAAGAAAACATAACATTACATTTTGTTAAAACATTATCTTCAAATGAAATCTGAAAATTAGATTTTAGAAAAGGAAATTGAAAACCAGATTCCATCTAAAATTTGCAAAACCAATTCATGTTCAAAATCTACAAACAAATACAAATTTATCTTCAAACCTGCAATATTCCTCTTCAAAATCTCAAAATGCAAATTACTTCAATCTGCAAACCTATCAACTACAAATCTGCAAATCATTTCTACAAACTTCATATCTGCATTCATCTTCAAATCCACAAATTCAATTCTGCAAAACAAATCAAATGTGCTCATTTATCTTCAAATCTGAGCATTTGAAATTTTGGAGTCTGCATGCAATCTACATCAGCAAGTAAAGCAATCTTCATCAAACAGAGGATCAATTTCTGTAATTTAAATGCAAGTCTGGACTTGGAATTGTGATCTGCTCTTCTGGAGATTGGATCTGCAGCTAGTTTGTTTCTGCATCTTTTAATTAAATGTGAGTAAACCTTTATTTTTAAAAACATTTCTTCTTTCTAAATCAGTGCTAAAGTAAATATAAGAACTTAAGTTCTAATGCAAACTGTTTTCAATAAAAAATAATAAGTAAACCTTATGTTTTTCAAAATGCAGTTCTTTCTGTCTGGATGAATCTTATTGCATGTGTGAACTATAGCCTCTAATGATTGCTTTGAGATTGAATATAAATGTGTGTTTATTAGTATGATAATGCCTGCATATTTGTTTTCTGAGTATTATATATATTTGTTGCTTTTGGTTGATAACAGTCCTTCTTTTCCACTAGATAAATTGATAACTTCCTGTATAATGGAAATTTGACAATGATCACTGAAGGAAATTGGTTAATAACATCATATTCTTGGTTTTAAAAATAGTTTAAGATAATATTGTTTAACAAATGGACTGTAAAAAAATTAGATTACAGTTTTAAATAAACTGTAAGGGAAAGTCATTTCTGTTTCAAAACAGAAATGGAAAATTTGAAGATAATCTGTTAAGCTAGTGAGTTTAGGGTGTTATGATGCTTCATGTTAGTGGAGTATGGATGTATAAATGGAGTAAATTTGGTATTTGAAGATCAGAGGAAGAGAAGAGTTGGAATTGAGTTTTTTTTTTAAGGTTTCATAACCCTGTTTAAGGGGTGCAGTTCTTAGTTTACCCCATCCTCTCTGTTGCATCGAGTTATTTGAGGTTTTGGGAGTTTGTAGAGGGGGTGTAAAGGAAGCTATATCCAAGGTTGTGTCGATGATGGTGGATGGAGGTGGTATTTCTTGCTATTGACAAGGTTGCAGTGATTTCTGAAGTTCTGGAGAACTTCTGTATTGTGCAGGGTTTTGACCCGAGGTAGAACTCGGGGTTTTGTGAAATTATCTCGAAGCAAGGAGTAGGGAAACTCGAAGTAATAGGAGGGGTTTCTCGGGTATTTGGATTGCAGGTTTAAAGTCTGTAATTTTACAGTTTTTAAAATCTTGAATGAAACTCTTATTTTAAAGATTTAAAATTGAATCAAATATAAGATTTATACTGAATTCAAATGTAGCTTTGAATTCAAAGTTTTAAAAAAAGTAAAATCTTAAATTTGAACAAGATTTAGATTCAGTTTAAAGCAAGAATTTAAAACCATAGAGTTTGCAGATTTTTTAAAAAAATGTTGATTGAGATTCAAAACTTTAGTGCAGTTTGATTTAAGAGAGAGTTAAATCTGAATTCAAATGGAGTTTGAGTTCAAGGTTTTAAAAATGGAATTTTTAGACTTTAAATAAGTTTTAATTCTGTTTTAAATCAAAATTTAAAGCAGTTTCAGGTTTTAGCCTGAGAAGCTTTGCAGTTTTAAATTTTTGAAATAAATTCATATTTTAAGTTGAAACTTGATTCAGGTAATACTTGAATCTGAATTCAAATATAGTTTTGAGTTCAAATATTTTCAAAAATGAAATCTTAAAATTTAAATTCAGTTTTAAATAAAAATTAAAATAGTTTGCAGGTTTTAAACCAGAGGATTATTGTGACATCCCGGTCTTTTCAACCATTCGCATCCGCACATGTCGGACTTGAATTGCTCAAAATACCGAATTGTAAAATAAATTTGGCAAAACATAACATAAACAGTAAATAAATAAATCACAGATCACAAACACAGAGTAGTAAATGTAGCGGAAGCAAAGAGATAGTAGTTCATGAAGCTACTATGTAAATACATCAGAGTTAAACAAGATGCAATAGAAGTTCAATACAATAATCAAATGCACAGCTGAATACATCACTGGAATCAACTGAATAACTGGAATCAACTGAATAATTGGAATCAACTGAATAACTGGAATTTGAAGTAGATAGCTGGATCTTCAAGCAAAGCTCCAACTCCGAAGATGAGTTTCCAATGCTGTATCACTCAGTCTGACCCGAGCGTAAAGCAAAACACAAAACACTCGAGTCAGGACATACATACTTATATAATGTAAGCTAAATCAAGTGTACTGTAATAAAGAGCAAGTAACCTAAAGGATGCTTGGGATCGCCCATCCTCTAAGGATCCGTTAAACTATTTACTATGTAGTATATGGCGCTATTATAATAGTGTCTATATTAAAATAAACTTACTTTTTAATAGCGTTAAGGGGTTACCCATATAGCCCTTAACACGTAATAGTCCCAGTAGTCCGTCCAATATCATAGCCCCTCCTGATCGGGAAGCCACTAGAGGATACCACACGGGCTACGGGAGAAAACCAAACTCGTACAAGGCTCGATATGGTAGGTGACACGGCACAACTAGGCAATGCCAGGGTAGATATACCAATTACGCTTCCGGACCGATGGTAACGCGAAGCCGCAGCAACCGCCCACCTCGAACAACACTCCCAAATCAAAGGTGCGCACCAAAACAATCACAAGAGTAATAGAATGGCATACGAAGAAGTGCGTTCGATCAGAGGAGCTACCTCATTAATCCGTCAATCGCTCCTGTTTTAGCCACCTTAAGCCAACTCACGGGAGTCGGGTCCACGTATATACCTTTCAAGAAACCGTCACCACCAACCTACTTCATTCTGGAATCTCCACCGCGTACACGGTTAGTCAAAGTGGTTTTCGGTATCGACAGAGAGTATGCCCATATCCGATCCCGGTCTCTTTGCCAACCAAACGTTATTATAACCCGTGGTTATAGTTTGAAAAATGGTATTTATATTTTTCAAATCAATATATATTTCAAATACCTTTAATTTCAAATCCTTGATTTAAAACATTTCCTTTGAAGATATACCATTTCAATTTATTCAATTAAATTTGGAATTTATTGCTTTTATCAAAAGAATAGAAATCAATTTTCTTCTTTTAAATCTTTCCAAACTCAATTTCTTACTTTATTAGCAATTTCATATTTAAATTCCAAATCTTAACGTATTCCCAAAATAGAGATGAAATTTTAAATAAATCAATGTTAAATCAATTTCACTTCTACAGCATCTAGGAAATGCTATCCAAAGTATGGGTTTAAAATAGTCAAGTTTCAAAAGACAGCAATTAAATGCTGTAGTAGACTTTTAGCTAAACATCAAATTTCAAATATAACTTATTATTTATTATTTCTGTATTGAAATCTTTACCTTTCCAAAATATAGAATTTCTAAACAAGTTATATTCCAAAATTTTAACTCAACATTTATTTATTTAACCCCTTTTAAATCATTGTAAATCTCATAAAAATCCTTTATATAATTTGAATTAGAATATCATCAAATTTTAAATAATTTAAAATAATTTCAGAAAATAATATATAAACCACGGGCCTGTATAAGATTTTCTAGCCTAGGTCAAGTGAAACGGATTTATATCATTTCAATCCGATATTTACACAACCCCGGGTTCTATCAGTTCGAACCCGCAATCCCAAGACAATTTACAGCAGTTAACAGAACAAGTGAACAATAATAATAAATTAGGCCTATCATTTCAGCCCATACCATCTATAATAACAGGGAACTTGCAATGGTGATTTAAGCAGTAAATAAACAATAACATAACTGCAGAAATAATATAACAGATAATACTGATGAGGTGTCAATTTAAATGGGGTCCATCATTCTATATTACATTACAGACAGATAATAGTGAAATACAATTTTACACATACACTTGCAATAATTTACCAAAATATAAATACGTATGTCTGGTGAGAAATACTCACCTGAATTTTTGCAGAAAATTTTAAATTTCAAAAATGACAGTTCACCGGTACAGACCGACAGAGGGAAATGATAAAGATTCTCGGACGTCGCCTAGATTCAAATCTAGAAAAATTCAAATATTGAAACGCGACTTAAGAATTTATGGTCAAGGAAAAATTTAGAATAGAACAAGAATATGTTTGCTTTGCTCGACCACTTCACCGTGTAACGTGACCAAAACATACCCAAAACTGTGAACCGTGCTAACCCAAAATTTTACGACCAAAATTTTTCCTAAACAACTACGGCAAAAGTTGAACACGAATACACGTGCACCAAATTTTGTGCAGCCTTCCCTTCCCATCTTTTCAGTTTTCTTTTTCTTTTTCTTTTTATTTTTTTTATTTTTATTTTTTTTATTTTTTTTATTTTTTTTTTATTTTTTTTATTTTTTTATTTTTTTTGTCCACTACTAACTAAATCAAATCCTGGAAAATCTTAAACAAATCAACCAAAGTCCTTCCCATACATTAAATATCATATCCAGGTTCTTGGCTAAAACTCACTAGCCTACAACTACAAAATGCATGCAAAAACTCAACCTATATCTACACTCATCTTTATATCAGTGTTACTTCACCCCACATCCCTCAACATGAAAAAGGCCTACTGATCACTATATGTAGTTCGAAAATCAACAGGTTCAATACAAGGCTATTTCTTATATTGTCACTGAATCTAAACTTCCTAAATGCAACTTATCGCTATTGTATAAAATTTCAACCATTCCTCATAACACTCAGTTTCTCCCACCAATCTACTGCTTCACCCTCTGATATGCACAAGACTAGCCTATATCTCAGCATAGGGATGAATGTACAGACATCTTATGCATGGCATAACAATGGAAATGGCCGAGCAAGGCACAGGTAGGACAAAATTTCGAGAAAGAGAAAGGGAGAAAAATATCTGAACCGAAAGAAAAGAACAATACTATAACTATTTACCTGATAGATTCACGAGAAGGAGCAGAGAATTGGATCGATGCAGAGAACAAATGGGTAGAGGGGAATGAGTTTATAGGCAGATGAGAAAAATAACGTGTCAGTTTCTATTGATATAAATGCTATTGATATGGACGAGAATTCTTCCCATCAGTTACAAAAGAATATTGCAAGCATTTATCTTCTGGTATGATTAATGGAAGGCAGGCATAAAGAGAAGGCCGAGAGGATTTAATTTTTTTTGAAAACTTGTTGATGTTTATAAACTAGATTTTATTTCCTGCGTGAGTTACGTACTTGATTCAAGGATTTGAATTGATATATAACTGATGAGAACAGAGGCTAAAGGAAGAGAAATGGTGTGCACGGTTTCAAGCTTTAATTGCATGCATTTAAGTAAAAAGGAAATCATCAGAGAGAATAAGGTTTTTTTTTTTTAACGTTACCCTATAATTAAGTTTGTGTGATGAAGACAGGGTTAATACACACATTCTTATAAATTAAAACTTGCGTGATTATAGGTTGATAATTGATGAGATAGAGGCAGAGGAAAATGCACGTTTCCAGGCTTAGAAGTGTATGCACACATTTGCAAAGAAAATAAATGTCAGAGAGAAAATCGAATGTTACCCTATAATTAAGGTTTGCGTGATTTAAGTACTTGATTCCAGTATTTACATTAAATTCTTGTATAACTGATGAGAACAGAGGCAGAGGAAAGGAATTGATGTGCATGTTGATTTCTTTAAAGTGGCAGTTAGGTTTCACACGTCTAGCTTAAATTTTGTACGTTACTACTTGTTGAATTTATTTCAGTTTTATGTATTTTGATTTGATTTTTTTTTTTAGTTTGATATCAAAATGAAAAGGCAAATTTATGTAGGCAGTTGAAATGGAAACGTATACAATATGTATAAAGTCAAATTGTCAGTTAAAACAAGGTAACATTTGCTTTTTAAAACACTGACTGATATTTTCTTCAAAAATATATGAAAATATGATTTTTACACTGCGTTAAACAGACGCAAACTAAAACATCAAAAAAAAAATTTGTGTGAAAATATCGTTTTGAAAACACGCGTTTTATTACGTCACTTATACCCTATAATTGACGCGTCTTTCAAACGCGAAATTTAACAGTTCAAAATAGCTTAAAATTTTACAGTTATTATTTAATTTTATTGGCATACAAAATTTTATAAAATATATCTCCAAATCAAATATTTAACTATATTGTTAAACCTAATCTATAAGAATATTATTTCAAATTTGAATAATTAAAATAAAATAAATTGTTAAAACTAGGGTTGTTACACAAGCTATTAAATAAAGATGTACATAAGAAATATTTAATAGATAAAATAAGATCTAGAAAAATGAATAAAGAAATAAATGTCAAGAGATAGACATAGGAAAATAATAAAGAGACTAGGCAAATAAAAGGTAAGAATTAAGGAGAGAGAAAACTTATATATAATTTATTTTTAAATGCAAATGAAAATGAGAAGTGGGAAATAAATCTTTTTATTTGAATGGCAAAAAGAAATACACAGTTATAAATGAGGTGGATGGCTACGGTAAGAAAGAAAGAGGATATAAACGAATAACTTGATGTGTTAACTTTTCTTTCTAGAAATGTATGAGAGATGAGAATGATAAGCTTTGTATATGAATAGCAAGTACAATACACGGTCAAAAGAAATGAACAGCTAAAAGAAATAAAGAGTAGGCAATTAAAAAGACAAGCAATTAAGACAATATAACGCATACCCTTTTAGTTTCTTCCAAGCCATAAATAAAAGATATAAACAAGCAACAATCCAATAAATAAACATGACTGTCTAGACAAAATAAAAATAGAAAGATAAAATAAAGGTGGATATAAAATAATAATAATAATATATATGTAATAAAAGTAGAAAAATAGAAATTGAAATACAGGAAATAACTGCGTGTAAAACGCTGTAATTTATCTAATTTTAAAAGTATAACTCAGAATTTAACGAAACAAAAAGCAGAACAGATATCATAAATATATTCTGCTTCAAAGAAAAAGAATAAATTTAAAATTTCATTTTTTTTTTAAATTTAAACTGAAAATTCAAATTTTGACCAAAATATAAAATTTTCAAAAATCGTTTATTTATTGCATTTGAAAAATAAATTACAAACAAATTCCAAACTTACATTACAAAATTTATAAAAATTCACTTTTAAGTGATTTAAAAATCAAAATTTCAAATAAAATTTTAATTAAAAATATTCATAAAATTATGGGTTGTTACACTCTCCCCCACTCAAAACTTTTCGTCCCCGAAAAGGAACGAGGCATGGAAAATAGAGACAACAGATAGAATGAGATAGAATTAAGATAATATAAAAAAAAGAAGATTGAAATTAAATCTGGTAACATTCGTTACAGGTAAATTCCACAAGACGGAGATGATCTTCCCAAGATATTCTGTAATCAACGACATAAGCACGAATAAGATTCTTGAAAAGTTTTCCAAAACAGACTAGTAGAAATACAGATCGAACATTAGGATATAAGATCAATTTGGAATTCAATTCCCCACTTAGGATGCAGGAGAATAGGAACAACCGAAGGATAAGAGATTGGAAAACAAAATAAGATGATAAAAAATGAAAGTTTCAGCTTAAATTAATAATTGATTTCATCCATTTGATTTTTCCTAAGTTAATTAAATCTTATCTATTTATAATTTCATTATCTTATCACCCAATTAACAATTCAAAAATCGTGAATTTGAAATCATTTATTATACTCAAACTTTTATTCAATAAGTTTCATTTTTCATTTTCCAGATGGTTAATACATTTATTCTACTTAATATATGTCTAATCACATATATTAAGTATACTTACAGTACTTATTATGACTTACTCCAATTTATTCATAAGTTCCTTTAACATCACTTTATATTGTTTATTATTCAATTAACTTTTTATTCTATTTACCTTTATTAATCCTTTTATAACTAAAATTTAAGTGTATAACATTTATTATAAACACTCAAATTTTATTTGAAAAAAATTCTTTTATATTGTATATTATCCAATTACATAGTCAACTTTTAAATAATTTAGGTAAGTTATAATGGAAATGCAATAGAATATTATACAAATAAAGTTTTCTAATTCAATTATTTCAACTTAAAAATTTATTCAAAATTTTTGGTTCATTTTATGATTGAAAACATCCTTTAAGGTAAATTTAAGAATTTCATTTCCGATTAACTTCAAACCCTTTAGAGGTAAATAAATATATACAATATATATCAAATCAAAATTTAAATCATATATCCATATATATATTATAAATCAAGTCATATTTTTGAAATTCAAATCAATTAAATTTTCAAAGGAAAACGGTAGCAAAGCTACAGAATAGTCTCTTCACTTCGAAACTCGAAAATGAATGTCGATGATGCTGCAGTCATCACCGAAATTATTTTCCAGCGACAAGAGAAGAGCACTGATTTAAACATTAAAAATTCTTTGAAAACAATCTTTAATTGGAAAACACTTTAAATAATATATCTTTTAAAACTTTAAAACCCAAGTTTGAAACTATGGGAAATTTAATTCTAAATTTCTTGATTTAGATTCATTTTAATTTTCAAATTAATTTATAGCTATGTTTTAGAGTTCGGTTATTTATATAGGAGACAAAAGCCAATGGTTGCAAGCTATATACAAAGTCAAATATTATTTCTTAATATCCTATAAAATTCAGAAAATTACACTTATATAATTATACAAAATTTATCTTTTACTAAATTTTGAAATCAATATGGTGTCAGTTTGCTCTGTTCAAGTGTTTTGGAAATCCTATCGATAGCGTTGATCAGACGAATCGATCGGAAACCCAAATCAACATCAACAACTCAAACAACACAATAAATAAAATATTTTAAATATAGCTTTACAAAGCAATAATAGAGGTTCAAATTTAATTGACTCAAATCAAGAGAATTCTGATTCGAAGATAAGTTGGACACAAAAGATAAGATGATTAAATTGACAGAATAAGGAATGGATAAGCTTACATAAATCGCGGGCAACCTTAACCGGGTCAACCGTGACTTCAAGAATTAGATCAATGTGGAATTCTGAGGTAATTCTACATTCGATCTTAAGAAATAAAATTCGGAATAACAAGAGGTACTAGCATCTAAAGCGAGGATATATATAAGTCTCTGGTTAATCAATGCTAATTGCAAAGGAGTTTCACCTCTTTACAAGTCATCGGAATGTTGACGAGACCGCCAATTCATTAAAGATCATCCGAAGTGGAGTTATGGGATACTCCAAAATCAAAGGAAGATGAATAGTGAGGGACAAGAATGGATTTCGGAACCGCAGGGAACGTTCCAAAATTCAAAATGGATCGAGTCAGAAGGAAGAGATTCACACTCGAATGAAAGTGATTCTGTAAATAAATTTACCATATATGCTAAGTTTTGCCTAGAGCTAAAGCTCTGATACCAAATGTGACATCCCGGTCTTTTCAACCATTCGCATCCGCACATGTCGGACTTGAATTGCTCAAAATACCGAATTGTAAAATAAATTTGGCAAAACATAACATAAACAGTAAATAAATAAATCACAGATCACAAACACAGAGTAGTAAATGTAGCGGAAGCAAAGAGATAGTAGTTCATGAAGCTACTATGTAAATACATCAGAGTTAAACAAGATGCAATAGAAGTTCAATACAATAATCAAATGCACAGCTGAATACATCACTGGAATCAACTGAATAACTGGAATCAACTGAATAATTGGAATCAACTGAATAACTGGAATTTGAAGTAGATAGCTGGATCTTCAAGCAAAGCTCCAACTCCGAAGATGAGTTTCCAATGCTGTATCACTCAGTCTGACCCGAGCGTAAAGCAAAACACAAAACACTCGAGTCAGGACATACATACTTATATAATGTAAGCTAAATCAAGTGTACTGTAATAAAGAGCAAGTAACCTAAAGGATGCTTGGGATCGCCCATCCTCTAAGGATCCGTTAAACTATTTACTATGTAGTATATGGCGCTATTATAATAGTGTCTATATTAAAATAAACTTACTTTTTAATAGCGTTAAGGGGTTACCCATATAGCCCTTAACACGTAATAGTCCCAGTAGTCCGTCCAATATCATAGCCCCTCCTGATCGGGAAGCCACTAGAGGATACCACACGGGCTACGGGAGAAAACCAAACTCGTACAAGGCTCGATATGGTAGGTGACACGGCACAACTAGGCAATGCCAGGGTAGATATACCAATTACGCTTCCGGACCGATGGTAACGCGAAGCCGCAGCAACCGCCCACCTCGAACAACACTCCCAAATCAAAGGTGCGCACCAAAACAATCACAAGAGTAATAGAATGGCATACGAAGAAGTGCGTTCGATCAGAGGAGCTACCTCATTAATCCGTCAATCGCTCCTGTTTTAGCCACCTTAAGCCAACTCACGGGAGTCGGGTCCACGTATATACCTTTCAAGAAACCGTCACCACCAACCTACTTCATTCTGGAATCTCCACCGCGTACACGGTTAGTCAAAGTGGTTTTCGGTATCGACAGAGAGTATGCCCATATCCGATCCCGGTCTCTTTTCCAACCAAACGTTATTATAACCCGTGGTTATAGTTTGAAAAATGGTATTTATATTTTTCAAATCAATATATATTTCAAATACCTTTAATTTCAAATCCTTGATTTAAAACATTTCCTTTGAAGATATACCATTTCAATTTATTCAATTAAATTTGGAATTTATTGCTTTTATCAAAAGAATAGAAATCAATTTTCTTCTTTTAAATCTTTCCAAACTCAATTTCTTACTTTATTAGCAATTTCATATTTAAATTCCAAATCTTAACGTATTCCCAAAATAGAGATGAAATTTTAAATAAATCAATTTTAAATCAATTTCACTTCTACAGCATCTAGGAAATGCTATCCAAAGTATGGGTTTAAAATAGTCAAGTTTCAAAAGACAGCAATTAAATGCTGTAGTAGACTTTTAGCTAAACATCAAATTTCAAATATAACTTATTATTTATTATTTCTGTATTGAAATCTTTACCTTTCCAAAATATAGAATTTCTAAACAAGTTATATTCCAAAATTTTAACTCAACATTTATTTATTTAACCCCTTTTAAATCATTGTAAATCTCATAAAAATCCTTTATATAATTTGAATTAGAATATCATCAAATTTTAAATAATTTAAAATAATTTCAGAAAATAATATATAAACCACGGGCCTGTATAAGATTTTCTAGCCTAGGTCAAGTGAAACGGATTTATATCATTTCAATCCGATATTTACACAACCCCGGGTTCTATCATTTCGAACCCGCAATCCCAAGACAATTTACAGCAGTTAACAGAACAAGTGAACAATAATAATAAATTAGGCCTATCATTTCAGCCCATACCATCTATAATAACAGGGAACTTGCAATGGTGATTTAAGCAGTAAATAAACAATAACATAACTGCAGAAATAATATAACAGATAATACTGATGAGGTGTCAATTTAAATGGGGTCCATCATTCTATATTACATTACAGACAGATAATAGTGAAATACAATTTTACACATACACTTGCAATAATTTACCAAAATATAAATACGTATGTCTGGTGAGAAATACTCACCTGAATTTTTGCAGAAAATTTTAAATTTCAAAAATGACAGTTCACCGGTACAGACCGACAGAGGGAAATGATAAAGATTCTCGGACGTCGCCTAGATTCAAATCTAGAAAAATTCAAATATTGAAACGCGACTTAAGAATTTATGGTCAAGGAAAAATTTAGAATAGAACAAGAATATGTTTGCTTTGCTCGACCACTTCACCGTGTAACGTGACCAAAACATACCCAAAACTGTGAACCGTGCTAACCCAAAATTTTACGACCAAAATTTTTCCTAAACAACTACGGCAAAAGTTGAACACGAATACACGTGCACCAAATTTTGTGCAGCCTTCCCTTCCCATCTTTTCAGTTTTCTTTTTCTTTTTATTTTTTTTATTTTTATTTTTTTTATTTTTTTTATTTTTTTTTTATTATTTTTATTTTTTTATTTTTTTTGTCCACTACTAACTAAATCAAATCCTGGAAAATCTTAAACAAATCAACCAAAGTCCTTCCCATACATTAAATATCATATCCAGGTTCTTGGCTAAAACTCACTAGCCTACAACTACAAAATGCATGCAAAAACTCAACCTATATCTACACTCATCTTTATATCAGTGTTACTTCACCCCACATCCCTCAACATGAAAAAGGCCTACTGATCACTATATGTAGTTCGAAAATCAACAGGTTCAATACAAGGCTATTTCTTATATTGTCACTGAATCTAAACTTCCTAAATGCAACTTATCGCTATTGTATAAAATTTCAACCATTCCTCATAACACTCAGTTTCTCCCACCAATCTACTGCTTCACCCTCTGATATGCACAAGACTAGCCTATATCTCAGCATAGGGATGAATGTACAGACATCTTATGCATGGCATAACAATGGAAATGGCCGAGCAAGGCACAGGTAGGACAAAATTTCGAGAAAGAGAAAGGGAGAAAAATATCTGAACCGAAAGAAAAGAACAATACTATAACTATTTACCTGATAGATTCACGAGAAGGAGCAGAGAATTGGATCGATGCAGAGAACAAATGGGTAGAGGGGAATGAGTTTATAGGCAGATGAGAAAAATAACGTGTCAGTTTCTATTGATATAAATGCTATTGATATGGACGAGAATTCTTCCCATCAGTTACAAAAGAATATTGCAAGCATTTATCTTCTGGTATGATTAATGGAAGGCAGGCATAAAGAGAAGGCCGAGAGGATTTAATTTTTTTTGAAAACTTGTTGATGTTTATAAACTAGATTTTATTTCCTGCGTGAGTTACGTACTTGATTCAAGGATTTGAATTGATATATAACTGATGAGAACAGAGGCTAAAGGAAGAGAAATGGTGTGCACAGTTTCAAGCTTTAATTGCATGCATTTAAGTAAAAAGGAAATCATCAGAGAGAATAAGGTTTTTTTTTTTTAACGTTACCCTATAATTAAGTTTGTGTGATGAAGACAGGGTTAATACACACATTCTTATAAATTAAAACTTGCGTGATTATAGGTTGATAATTGATGAGATAGAGGCAGAGGAAAATGCACGTTTCCAGGCTTAGAAGTGTATGCACACATTTGCAAAGAAAATAAATGTCAGAGAGAAAATCGAATGTTACCCTATAATTAAGGTTTGCGTGATTTAAGTACTTGATTCCAGTATTTACATTAAATTCTTGTATAACTGATGAGAACAGAGGCAAAGGAAAGGAATTGATGTGCATGTTGATTTCTTTAAAGTGGCAGTTAGGTTTCACACGTCTAGCTTAAATTTTGTACGTTACTACTTGTTGAATTTATTTCAGTTTTATGTATTTTGATTTGATTTTTTTTTTTAGTTTGATATCAAAATGAAAAGGCAAATTTATGTAGGCAGTTGAAATGGAAACGTATACAATATGTATAAAGTCAAATTGTCAGTTAAAACAAGGTAACATTTGCTTTTTAAAACACTGACTGATATTTTCTTCAAAAATATATGAAAATATGATTTTTACACTGCGTTAAACAGACGCAAACTAAAACATCAAAAAAAAAAAATTTGTGTGAAAATATCGTTTTGAAAACACGCGTTTTATTACGTCACTTATACCCTATAATTGACGCGTCTTTCAAACGCGAAATTTAACAGTTCAAAATAGCTTAAAATTTTACAGTTATTATTTAATTTTATTGGCATACAAAATTTTATAAAATATATCTCCAAATCAAATATTTAACTATATTGTTAAACCTAATCTATAAGAATATTATTTCAAATTTGAATAATTAAAATAAAATAAATTGTTAAAACTAGGGTTGTTACACAAGCTATTAAATAAAGATGTACATAAGAAATATTTAATAGATAAAATAAGATCTAGAAAAATGAATAAAGAAATAAATGTCAAGAGATAGACATAGGAAAATAATAAAGAGACTAGGCAAATAAAAGGTAAGAATTAAGGAGAGAGAAAACTTATATATAATTTATTTTTAAATGCAAATGAAAATGAGAAGTGGGAAATAAATCTTTTTATTTGAATGGCAAAAAGAAATACACAGTTATAAATGAGGTGGATGGCTACGGTAAGAAAGAAAGAGGATATAAACGAATAACTTGATGTGTTAACTTTTCTTTCTAGAAATGTATGAGAGATGAGAATGATAAGCTTTGTATATGAATAGCAAGTACAATACACGGTCAAAAGAAATGAACAGCTAAAAGAAATAAAGAGTAGGCAATTAAAAAGACAAGCAATTAAGACAATATAACGCATACCCTTTTAGTTTCTTCCAAGCCATAAATAAAAGATATAAACAAGCAACAATCCAATAAATAAACATGACTGTCTAGACAAAATAAAAATAGAAAGATAAAATAAAGGTGGATATAAAATAATAATAATAATAATAATATATGTAATAAAAGTAGAAAAATAGAAATTGAAATACAGGAAATAACTGCGTGTAAAACGCTGTAATTTATCTAATTTTAAAAGTATAACTCAGAATTTAACGAAACAAAAAGCAGAACAGATATCATAAATATATTCTGCTTCAAAGAAAAAGAATAAATTTAAAATTTCATTTTTTTTTTAAATTTAAACTGAAAATTCAAATTTTGACCAAAATATAAAATTTTCAAAAATCGTTTATTTATTGCATTTGAAAAATAAATTACAAACAAATTCCAAACTTACATTACAAAATTTATAAAAATTCACTTTTAAGTGATTTAAAAATCAAAATTTCAAATAAAATTTTAATTAAAAATATTCACAAAATTATGGGTTGTTACAATTATGCAGTTTTAATTTTTGAATGAATCCATCTTTTTAAAATTGGATTTTGATTCAAGCATAAGATGTAACTGAATTCAAATGTAGTTGTGAATTCAAGGTTTAAAAAAATAAAAAATAAAAAATGAAAATATAAATTTAAACAGTTAAATTCAGATTTGAAGACAAGTCGAAAACAATTTCAGGTTTGTTTTTTTTTAAACCAAAATTAGATTTAAAAACAGTTTTGTAAGTTTTAAAGGTATGAACAGATTTAAATGTTGAAGTAAAACTTAAATTTGTTTTTGAATTCAGATTAAAAACTGTTTTCAAGTTACTTAGAAACCAGTTTTGAATTCAGCAGTTTGTAAATTTAAAAATGAATGAACATATTCAAAAGTTTAAAAGAAATTGATTTCAAATAAGTTTAAACATGAAAGAATTTAGTTCCTTTAGTATTTGAAAGTATTTGAAGTAAAATATGAAGTGGATTTAAATTTGAAAGTTCAAATTAATCAGTTTATTTCAATGCTTAATTTATCAAGTAATTTAGTTTTAAATCTTTCTTTATATTTGAGTGATGAGTGTTGTTTAAACATTCATTTTTATTTTATGGTTTATAATTATTTTTGGAATTAATGTTTAAATAATTAAACATTTGAATCTTTAAATAAAATTGGAATTTGAATTAAATTTTTAGAAATGTATTGTTCTAATACATTTTGAATTTAAATGAGTCATTTGATAGTAATTTGATTATTTTGAAAATCTTTAAGATGATTAAGGGTTTACTTAATTATTTGATTTTGAATAATGGTTTAGATTAATTTTGATAATTAATCTAATTCAAATTTTCTTAAGTATATAATGAATGAAATGATGTTAATTAATAATTGGTGATAATTATCTAAGGATAATTAAGTAATTAATTAATGTCAATAAATTTTAATATTGTGATTTGTTAAGTTAATTAATTCAGTTTAATTAATTTTAATAAATCATTTGATGATTTTAGAGTGTAATTACTTAATGTAATTGTGGAGCAGGATTACTTAGAGAAGTAATATTGATAATTACTGAAATGTAATTAATAATTTGGATAATTACTTATGTAATTAATTAAGAAATTAATTAATGATTAATGATTTGTTAATTAATTTATAATTGAGTAATTAAAGATAGTTAATTACTTAATTGGATATTAATCAAGGTGATTAATAATTAGATTAATTATTAAATGAAATTAATTTTAATTATGTAATTTATTTAGATATTAGAGATCATTAATTATTATAATTAATGATGTAATTAATGATTGTTTGATTAATTATAATTAATTAAGTGATTAATTAATTGTAATTAATTAAGGATAAATATAATTAATTATAATTAATTAATAAATGAGTAATTAGATGTTAATTACTTATGATTAAGGTAAATTAATTTATGAAATTAACTTAATACTAATTACTTATTGTAATTAGTGAATGATTAATCAAAGATGTTTGATCAAGTTAAATACTTAGGAAGTGAATTAATTAACTAGGTTAATTAATTAATAGATGTTAAGTAGGATTTAAATGAGTAATTAATTTAATTAATTTAAATTAATTAGAGATGGTTGTGATTAATTTAATTCATTTTAAATTAATTATAATTGATGGTAATTAAATCATTGCTTATGGATGTTATTGATTGAATGGTTGTGATCTCAGTGATGAGATGAGTCGTATCTATATGATATGAATGTTTGGTTTAAGTATGATGGTTTGTGATGGATTATTTGGTTGTGATGATTATCTATTTGTGATGATACAGATTATCTGTTATGATATGAATATGATTATCTATTGTTAGATGTAGTTTATCTATCTATGTGAAATAGATAATAATGAAATGAGTTAATTGTTTACCCTTAAGTACAACTTGGACATTAAGATGGCGTTTGGTTTCGGTGAGACCGGGCTCGGGTTTCCATATTTGGATATCCGAAAACCACATCGATTCCAATTAAACGTTAGGTCGTTAATCCAAGTGGAGCAAGTGAAGACTCAAGGTGTAAGGGCTATACGTCAGTATAACTCTGTGGGTGATTCCATAATGAGTTAGACGGAATAGTACTTATAGATTCGAGATGGTGATATAGAGTGCAAAGGTTATCGTCGTTAACTCTAAGGGTGATTCCAATACGAGTGTAACGAGATAATGCCTTCGGTTTCGTTCGAACCCGGAATGAACTTGTATGGATTGAATGCTTTCAGCACATCGTCAGGTGGACGATGAGCATTCTAAGATTGAGATGTCCTATAAAGGTAATCGTAGCCTCAAGCCTCATCAACCGGGAATGGTTAAAACAGGGGAGGTGCAGCAAGGCTACGTGGGTAGCCCCCACTTGAGAGCAAGATTTACCCCTGTCTAGAGGTCCCTTTATATTTCGGTTGTGTGGCAGTTGGTGACGACCAATCTGCGGGGTAGTCTTTTTCGGAACTGTTCAGTAAGGAACGGGTCCGGCTTTGTGTTGCAGGGGATGAAGGGAGTAATCCTCGGTACGGTGATCTAGGCCACGTACTGTGACGGGCGGTACCCCAGTAGCCCTGCCATTGATGGAAACCCATTTTCCCTACGAGACCCTACGGTTTTGATTGTATTGCCCACTTTTGTGGCTAGTAGCTGGAATTTAATCATGAACAATTTCAGCTATTTCTTATTTACTTGAAAACCCTGGACACTATTATAATATCACTGGATTTCCTATCAAATGTTTTGGTTAGCGTAAGGTAAAAACTTTTCCATGTTTATGTGTGGGAAGTCTTACGTGATACCTTTTGTTTTCAAAGGATTTTCTAAAGTTAAGCAACTTTTAACCCCGTTTACTCACACCAGGCCCCTGTCTGACCTGAGTGTTTATTTTCTGTTTTATTAAACTCTTGGGTACTCATATTACGTATGAGTAGTCAAGTGATTCAGGATTGCTTTGATGAGTTCTGGAGGAGATAATGGAGCAGGAGGCTTCAGCGTGTAGATATATGTAGTGATTCCGTTGTGTTTGAGTTGTATCTGTTTCTCTGATGTACTTGAATTGTAATAGCTAGACAGATGTTTATAACTATCTAGTTTGTGTTGTATTAGCTATTTAACTCTGATGTATATGATCCTATGTAAAGTTTTATGTGATATATTATAATTTATTAAATTCCGCTGTGAGATTCTGATGTTGTCTATTCTTTCTTTCCTTTCTTTTCTCTTTTCTATCCCTTTCTTTCTTCTTAGCGATGCAACTTCCTGGAGGAAGGAAGTTGGGTCGTTACATGCACCGAGGAGCCAATACGACCGGGTAGCCTATGGGCATAATCCCTTAGCGTTCGTGCTCGATCGGTTGTAAATTGGGAGAGTTTTTGCACTTCAAACCCCTAGGTCGTTCGGCTTTGTTTACTCTTTAGGTCGTTAGGTCGCTCGGCCTTGTACCACTTAGGTCGTTAGGTCGCTCGGCCTTCTCACACGCCTTAGGTCGTTAGGTCGCTCGGCCCGCTTGCTCTGATTAGGTCGCGCGCTCGGCCATTAAGTCGCTCTGCCGCTTAGGTCGCGCCAACTTAGGTCGCTCGGCCATGATAAGTCGCACCTGCTATCTCGCAACCTAGTTAAGTCACAACACTCTTAGGTCGCTGACCACATAGGTCGTTGCTCTTCTGCCTTGCTATTAGATCGGCCTGTCTTAGGTCGCAACACATAGGTCGCTCGGCCCGTTATGCCGCAGCATCATTTAGGTCGCGCCATGCTTAGGTCGTTACCTCTTAAGTCGCTCGGCCTTCCCTTATGCTTTAAGCCGCACCAACTTAGGTCGTGACATGATATAGGTCGCGCCATGCTATAGGTCGCGCCGTGTTCTGTTGCTCTGTTAAGCCGTATGCTATTTCTTAAGCCGCTGATTTCTTGTGTTGACTTATCTTAAGTCGTAAGTCGTGGCTGTTAAGTCGCAAGGGTATTTCCACTTTGATGAATTTGGAATTGAATTCTTTGGATTGTATTCACGTCTTCGAATGTGAATTTTTATGATTTATTGTTTCTACAATCATTTTTGTGATTTGTCACTTCATCTCACTCGTACGAGAAATCTAATTAAACGGCTTAGTAAAACAAATGGTATGAAACGCTTGTGTTTACTTCGCCAGTTAATTCTTGGACTTGTTCGATTGAATCTCTTGTGACAATTTTCGAGTGGAGATCTATAATTTGTTCGTAAATATTTAAGTTAAGCTAGTAGTTATGGGACATGAAGCTAAGCTTATGTATTTACTAGCTTACTGTAATTGACACTTCTTGATGATCGTTGATGATCATTTTTGTGGTTTAGACTAGCAATTGTGCAATGTCTTTTTGTCTACGAGGGAGACTAAACCCCGTTTCTGTGGAGCTTCGGCTCAATTTGGTGGGGTAGCGACCCATGGTCTTCGGGCCGGTTTGTGGAGCTTAGGCTCAAAATTAATGGTTAGCAACCATGGAATAGCGTTCCATTTTGTGATACACGTGTTGGTGAGTTTTCATGCTCTCGTTTTATGATAGGCCTCCCCCCCTTTTGTGATTTCTGGATTTCCATTTATGATTTCTGGAATTTGTGTTTTCACCAATTTTCGTTATTTACATTGATAAGTTTTATCAATATTTGTGCATTGGTGAATTTGTGTGTCATTAACTTTTTGTGAATATAAATATAGAGTATGACATTCCTTTTTATCTTTGAGAAGATTCTTGTGATATTGATTAATCTCTTGTTGATTTTCGATTACATACGTATCACGGTATGGCTTTATGGTTATCATATGTTTATGTCATATCTCGTATTCTATATCATTTTATCTGATATTTATAGCTAGACTGATCTGTTTATTATTTTCTTATTAAATAATACTTGGGTCAGACCGAGATGTTACATGTGCTTCTGCTTGACTTCATATCTGGGATTATCACCCTGACTTTTGGCTAACTACTTAGATTAGTAGTTTTTGTTGTATACATTTGAGATATAGACTCATTGTTGTATCCATATTCTTTTGTCTAGCACTTGTAGCTATTCTTTTGTGACATTGTGGATCTTGTTTGACCACTACTCTGATGTACACTTTCATGTGTTATATATTCATATCTATTTCCGCCTTTGTGATATGGATGTCTGTGACTGATTTGTCTTATGTTTATTTCTATATTTGCTTCCGAAGAATATATATAGCCACCGAGTACTAGCTTTGAGTTTGTATCGGTATGTCGGATTTCCTCCATGCATGTGGTGCTATCTGACATATTGGTGCTCGCACAAAGCAATTACGCGGATGGTCGCTCGTCAACAGCCTTATTCTCCACGCTAGTTGACGGCATCACCCCGTAGTGTCCTTGGCTAGAGTGGGTATAGAGGTGGGGCGTCACAGCTTGGTATCAGAGCCAATCTTCGGAACAATGTAGAATAATCTAGCAAGGATCATCGTCCTAAGTCTATCTTAGGAGTTGTGCTTTAGGATTTAATTTGAGTCTTCGTACCGATTCATCCTATTTTCTTTATGATTCCATTTTTATCTATGAAGATTGCTTGATATTCATTTGGTGAATAACCTTATCCTTCTTCTTTCTTTCTTTCAAAAAGGAAGAGAAATGGTTAGACCTAGCCGTCCCAGCACCGGTCAATCTCGTGCTACTTCCCAAGATGGAGTATTTATGTCTGCCCAGCAGCTTCTTGATCTAGTAAGGAATGCTCAAGCAGCCAGATCTAATCCGGAGTCTACTCACCCTAGGTCTGGATTTGCGCGTTTGTGCAGCGATTATACCAATTTGGATGGGAAGCCATTCAAAGGATCTGAAACTATTACTGAAGTCCAGGCTTGGCTGAGAACATGCGATCGAATCTTTTCTCGCATGAATCTTATTGATCTTCACCGTGTTCAGGTGGCCTCTAGTATGCTCCAGGAAAGAGCATTAGATTGGTACGAGCTTCTTATTTCTGAAATAAATGAAGCAGATCTTACTTGGGAGAAATTCAGGGAACGCTTCGAAGTAAAATTCGTGCCAGAAGCTGAGAAGGTGACTTTGGCTCGCCGTTTCATTGACCTTGTTCAAGGTGAATCCTCCGTGGCAGATTACGTCGCATCCTTCGAGTCACTTTCTAAATACGGGGTCGAATACATAAACACCCCATTGAAGAAAAACCAAAGATTTGTCTATGGCTTGAATAAAAATCTCAAGAAGCCATTACTTCTAAAGTTAGAAGTTTCTTTTGATCAACTCGTTGATATCGCTCTTTGACTTGAAGAGGCAGATAAAGAAAGTGATGTTGAAGTTATGGGTGCCAAACCGAACTTCAACAACAAGAAAAGGCCTAATAAGTTCAAAGGTCCTTATCCCAACAATAAGAAAGGGAAGCAAGCCCCTCCGACAACAAATACTTCTACCTCTAGTGGTGGGCAATGCTACGACTGTGGTTCTAAGGACCATTATGCGAACAAGTGTTCAAAGCCCCGAGCTTGTCGCTATTGCAAAAGCCCGGATCATTATTTATCTTCTTGTCCCAAACTTCAAGGCAAGAGGGAGGGAAAGCTTAATGTTGCTCAAGCCCCGGCAACACATCTCGTGGTAAAGGTATTTCTCATTCTATCCTTGATGGCATTATCGTGATCATCCTATTCGGGTTCTTTTTGATACGGGTGTGTCCCATTCTTTTATTTCAAAAGAACTTGTTGATACTTTTTCTTTGGATGTTTTGTGTTTAATGACTTCTTTGAGAATTGCGAATCAGGTTGGTGGATCCGCAACAATCAGTTTATTGTGTAAATATGTCGAAATTATTTTATGTAATTTTTCTTTCCAAGCCGATTTGCATGTTATGCGCTACTTAGGCTTTGGAATGATTTTGGGAATGGATTGGCTTAACCTCTATGAAGCCCAAATCCTATGTCCTGAGTGGACTATTCATCTTCAACATCCTCAATCTGTTAAGCAGATTTCTATTGATCTTAAAGATTTGGATTCCAGCTTGGCAGCATCTTTATATTCTTTAAATCCTCATGATGATGATAATGATGATGAGGAAGATATTATTTCTCTTATTCACGTTATTCGTGAATTTTCCGACATATTTGAGTCCGTTTTAGGATTACCACCTAAGCAAACAATTGAGTTCAAAATTAATCTCATCCCTGGAGCTCAACCTATCACTCGTCCTCCTTATCGCATGTCCAATAAAGAAAATGAGGAAATGCGCAAACAATTATCCGAATTAGAGACGATAATTTATTCGCTCTATCTCCTCGCCTTGGGGCGCTTCGGCTAGTTTTGTGAAGAAATCCGATGGTACACTTAGGCTTTGCGTTGACTACCGCAAGCTTAATGATCTTACTATCAAGAATAAATATCCTTTACCACGGATTGATGATCTATTTGATCAACTTAGTGGTGCTAGAGTCTTTTCACAATTTGACTTAGCTACCGGTTTTCATCAGCTTCGTATTGCAGAGGATAGTATACCCTTGACATCGTTCCGTACTCGTTATGGATCTTATGAATGGCTTGTTATGCCATTTGGTTTAACGAATGCTCCAGCTTATTTCGTTGACCTTATAAATAAAGTTTTCAAAGACTTCCTTGATCGGTTTGTTCTCATCTTTATTGATGATATTCTTTTGTATTCTAAAACCAAGGAAGAGCATGAGAAACATCTTCGGATCATGTTGGAAACTCTTAGGAGCAATCAATTAAAAGAAAAATTTTCTAAATGCCATTTTTAGCAATCTCGTGTGAAGTTTCTCGGTCATATTATTTCCGAATCCAGAATTTCTGTGGATCCTTCAAAGATTGAAGCGATTCAAAATTGGAAGAGACCGGAGAGTGTGACGGAGATCCGTAGTTTTCTTAGATTGGCAGGTTATTACCGCCGTTTCATAAAGGATTTTTCAAAAATTTCCATGCCTCTTACTAGCTTGAAAAAGAAGGGAGTTAAATACATTTGGTCGGATAAATGTGAAGCTTCTTTTCAAAAATTAAAAGAACTCCTTTTCGATGCTCCTATTCTTGTGATTCCCGAGGGAAACCAAGATTTTATTGTTTAAACCGATGCTAGTCGCGTTGGTTTGGGTGCCGTTCTCATGCAAAGAGAACGTGTTATTGCTTATGCTTCTAGGCAATTGAAGCCTGTTGAGACTAGATATGCCACTCATGATTTAGAGCTCGCGGCTATTATCTTTGCCCTTCGTATTTGGTGTCATTATCTTTTGGGAGAAAAATTTATTCTTTATACCGATCATAAATCTTTGAAGTATCTATTTTCTCAAAAGGAACTTAATTTGCATCAACAACGTTAGCTCGAATTTCTTGCAGCTTATGATCTTGACATTCTTTATACTCCGGAAAGGGAAATCGTGTTGCGGATGCACTTAGTCGTAAGCAACAAGTTGTTGTTTCTACGATGATATCCGAGTGGAATGATCTCGGAATTCTATCCACTTGTGAGATTCGAGATCGTGTTTCTGATTTATGTTCACCTCTTGTTTTATGTAGCCTTGAGGCTCATCCTTTTCTATTAGACCGCATTCTTGAAGCTCAAAAGCTAGATCCCGAATTGGCTCTTCTTGGCCAAAATTTTAGAGATAAAATTGATATTGAAGGTTTGAAGGACTTTGATATTGACTCTCGTGGTGGTATTCGAAAATTTGGTAGACTTATCGTGCTAAATATCAGTGGTCTTTGTGAAGACGTTTTAGAAGATTACCATCGTTCTAAATTTACCATTCATCCCGGTAGTAGCAAAATGTATGCGGATATGAAGCGACTTTATTATTGGGAGGGAATGAAATCTGAATCTGATATTACTAACTTTGTTAAGTGTTGCATGACTTCCCAGCTCATTAAGGCCGAACATCAAAGGCCCGGTGGGTTATTGCAACCTTTAGAAATTCCAATTTGGAAGTGGGACCAAATTTCCATGGATTTTATTGACGGCCTTCCTCATTCTCGTTCGGTTCATGATAGCTTATGGGTGATAGTCGATAGACTTACTAAATCCGCACATTTTATTCCCGTTCGGTCCAATCGAACCATTCCTCTCTTGGCCAAACTCTTTATCAAAGAGATTGTAAAATTGCATGGAGTTCCTTCTTCTATTGTTAGTGATCGTGATCCATTGTTTACTAGTGGATTTTGGAAAAGTCTTCAAAAAGCTTTGGGAACGAAGCTTAATTTTAGCACCGCTTATTATCCTCAGTCCGATGGACAAACAGAGCGTGTGAATCAAACTCTTGAAGATCTTCTTCGTGCATATGTTCTTGATTTTGGTGGAAGTTGGAAAGATCATATTTCTCTTGTTGAGTTTTCCTATAATAATAGCTTCCAATCTAGTATTGGTATGGCACATTTCGAGGCACTCTATGGAAGACCATGCCGATCTCCTTCTTGTTGGCTTGAGGCCGGTGAGAAGCTTGTTTTAGGTCCAAATTTTATTCGTGATTCCACAGAGAAGATTGACCTTATCCGTCATAGGATGAAAGAAGCACAGAGTAGACAAAAATCCTATGTCGATAACCAGAGAAGGAAATTAGAATTTTTTGTGGGAGATCTTGTGTTTATTCGTGTTTCACCTATGAAGGGTGTTGTACGTTTCAGTCGATCGGGAAAATTAGCATCTCGATATATTGGTCTATTTCCCATCACCGAACGTATTAGTTCCGTGGCTTATCGCATTTTATTACCTGCTCAGTTTTCTGCTATTCATGACGTGTTTCACGTTTCTCAATTATGGAAGTGCCTTCGAGATACTGATTCTATTCTTGAGCCCGGTGTTGTGGAAGAAATTGAAGTTTCACCTAATTTAACTTATGAGCAACATCCTATACGTATTATTGCTTCTGAGGTCAAACGCCTTCGAAATAAAGACGTTCCCCTTGTTAAAGTTCAATGGTCCTTAAATTCTAAGGATTGCTCTTGGGAATCTAGAGAGTTTATCGAGCGAACACATCCGGACTTACTTTCTCGTGCTCCATGAGGTGAATTTCATATTTCAGATTTCTTTTATGTTGATATGCTTTCATGGTTGTTACCTTATTTTCTTCTTATATATTGCGAGGACGCAATTTCTTTAAGGAGGGAAGTCTGTAACAACCTGCATATTTTACGATTGAATATTTAAATATTTTATTTTAATATTTTATTGTTAGTCGGATTTTAGTTCGAAAAGTTACTTTTTGCATACGGTCCTATTAGGAGTCGGAACCACTTCATTGAGTCCAAAACACCGTTTTTGATCTTTTTGAGTATAAACTTTGATATGTTTGGACTTAGTGGAATTTTATCACTTTTTCACTTTGGGCTTTGGGTTTGGTTTAGCCCATTAGCCTAAACTATTTACTCTAGCTCAACCCCCTTCCCTTCATAACTTTACTTTCATTTCCTAACACTCAAGCTTCATCAAAAATGGAGGAGGGAATGGGAAATTAAAACTCCAAGCTCAAGTTCATTGGCAAATCCAACATCTAACTCCAAATTCAAAGAGAACCCATTGATTCTTCCTTTGCTCTCAAGCTTCTTCTTCATTGATTTTGTGTAAAGGTGAGATTTTTATCTCACATCTTTGTCTATAACTATCTTTGATTGTTAAGTATGAATTCCTAACACTTATTCACGTGCATTTGCTTTTGGTTTGGATTGAATTGGTGAAAATCCCAATTTTTAGTGTTTTGGGTTCAAATCTTCAAAAATACAATCTTTGATGTTTAACCATGTTTTAGGTGATGCACGGAGGAGCCAATACGACCGGGTAGCCTATGGGCATAATCCCTTAGCGTCCGTGCTCGATCGGTTGCAAATTGGGAGAGTTTTTGCACTTCAAACCCCTAGGTCGCTCGGCCTTGTTTACCTTTAGGTTGTTAGGTCGCTCGGCCTTGTACCTCTTTGGTCGTTAGGTCGCTCGGCCTTCTCACACGCCTTAGGTCGTTAGGTCGCTATGCCCGCTTGCTCTGATTAGGTCGCGCGCTCAGCCATTAAGTCGCTCTACCGCTTAGGTCGCGCCAACTTAGGTCGCTCGGCCATGATAAGTCGCACCTACTAGCTCGCAACCTAGTTAAGTCGCAACACTCTTAGGTCGCTGACCACATAGGTTGTTGCTCTTCTCGCCTTGCAGTTAGGTCGGCCTGTCTTAGGTCGCAACCCGTAGGTCGCTCGGCCTGTTATGCCGCTTGCATCATTTAGGTCGCGCCATGCTTATGTCGTTACCTCTTAAGTCGCTCGGCCTTCCCTTATGCTTTAAGCCACACCAACTTAGGCCGCGGCATGATATAGGCCGCGGCATGCTATAGGTCGCACAGTGTTGTGTTGCTCTGTTAAGCCGTATGCTATTTCTTGAGCCGCTGATTTCTTGTGTTGACTTATGTTAAGTCGTAAGTCGTGGCTGTTAAGTCGCAAGGGTATTTCCACTTTGGTGAGTTTGGAATTGAATTCTTTGGATTATATTCACGTCTTTGAAAGTGAATTTTTGTGATTTATTGTTTCTACAATCATTTTTGTGATTTGTCACTTCATCTCACTCGTACGAGAAATCTAATTAAACATCTTAGTAAAAAAAATGGTATGAAACGCTTGTGTTTACTTCGCCAGTTAATTCTTGGACTTGTTCGATTGAATCTCTTGTGACAATTTTCGAGTGGAGATCTACAATTTGTTCGTAAATATTTAAGTTAAGCTAGTGGTTATGGGACATGAAGCTAAGCTTATATATTTACTAGCTTACTGTAATTGACACTTCTTGATGATCGTCGATGATCACTTTTGTGATTTAGACTAGCAATTGTGCGATGTCTTTTTGTCTACGAGGGAGACTAAACCCCGTTTCTGTGGAGCTTCGGCTCAATTTGGTGGGGTAGCGACCCATGGTCTTCGAGCCGTTTTGTGGAGCTTCAGCTCAAAATTAATGGTTAGCAACTGTGGAATAGCGTTCCATTTTGTGATACACGTGTTGGTGAGTTTTCATGCTCCCGTTTTGTGATAGGCCTCCCCCTTTTTTTGATTTCTGGATTTCCATTGATGATTTCTGGAATTTGTATTTTCACCAATTTTCGTGATTTACATTGATAAGTTTTATCAATATTTGTGCATTGGTGAATTTTTGTGTCATTAACTTTTTGTGAATATAAATATAGAGCATGACATTCTTTTTTATCTTTGAGAAGATTCTTGTGATATTGATTAATCTCGTGTTGATTTTCGATTACATACTTATCACAGTATGGCTTTATGGTTATCATATGTTTATGCCATATCTCTTATTCTATATCATTTTATTTGATATTTATAGCTAGACTGATCCTTTTATTATTTTCTTATTAAATAATACTCGGGTCAGACCGAGATGTTACAAGTGCTTCTGCTTGACTTCACATCTGGGATTATCACCCTGACTTTTGGCTAACTACTTAGATTAGTAGTTTTTGTTGTATACATTTGAGATATAGACTCATTGTTGTATTCATATTCTTTTGTCTAACACTTGTAGCTATTCTTTTGTGACATTGTGGATCTTGTTTGACCACTACTCTGATGTACACTTTCATGTGTTATATATTATTATCTATTTCCGCCTTTGTGAAATGGATGTCTGTGATTGATTTGTGTTATGTTATTTCTATATTTGTTTCCGAAGAATATATATAGCCACCGGGTAGTAGCTTTGAATTTGTATCGGTATGTCGGATTTCCTCCATGTATGTGGTACTATCTGACATCTTGACGCTCGCACAAAGCAATTACGCGGATGGTCGCTTCTCAACAGCCTTATTCTCCGCGCTAGTTGACGGCATTACCCCGTAGTGCCCTTGGCTAGAGTAGGTATAGAGGTGGGACGTCACACAATTGGTTTTGAGAAGTTGTTTCAACTAATTGGTTTTATGAAAAAAGAAGTAAGCGGTTTGGGAATATTTCCTACAGTTGAAAATTTCGAGGACGAAATTCTTTTAAGGAGGGAAGAATGTAAGACCTAGAATTTTAATTATTTGAAATTGGGATATTTAATTGATTTTAAATATTGGAAAGTTAATTTATATGATAAATAACTTGAATTTCAAATATAGTGATTTATTGGATAATTTAATTATTGAATTTAATAAGGGGAAATTGTTTAAATAATCGAATCTTGGATTTTAAGTAGGATAAAAATGATTTAAAGGCTTATGTAATTTCTATTAACTAGAATGAAGATAATAAAAATTTTAAACTAGATTTAGAAGTGATTTAACTAATTTTGAAAATAATTCGATTTAAATAACGTATAAAAATAGCATTCCGGGGCACTGTCTTGAATTTCGACGGAACCAGTTTCAATGGATCCTAATAATGAATTGTAATACGCCATCAAATTCGTAGCAATCAGATGTATCGTTTGGTCATGCAAGATCGAAATATGTTGAAATTAATATCAAAAATTTAATATAATAATTGGATTCAAAAAGCTATCTTCTCCATACGATCGAATTAGGGCTCGAGAATAGTTCCATTGCATTTGGAATAGGGGTATAACACATAGAACGCCAGGCGGCACGTCTCATATAGAGTTCATAATTTTCGTACATTTTGTAACTTGATATTTTCAAATATAAAAAGATACACACACACATGCACAATATAATTAGACCATCTCCCTATCTGTTCAAGCCTACGCTCCATCCCCATCATCAACTTTTTGGTTAACTAGTATGATATATAGTTGATAAAAATTGTTGAATGGCAGTTTGGATGAATTATTATATTTATTAGTTGGTTTGGATATATTTCCGCCTATTGGAGAAAATGAGACCCTGTTACGTTCCCGTGTAAGAGCGAATGAACCTTTGTATACGAATCCCACCTCGAAACGGTTGATTTATATTTTATGATTATATAACATTTATGATGCGGGAGGAAACAGGTTGGAGGGACCCGATAGGTTTTCTTGATATTTTCGACTTATTTCAATAATATTCTTTATATGGAATATTGAAAAATAAAACTAATTGTGGACATTATGGTTATAACATTGTATATGTTGAAAATTAAAAGCTAGTAATGATAGAAAATCGATATTGGTATTGGTTGAGTGTTGGGTGGCTATTGGCCTCAAATTTGTGTTTTTTTAAAATACTATAAATTGTCGTTTAAGTCGGAATTAGTTTTTTAGATGAGAATTAATCTTTAAATCCGAAATTGGATTTCGAAAATATTATGTTCTAAGGATTATTTATTTTATTATAGTAATGCTATTTAAAAGTATTTAATTATAATATTATTATAAAAAGTTATTTAGTTATAGTAATATTATTTTAAGGCTATTTAATTATATTAGTATTGTTTTAAAAGTTATTTGTTTACATTAATATGGTTTTAAATAACTTATCAAAATATTAAGAGGTTAATTATTTCAAGAAAATTATCGTTTGAAATTAAAAATAAGGATTTATTAATAAGGTTTTGAAAATAAATTATTATTATTTATAAAAATGATAAAGATTAATTATTATAATTTCCTAAACAATATTTTAGAATTATTAATTATTATTTTAAGATATTTTGAAGTAAATAATTTCACTTTATTTATAATGTTTATTGTTAATAATTATTATAAAATGATGTTTTGAAGTAAATGATATTAATTATTTGTAAATGTTTCCGAGATCCATGAATGGAGTTGAAAGACTTGGATTTTATAAAGGAGTTTGGAAAATGGTTTAAAGAGCTTAAGGACGGGTTATTTGTTAGGTGAAGGAGTTTATAAATGGTTAGATATTTATAAATGAATTTTAGAAGAGGGTTTATAGATCCATAAAAGAAATTTTATAAATGGTTTTTATGGATTTATAAAGGCTTTATAAATAATTTTAGAAATGTATGAAAGAATTTTATAAATGGTCCAGAAGATTTATAAAATGAGTAATAAATGTTTTAAGAAGGATTATAAGGAGTTTATAAATGATTGGAGAATCGAATAAAAAGAAAATCTTTTTGAACTTTGTGGATATACTTATACCGTTGAGGTAAGTATATGGACATCTCTAAGTATTGAAATATATAGATTTGTGAGTATATCCTTGTAAAGGTGTTTATATACAAGTAATTTACAAAGTAAATTTTACGAATGAAAGATTTATTAAAGGAGGCTGGTGACTGATTATGTGCTTAACCAATGTTGGTTTTTCTTATTGAATGAATGCTTGTTATTCGATAGTTAAATAACTGACTATCGAACTTGGACCATAACGAAACTTTGGAAATATCTAGGAGAAATTCATGAGTTTTATGGGACAGTCAACTCCAATGACGTTGTACTGTGTGTATAAATCTCGTTTCGTTCTCACAGGAGGAAATCTTTCCACTAACTGTTAGAAGGTGATCTCCGATCTTATCTTTGACTGTTTATTTCCTAGAGAACCAGGATTGAGTTTATCAAAAATTATTGAACGTTGTTTTAAAGTGACCGAGATCGGATATGTTATATGAAAACCACTGTGATCCAATTAATGCATTTTAAAGTGAATACATCATAAAGAGCATGGAATCGAAGATAGAGATGTGAAGTGCAATGTCTAATCGCTACTGATCGTGAATGTGATTCCCAAATGGATGTAGTAGGAATAGTGCCCTCGGTTTTGTTCAGACCTAGAATGGACTTGTATGGATGAATGCTATCAGCACATTGTCGTTGGAGGGCAATGAGCATGCTAAGTGTAAATGTTCTTGAAAGGTAATCATAGCCTCAGGCCTCATCAATCGGGAATGACTAAAATAGAGGAGATGTGGCAAGCCTAAGTTGGTCGATCCCAATTACGATATGATCACTCCTATCTAGAGTCGCTATTATCTCTCATTTGTATGCTTTGGAGCCCATTAACGGAGGGGTGATCATATTCGATACTATCCAGCAAGGGGTATGTCGGTCCTGTATTGGTAGGGGTCGTTAAGTACGATCTCAGTACATTGTTCTAGAGGTGTACTATGACGAACGGTACCCCAGTAGCCCATTCGTTGTTTGGAATCCATTCTCCAATTCAAGCTTTACAGTTTTAGTTGTATACCAAATATGCTGAAATGTGAGATACAAGCATTTCAGCTATATTCATATTTTACTTTAAAAAGTGACGTGTACAAATTAAGCTTCCCTACTAAGTACGATATCTAGAAAAGTGACGTCTAGGATTTTAAATTAGGTAATCAAGTATCATGTCCTATCTGGTTACTGAAAGTGTGCTATGCTATGAATCGTGCAATATGGATATACAATAATGCAGAGAATAATGTAGATAGCTATATAATTAATAATGCTGAAAATAAGTGCAGTAAAAAAAATAACACTGGAGACTTTTATACTGGTTCGGACCACCGTCCCGCGTCCAGTCCCAGACTCCTTCTGGAATTACAATAAAACAATAACCTTCACTTAACCCGGAGGAACAGGTCTATACAACACCTGAACAGCCAAACAGGATTTCTGCCACAACAACCGAAGAGTTCTTTCTGCCTGAGCAACCGAACAGGACTTCTACTAGATATTGAAAGCTTTGTTTACTAGTATGTTCTTGATAACGCAGATATATCTTGAAGTACACCCTTCCTATAATCAAATCCTTAAGAGTATTTTGTGTGTGTATTGATTGAAAGGAAGAAAATCACTTAGAATCGAAGAATGTATATATTAACTCAAAGATTCGAGCGATATAGAGTTTTTGATTGCTTTGAATTGCAAAGAATATAGAGCAAGAATAGATTAAGAGAATAAAGCAAGAATTCGGTGATTTTGAAAAGAATCAAAGCATGTTTATATAGAGGATATAGAGATACAATTGGTCGTGAAAGATCTTAATCAAAAGTTGCATCCGTTCCTCTTGAAATTGGATTGACACCCCTTCATGAAAGAACATGACTTTTCAGTCAAGTAGCCGTTATTTGCCATTCAATCAACTGATTCAGAAGTGCCAGTCGACTGAATTTAAAAAACATGCATTTCAAAGCAATTATCTATGCACTAACATAGGTCAGTCGACTGGCTGACCTGAGTCAGTCAGTTGACCTATGCTATGTTGCACAGATCATAATAAAAAAATTGTATTTTGAAGTAAAATCCATTTATATGTGTGTGTGACTACTTAAGGAATGATTTTAACAATATTTTCACACAACTAAGACTCAAAATCGAGATAAGTTTACATAATATATTCTAGATTGAAGTCTTGTCTTATTTGAAGTTCCATTCTTTTTTGTCATCATGTTACACCATCTTGTGATATATGATCGTCAATGGTTGTTGATGTTATTCGTCATGAATCAAAGCCATGATTCAACATTCTCCCCTTTTGGATTGATGACAACATATATAATTGACGATATATAGTACGAGTTATAAAGAATTAGTTTTCTTAGTTTTCTCCCCTTGAATGTTTAGCTCTGCAAAAATTGTTAGAAAACAGAATATTTCTCCTCATTTGTCATCAACAAAAAGGAATACTTAGAGATAGCCAATAACCATAATAAACATAATCACATAAACGTACCATTCATACAACACTTCACAATATCATAATATTTTACATAGTTCATAGTCATACGAATTGAAACAAATACTAAAGCACATTTCGAATGCAGTTTGAAATAGAACATACTAAAGAGATTGTTCTTGAATAAGTAGAAAAGAGAAATAACTTACTAACCATTAAGCCAAAAGATCAAAAGACAACTTACTCTACGTCCGAATCAAAGGGATCTTCCTCTTCCGGTTGAACCGGCTTCTTCCCTTTAGCAATGTCATAAGATTATCCACCAGTTCCACTTTTGCTGGAGCTTGTGGCTTCATAAGTTGACCAAGAGAATAGTGGAGCTGGCCTTTTTCTAGGGTCGAAATGCAAAGGTCCGGTAGAGGAAGTTGCACAAGAAATTGCTTCCCATAAAGTTGTGAAGAATCCTTTAATCTTGTTAAACTTCCTATCTATTTTATTAAGGTGAGAGTCAAGAATAAGTTGGTTTTGCGTGAGCAAATCAATAGCCTCTCATGAAGTTTGGCCAATAACTGGATGACGAATAACCTCTTCTTCGTATTGATGTGGTTGAGAAGAAGATTGTTCGGCAATGTGGATTCCTAGTCGTCTTTGACGTTGAGTTGCTTGCCAATCTTGAAAAGTAATAAAGGGTTCCAGACGATCAGGGAGTTGCATGAGTCTTATGGTATGAATACTGTATAATCCGACTTTGGAGAATTCGAATTCGGGAGATTTTATACCAAAATCATTAAAAAGTCACATTATATATTCACTAAAGTAAATCACATTCGTTCTTCCTTGGTTAAAACTTAGGAATCCTTCCATAAGAAGTTGAGCCCAATTGACACGTAAATTTCCCCATATAGCATATAGAGCATAGAAATTATCGGAATATACTAATTCATACGACCCTGTCCATGGAGTTATACTCTTAAGAAGAAACTTATGCATGAGTCTAGCTTTTGGTCGAAGTGACATAGATTTGACTTCTACAGCATCATTTTCTAGGAATAAATGACTTATATTGTCCTGAATTTTCATATCACAATTTAAATCCCGAAGATTTATACCCCAACTCGAGTTTGAAGCAAATGGTACATGCAATCTGAGAGAGAGAAACTGAAATTCCACATCCCGAAGTCCAAATGCAGTTTTCTCGATTCCTAGGTGCTGGTTCTTGAAGATTCAAGTTTGCATAGAATAGCTTAACCATTGTATGGTTGAATTTTAAATTATTATTTTTGCAATCAAGAAAAGTACCCAAACCTCTTCGTTCGGAAAGTTCCCAAATGCCATAAGAGTTAAAGTCGGGATAATGAACAAAGGAGCCTTCGAAAATATAGGAGTCTTGCATGTTTATCCACTTTTGAATGGCTTTATCATGGACCAACCAAGTAGCAATTTGAGAGTGTATTGGAGTAGAAGATGAAGAAGTAGCCTTTTTGACGTGTTTTGATTGCCTAGGGGCCATGGAGAAATAAGAGAAAATTGAAAAGAGTGAAATTTGGTAATGGTGGAGAGGTGAATTTCGGAATATAGGGCTGAAGGAGTAAAGAAGAAGGTTAAAAAGATGAAAAGGTGTGTTAAAAAATAGTAGGTAGAAGCAGTTATTATTCAGAAAATTTCGATCAGTCGACTTAATTTAAAAAACGTGCATTTCAGAGTAATTATCTATGCACTGACACAGGTCAGTCGATTGGCTGACCTGAGTCAATCGACTGACATGTGCTATGTTGCACAGATCACAATAAAAAATTGTATTTCGAAGTAAAATCCATTTGTGTGTGTGTGACTACTTGAGAAATGTTTTTAACAATATTTTCACATAACTAAGGCTCAAAATCGAGATAAATATACATATTATATTCTTAATTAAAGTCTTGTCTTGTTTGAAGTTCCATTCTTTTTTTGTCGCCATGTTACACCATCTAATGATCTATGATTGTCAATGGTTGTTGATGTTCTTTGTCATGAATCAAAACCATGATTCAACAGTTACTAGTCTAACCTGAAAGGTGACGTAAACCCAAAGGTTGCCCCTAATAGAAATGGCCCGATTTGAATTGGTCCTTAGGCTAATTTTCGAAATAGTTTTGAAAATTGAGACAAGATTTTAAATTTGAAAGTTAAATTTAAAATAAAAACATGTTTATTATAAAAGGTTACAGTATAACATAAATTTTCAAAAATGTTTGAAAAGGTAATGAAAATTTTAAATTGTTTGAAACTATTTGAATATTAATTCCAAAATTTAAAATTTATGAATATAATTAATATAATAAATTGATTAAATGTGGTAATTAATTCGTACTTATATGCATGTATTATATATGTTATGTTATTTTAAAAGTGTTTAAGATAACACAAGTTTACATGTATGCATGTAAGATAAATTTTGAAATTGATATAAGTTAATTAAAATTGTTAATTAATTAAATAATATACACATGGATATGATACATGTGCTATGGTATAAAGGTTATAGTGTATAATAAAAATTAAATATAAATGTTATGTTGATATAAAATTAATTAAAATGTTTATTATTTAATATTAATTAAATAAGATTTAATTAATATAATGTTATACATAAGATTATTATATAAGTAATATAAAATATAAAAGTTATATAACAATATAACTTATGTAATATGAATGTATAAAATAAATGTTGAACATTAAAGAAACCCTAAATATACTTAAAGAATAAATACATATGTATTATACATATATCGCGATGTGCTTGACACTTGAATCATGAGAGTATTTCATAAGTAATATATTATTTCATAAGTCGATATCATTCAATATTATGTTGTCTTTTACCGTGTATATATATTAATTAATTACTTGCATACTCCTTAGTTGTTGAGCAAACTCAAACTAGGGATGTTATGTGTAGTATTATTGATATGTTGAATAGATTAGATAAGATAACTATTATGTATTTGTTGAGAAAACTCAAATACATATACTATGCTTATGCCATCATGATATGGTAGGTTTGAGTGAACAATCTCATTTGGTTTGTTGAGAAAACTCAAGGTCGAAATGAGATTAGGACAAGGAACCATGGGTTAGGAGTTGTACCGATAAGAAGTTAGCCATCATCCATGGAGCTATGACTTGCTGAACCAATTCAAGATCTGAGTTTCAAGACGGACGAGTCCTAACACCCACTAGTGAATTCGAAAGACTTCTATGTTTCGCTTAGGGTTTGGTGAAACATAAAAGACTAGCAGCGAAACATAGAGGTCTAGCGGGAGCCTTATTAGGAAAATAAAATGATAACATTTAACATTTCTAATATTGTAAGAACATGTGTAATATAATGTTATAATAATCTACATTAATAAATTTATGCATTTAATAAGATTGATAAAATGTTTATCAATTAAGATATATAAATGAATTGAAGATTAACAAATAGAAATATAACATATACCCACCAATAAAAGATTACTTCATGTTAATGTTTCAACACCTATGCAAGTGTCTGATATTACAACTATTAAATACATTCATATTTTGTTCACTTACGCATTTATTTGGTCTAGACCATGTATAGAATTCTAAGAGTTTCGAACTCTAAAAGCAATACAAGACTATGTATATTTGATCCATATACATTCTCATATAAATGTTATATGGTGAATGGTCAATGTTTGTAATATACAATATTTCGATAAATTTAGTTCATTAGAAAAACCAAATAAACCTTAGTGCAAGATAAATTATTCAATTTGATTGATTATAAAAGGATCGTAATGTGTTAACTGTAACATTAGACCAAAACTGCATGATAGATCTAAGAACTTGATCACTGAAATATTAGTTTGACTAGTATATGCAAAGGGCAACAAATTTGATGTCCTTAAATGTTTAGGACGATCGAGTGCGCTTTTGTAAAGAGTTCGATATGATATTGCAGTAAGAGAATTCTTTTGACTGGTTTGACCATTTAGAAAGAATAATGAATGTACAAGAGTAAATGAGATTTAAAATACAGTTGAGATGGAGAGAGTGAATAGCCACTTCTGCTTCATAAAGAAACATCGAAAACGAGAATTGTAATAATAGTGGTTGATACTTAATATTGGAATAAGAAATATGATTTCTATTCTGAAATGTATTTTAGTATTGAAAATTATTTTTTATGAAATTTGTTTCTATGAGTTCAAGATAGTTAATCAAAGAACTCCCCGACGTAAACTAGTTGCAATATGTGAAATAAATCTATATTAAGTGAATGATGGATCTCCGAATTTAGTATGCTATTGTAATAATGACGGAAATAAGGGGAGCATGCCATATTGCACTTATTAATTGCATCATATTATGAAAAAAAAAATTAGTAAAACATACCGAACTTTATTTATGAAATAATTACTATTTTTGTATCAACTGAAAAATAGACATAGCTATATTTCTGTATGAATATTCTTTATGAAATAAAACTATATGGTATTTGTTTTCATAAAAAAATGATCCAATGAAAAATACAGAATTATCTAATATTATTTACAATTATTTTGGAATTATAGACTATGCCATAGTTTTGAGAAATAATTTTATTATATGATTATGAATCATATGATACTGATTAATTATAACTCAAAAAATTAAGCGCTATGCACCCATTCAGTGGGAGCGTCGTAAGAGTTAATGAAATCTTCGAATTGATACATAAAGATGTACGCAATGATAAGTCTTTTAATACAAAAACGGTTCTACATACTTTGTTATATTCATCGATGAGTTATCACCGAAATGGACATGTATGTTTGATACATGTGTAGTATGTCTATGGTACTTATAGAGTATAAAATAGAAGTAAATAAAATAACATGCGATGGAAATGATTTGATTTTACTGAATCAGTGAGTATATTGGAAAAGGTTTCGAACGTACCTAAAAATGAATAAGGATTCAATCTCAAAAGTCGCTCCTCCATATGACACATAATGAGGCATCGATACGAAGTTATCGAACTTTGTAGACAAAGTATGAATAATATGAGTGAAGTTGAGTTAATTTCTTTTCATAATGTTATGTACTTAAGAGTGGTACACAAGGTTAATAATATTTCATTTAAATAATAGTTTACAAAACATACAAGATAAGGTTTACAAGAAACCCCAACATATCCTAAGTCAAGGAGTTAGCAAGATGCGAGTCGAAAGTCTGCACATAATGTGAGGGATCTTTTATGAATCTCCCCAAAAGGAGTTTGGAAAAATCTTTCATCAATTAACATATTTATGTTTTGAATATAAGCTTTGTAAACTAAAAACTAAATCAGTTTTATATAGAAGGCAATTCATAGAATGTTTATGAATACCTATTCCATTGCACCGATATACAATTATAGTTTCAAGAAATACCAACTTCATTGTGAAGAAATTTCTTTGAGAAATTATTGGTAGTAAAATGGAATTGGATACGATCCAAAGATAAAACTGATTGTGTGGGATGAAATGTAATTAACCTAACCTAGAATACGTTGCATTAGAATGTCCAATAGGTATTCTGACATGATGAAGAGAAACTATGAGTTTCTTATCAATGTCGAGAATAGTTAAACCTTAATTGTCAATTGAGCCATTAAGAGTATTGACTTCACGATACGGTATGATGCGCAAATCCGAAGGAATTCCAAGTACGTTACCAAAATATGATTTTGGTAGTCGTATCCAAAGGGATGTGATCGATCGGCCATAATTGTCTTTAAGAAACTAACATACTTGGAATCTAATGAGCAACGTTGATAAGAATAAACTCGTAGATTCCAATTGTTGAAATTGATGTAATAGATTCATTATTCAACTTACTCAAGTAATTTGGGTTTACTCACAAAATTATTACCAAGTATGACTTTAGGTTTTGGTGTATATGTTTTGAAACAGAAAGTTCTAAATATAGATTTAAACTAGATTGTTTGCACATAACAACCAAAGTGTCCGAAAGTCGGTGGAAGCGAAATTGAGTTTGTGTGATTTTGGGCATGATTCAAGGATGGTAGAAAGTATCATTTTATAAGCGTTACAATTGAACAAAAATTTTGACGAAAATATCAAAAAAATTGATAATTAATCAAAATATAGAAGAAGCGTGTGCTTATAAGTAAGAAAGTCAAAATGTACATTGATATTTCTAAATTATTAGTAAACAACACGTTGTTGATTTTAACAATGTACTTGTGTTAAACCAACCTTAATTGTTTTAGTACTCAAATTTGGATTGCAAATGATGTCTTTTATAGCGAGTATAAAAGATATTGGGAATGTCCCAAATCGATATGCAAAGACACCTTATTAAATTGTTTAATACGGAATATGTGAGACGAGTTCCTTATGCATCCGCAATATGAATTATCACACATGTTATGTTGTTTATGTTATCGTGATTTGTTTATATATTTGATACATGAAATAAATGTCAAATCCAAATTGATATCACTAAATGGTTGTTTGTGGTTTTCTCGTATATTTAGAAATACTAGAGAATCGTTTACAAAACAACGGACTCCTTATGAAGAAGTATATGGAATTAAACATCATAAATGATACTGAGTATAATATATCAATAATAAATTCAAGTTAATAATCGTTAAGTTGGAAATGTTCCAAATATAAGAGATTGTGATTAATTCATTGACTTGAATAGCACCATAATAAAAAAATGCATATATATATATAATGACAAATTTGTAACTGAGCCGAGGATGATTCCAAACGTTGAGAATCCCAAGACATTGTTATATGCTAACAATGTCACTATATAATTCATATCAAAGCTAGGTTCTTATTAGAAGTCGAGAGACATACTCTAAATCGTTCTACATGATAAAGGTAGTTTAGTAGTGTCAAAGAGAGTTAATCGACAGAGTAGATGATTAAAAGATAATAGTATACCCATTTACTAAGGGAATGACTTAATTTGTTTTAAGAAAACCGAATGGAGTAGTTGGAATGAGAATTCATAATTGAACCAAGCGCAAGTGGGAGATTGATAGAGTTGGGGGTATGCCCTAGGGGCAATTATATAATTTGTCACATATATCTAACCCATTGACAAATCTTGTTCAAAACAAAAGGTGTTTTCTTTCTATTATATACTTGATATAATGTGTTATATTAATTAATTAATTCAATTAAAAGTATATTTAATAGATCCATAAATGGTACACTTTTTGATATTATTTACAAAGGGTTGTAACCATGGGTACTTTATCACAATGGAAACAAATATACCATTTTAAATGTTTCTAGTCAAGATGCATCGAGACTGGATATCGATGTATCATTGATACTAGAATACATAACGCTCTCCAAATGTTGGGCAATGTATTACTCATGACTGCTGGGGGCATCAAGGGGTTTATGTGCTTGTAGTTATTAGATAACTGTGGAATGACTCATTCAATAGTTTTCTGTTGGTTAATACAACAAAAGGCTAAACAAAAAATATTGATGTGAATAATTTACCCAATTCTTTCGACTTGAGAATACCGTGAATCTTCAATATGAAATCTCTAGTTTGATTACAATCAAATTATGGCAAAGCGTCCATCGCGCGACTATAGTTGGGTCGAGTGGAAGTATTGAAAGTGAATATTATTCAAGAGAGGATTCGTCTCCTCATTTATATAGGATTAGTATCATAGTCAACTCAAGTCAACCCTAAGTCAAAATCTCTGGCCAGAGTAGTTCGGTTAATAATAATTGTTATTATTTAGCCAAGGACTTTATGTTTGAAAAATAGAGTTGAATGTGGATGATGTTGGAATTTTGACCATTATCGAATTCAGTCCAAGGTGATATAGATTTGACGAAGAGAATTGGTGTAAATAATTGCCACAAATAGGTAATGCCTATTAAATTAAAACAATATTTTTTCGAAAATGAGTAAGCGATAAATTTGGCCATATTATCACACCACTTATTAAGTGAAGATTGAATGTCAACGTTCAAATAGTTCGACGTTAATTACCAACTAACTTTACACCCAAGAGTCACACAACGAAAACGATGGATTCTCTTTAGACCAAATGATTTAATTAGTTTATAATTGTTATAAAATAATTAAACAAATTAATATTTATGAAATATTAATTATGAAATTTGAATGTGATTTGAGAAATTAAATTATTGCCTAAATTTATAAAAGTTAAGAATATATTGATCGATATGAAATATCGATAACAAATAGGTTAAATATGATTGTACATGTTTAATTTGGGTTAAATGAGCTTACAACCCATGAGGCTGTAGAGGGTAGACGTTGGTTTGAGAGAGGTTGGAGGTGGCTACAACATAGGATTAGGACTTAGAGATGTGTGACTAAGATCTAGTGAGAAACCTACATAGTTTGCTCTCTTTGTTTTAAATAAAATCATTTATATGTATTTATAACAAGCATATTTGATGCAGCCCAGCCTGAAGCTAACCTACGTGCCTTAAGTTACTTATGAACTAACGAGACCGAGCATGCATTGCAACTAGGGGATGGCAAGCTAAGAGGAAAGGAAATTGCACTGTCGTTAGGTCGCTCACGACCTAACCGGTCTTTAGGTCGCTCACGACCTAACCGGTCTTTAGGTCGCTCACGATCTAGTATGGAGGTAGTGGAGATAGGTCGGCAGCGACCTAGTGTGGAGACAGGTCGTTCAAGCGACCTAAGAGGGCTAAGAGTCCAATCCAGCGAGTTAGCAAAACAGTTTTTAGGTCGCTCGCGACCTAGTGGAGACTCAGGACATAGCAAAGGTCAGTCGCAAGTTAACGAGTTAAACACTCCAGCGCCACTCTTAGATCGCTCTAATGAAGGTCGTCCAAACGAAACTCAACGACCTAACAAGTTTGCCTTAGGTCGCGGAAACCAACCTGAAGCCTAAGTCGCAAATCTTTGTAGAAGTACTATCTCTTTAGATTGCTGAAGGGTTAGGTCGCTCCAAAGGATAAGTCGTTATCTCGTAGGTTGCTCACAAGGCCGAAGCTCAATCTGGTTGATGTATTTTTCTTTAAGTCGTTTGTTGTTGTATATATTAAGTCGTTAACAACCTTACATAGGTCGTAGGTCGTGTACTTCTGTTTGTACTGTGTTGTAAGTCGCTGTATGGTATGTATGTGAATATATGACGTTGTGTTAGGTCGCTAACGACCTTACTTAGGTCGTAGGGCGCTTTGAGTTAGGTCGGTGGGTGTTTGTTAGGTCGGGGAGCTATGTTAGGTCGCGTGCGACCTAGTGTACGTAAGTTGTAAGCCTATAAATAGGCCGATGGTGTCATTTGTAAGTGGTTGATTTTTGAATAAAATTCTTTTTTGTTAGCTTTGTGCTTTCA
Source organism: Allium cepa (assembly GCA_030765085.1). Taxonomy (NCBI): domain Eukaryota; kingdom Viridiplantae; phylum Streptophyta; class Magnoliopsida; order Asparagales; family Amaryllidaceae; genus Allium; species Allium cepa. Next base: position 607,694,445 of record CM060939.1, on the reverse strand, counting down.
TACAAATTGGTAGTTGAGTGAGATCTCCTATCTCCTCCTTCGGTTAATCGAGTGCGCTCGATTCAACGATCGTAGAAGCCGATTCACGGTATCTAGTGCGTTAGATCAACGTGCGAAGAATCGTAGATTTTCTTTCTCGGCATCGCACGCGATCAACGAGACGAAGATAGCTAGAATCCGGTATCTTTGGATCCACGGATTTGGGCCTTGCAGTATTCTCAACTCACCGATTGCTACATTCCATCAATTAAAGTTTGTTTCGATTTATCCGCTGCGTCAGTTTTTTGGTATCAGAGCCATACTTAGCCAGTCATAGCTAAGTTGATTCTCGGAGCCAAGTATTTGGAGTTTATCGTGTTCATCTTGAAGTTGCAACGAGTTTGAAGATTCCGATCCATTCCATTTTGGATCTAAAGTGGAGATTTGTTTGAATTTGATTTGTGTTGAAATACTTGAGCTTGAGCCGAGCTAAATTGTGTAGTGGTATAGGCCGAGTCAAGAGAAGTTTAAGGCTGAGCCTTGTGAAGTTGTGTGGAAGCTTGTGAAGCCGTGACTTGAAGATTTTTGTTGTTCAATCATGCCGCCTAGAAGAGCTAACCGACATCAAAACGTTGAAGCTTTGTATCGACGAGAAGAAGCTGATCAAATGGAACAACGTATGCATGAGAAGATTGATGAAGGCATTGGTAGGTTGGAGAAGTTGATGATCGATATGAATCAAAATCGAAGAAGAAATTCACCTGAATCCATCCGTGGAGGAAGTAGAGTTTCACAACATTCAGATCGGGAGAGGAGAGAGAGCCAAGATCATCGAAGTGTTGACAATCGAAGTAGGAGGAATGTTGATGATCATGATAGAAGGGATGTTGGATGTAGAAGTGGTGGTGGTAGAGATGTTGGAGGGCGTGAAAGACAACGATGTGCATCAGACTTTGATGAGGAGTTTGATGGTGATAGAGTGAGTGTTCATTTCCGAGATCGAGATCAAGGACAACGTCAGTATCGGGTTATGGATGATGATCGATGTTGGGAAGCGGGAATGAAGATGGAGATTCCGGAATTTAAAGGTGGGATGGTTGCTGAAGAATTTTTAGACTGGTTATCTAATGTAGAGGAAATCTTTGATTTCAAGGAAGTTCCGGAGAATCGAAGGGTGAATTTAGTCGCTACAAGGCTGAGGGGGAGAGCTTTGGCGTGGTGGCAGCAAACTAAACTTACTCGTGAACGAATGGGGAAGTCAAAGATAGAATCTTGGGAGAAGATGAAGAAATTGATGAGATCTACTTTCTTACCATACAACTATCAATCACTTATGTACCAGAGATTGCAGAATTTAAGGCAGAGGACGAAATCAGTTAATGACTATGCAGATGAATTTTACCAACTCATTGCCAGAAATGATATAATGGAAACGGAAGAACAGCTGACTGCTAGGTTTGTTGGAGGGCTGAGAATGCAGATCCAGGATATGGTTAATATGTTTGATCCAAGATCTGTGGCGGAAGCACATCAAAAGGCGTTAGCTTGGGAGAAGCAGGGAAGGCGTGGAGGTGGTGTGTTTACTAATTCCAACAATCAAGCGAAGGGTGTCGGAGGAAGTTCTAATGTTCCTAAAGCTGTTTCCAAACCAGTTGCGAAGGAGGGTGAGAAGGCGAAGGTTAGCAGTGGGTTCAAATGTTACAATTGCCAGGAGATGGGTCATAAAAGCAATGAGTGTCCGAAGCCGAAGAAGAGAGCAATGATAGCTGAAATTGAAGATGAGGAGGAAGAAGCTGAATGTTCTAACTTACCTTATGTTGAGGAGGAAGAAGAGTTGTCCGGAGATGAAGGGTATAACTTGATGATGAGGAGGTCTTGTTTGACACCGAAGCAAGATGAGGAAGACAGTTGGTTGAGGAATAACATATTTCAATCTACTTGCACTATTCTTGGGAGAGTTTGTAAGTTCGTTATTGATGCTGGGAGTTGTGATAATATTATTTCTACCGAGGCTGTGAAGAAGTTGGAATTGAAAACCGAGAAGCATCCCAAACCGTACAATTTAGCTTGGTTGAGGAAAGGAGGTGAAGTGAAAGTTGGGCGAAGAGCTTGTGTGAAATTTTCAATTGGGAAGAAATACAAAGATGAAATTTGGTGCGATGTGGTAGACATGGATGTGTGTCATCTGTTGTTGGGCAGACCATGGCAGTTTGATAGAGCAGTACAACATGACGGTCGGGCCAATAGCTATAGTTTCATGTTCGGGGGTACTAAAATCACTTTGGTTCCCAAGAAGCAACAACAGAAGGAGAGCAAGTTGGAGGAGATTGAAGAGCTGAAAACTTTGCTATCATTGAAGGAGTTTGTTAAGGAAGTTGAAGAGGAGCCTGAAGTATTCTTGTTGATTGGGCGAGATTGTAGTGAAGAAGTTGAAATTCCAGAAGAAGCGAAGTCAGTTTTGAAAGAATTTGAAGATGTATTTCCAGAGGAGTTGCCAAGGGAGTTACCGCCATTGAGAGACATTCAACATCAAATCGATCTTGTTCCGGGAGCAGCATTACCGCATAGGCCACATTATCGAATGAGTCCGAAGGAACATGAGGAGTTGAGGAGGCAGGTGGAAGAGTTGCTTGAGCAGGGACGTGTGTAGGAAAGTTTGAGTCCATGTGCTGTGCCAGCTTTATTAGTGCCAAAGAAGGATGGGACGTGGAGGATGTGCACTGACAGTCGAGCATTGAATAAGATTACTGTGAGATATAGATTTCCCATGCCGAGGTTGGATGACTTGCTAGATCAGTTGAGTGGGGCGACTATCTTTTCAAAGATTGACTTGAAGAGTGGTTATCATCAAATTCGGATTAGACCTGGAGACGAATGGAAGACAGTTTTCAAGACAAGAGAGGGGTTATACGAATGGTTGGTTATGCCATTTGGTTTATCAAATGCACCTAGTACATTCATGCGGGTGATGAATCAAATCTTTAGACCATTCATTGGGAAGTTCGTGGTGGTTTATTTCGATGATATTCTGATATATAGCAGGAGTATGGAGGAGCATGTTCTACATTTGAGGGAAGTGTTGATTATTCTTCGCGAGGAACAATTTTATGCTGCTACGAAGAAATGTGTGTTCATGGCAAGAAGTGTTTTATTTCTGGGGTATATTGTTTCGGAAGCAGGAATTCAAGTTGACCAGAATAAAGTGGAAGCAGTCAGGAATTGGCCACAGCCGAGGACGATTACAGAGGTGAGAAGTTTTCATGGGCTAGCATCATTCTACCGAAGATTCATTCCACACTTCAGTAGCGTGATGGCTCCAGTTACTGATTGCATGAAGGGGAAACAGTTTGTATGGTCAGAGGAAGCGGGGGTTGCTTTTGAGAAGATCAAGGAATTGTTGACGTCTGCACCAATTCTTGTTTTACCGAATTTTCAGTTGTTGTTTGAATTGCATACTGATGCATCGAAGGTCGGTATTGGAGGAGTTCTGAGTCAGAATAGGAAGCCAGTTGCTTATTTCAGTGAAAAGTTATCAGGAGCAAAGATGAGATACAGTACATATGACGTTGAATTCTATGCTGTGGTACAAGCTGTTAAGCATTGGAGGCACTATCTATTTCAGAAAGAATTTGTTCTGTACACTGATCATAAGGCATTGAAGCATTTACAGGGGCGAGACAAGATTTCAGCGAGACATGCATCATGGATTGCTTATTTACAACAGTTTACTTTTGTCGTGAAACATAAGTCAGGGGTGACGAATCGTGTAGCAGATGCATTAAGCAGGAGGAGTCATTTATTAACGACATTGAAGGTTGAGGTGACAGGGTTTGAAATGTTGCCAGAACTGATTGAAGAAGATCCTTACTTTGTGAAATGTGTAGAGAAAGTCAAGGAAGGAAATACCGACGAATTTGTGATGGTTGATGGATTCTTGTTCAAGGGGAATCAATTATGTATTCCAGATTGTAGTTTGAGATTGAAAATTATCAAGGAGTTACACGAGGAAGGGCATGTGGGCCGTGATCGTACTTTGCAATTGATTTCACAGTCTTACTTTTGGCCGTCGATGAGGAAAGAAGTGGGAAGGTTTGTGGAGCGATGTCATATTTGCCAAGTTTCGAAAGGAACCGCGACCAATGCTGGGTTGTATATGCTGTTGCCTGTACCGGCTAAACCATGGGTTGATGTGAGTATGGACTTTGTGTTGGGATTGCCAAGGACTCAGAGGGGAAATGATTCCATCTTTGTTGTGGTGGATAGATTTTCTAAAATGACACATTTTATTGCTTGCAAGAAGACGGTGGATGCTGTTCGGGTTGCACAGTTGTTCTTTAAGGAAGTCTGTCGCTTACATGGGTTGCCGGATTCTATCGTTTCAGACAGGGATACCAGATTTTTGAGTCATTTTTGGCTTAGTTTGTGGAAGATGGTGGGAACGAAGTTAAGCTTTAGCAGCGCTTATCATCCGCAGACAGATGGACAGACAGAAGTAGTTAACAGATCGTTGGGAAATTTGTTACGATGTTTGGTGAAAGATAATCTGAAGAGTTGGGACACGAAGTTATGCCAAGCAGAGTTTGCTCATAATCATGCGGTTAATAGAAGCACAGGTTATAGCCCATTTCAGATTGTATATTCAAATTTGCCTAAGGGACCGTTGGACTTAGCGGTAGTACCACAACTAAAGGGGACGGTTAAACGGGCTGTTGATTTTGTTGAGGAATTAACTGAATGTCATAAAATCGTTCAGGAACGATTGGTGAAGACAAATGAGAAGTATAAGCGAACTGCTGATTTGAAGCGACGGAATGTTGAATTTAACGAAGGTGATTTGGTTTACGCTGTATTAACGAAAGATCGTTTTCCAGTAGGCGCCTATAACAAGTTGAAAGCCAGGAAAATTGGTCCTGTCAAAGTTGTGAAACGGATTAATGAAAATGCTTATAAGCTGAAATTACCGGAGGATGTTTACACTTCTGACGTGTTCAATGTTAAACATCTCGTACCATATTATGGAGATGAACAATCTGATAAGGAAGAATGTCCAAATTCGAGGACGAATTTTTCTCAACCTGGGGAGGATGATGCAGCCCAGCCTGAAGCTAACGTACGTGCCTTAAGTTACTTACAAACTAACGAGACCGAGCATGCATTGCAACTAGGGGATGGCAAGCTAAGAGGAAAGGAAATTGCACTGTCGTTAGGTCGCTCACGACCAAACCGGTCTTTAGGTCGCTCACGATCTAGTATGGAGGTAGTGGAGATAGGTCGGCAGTGACCTAGTGTGGAGACAGGTCGTTCAAGCGACCTAAGAGGGCTAAGAGTCCAATCCAGCGAGTTAGCAAAACAGTTTTTAGGTTGCTCGCGACCTAGTGGAGACTCAGGACATAGCAAAGGTCGGTCGCAAGTTAACGAGTTAAACACTCCAGCGCCACTCTTAGATCGCTCTAATGAAGGTCGTCCAAACGAAACTCAACGACCTAACAAGTTTGCCTTAGGTCGCGGAAACCAACCTGAAGCCTAGGTCGCAAATCTTTGTAGAAGTACTATCTCTTTAGATTGCTGAAGGGTTAGGTCGCTCCAAAGGATAAGTCGTTATCTCGTAGGTCGCTCACAAGGCCGAAGCTCAATCTGGTTGATGTATTTTTCTTTAAGTCGTTTGTTGTTGTATATATTAAGTCGTTAACAACCTTACATAGGTCGTAGGTCGTGTACTTCTGTTTGTACTGTGTTGTAAGTCGCTGTATGGTATGTATGTGAATATATGACGTTGTGTTAGGTCGCTAACGACCTTACTTAGGTCGTAGGGCACTTTGAGTTAGGTCGGTGGGTGTTTGTTAGGTCGGGGAGCTATGTTAGGTCGCGTGCGACCTAGTGTACGTAAGTTGTAAGCCTATAAATAGGCCGATGGTGTCATTTGTAAGTGGTTGATTTTTGAATAAAATTCTTTTTTGTTAGCTTTGTGCTTTCATACAAATTGGTAGTTGAGTGTGATCTCCTATCTCCTCCTTCGGTTAATCGAGTGCGCTCGATTCAACGATCGTAGAAGCCGATTCACGGTATCTAGTGCACTTGATCAACGTGCGAAGAATCGTAGATTTTCTTTCTCGGCATCGCGCGCGATCAACGAGACGAAGATAGCTAGAATCCGGTATCTTTGGATCAACGGATTTGGGCCTTGCAGTTTTCTCAACTCACCGATTGCTACATTCCATCAATTAAAGTTTGTTTCGATTTATCCGCTGCGTCAATATTTGTGATTCCCCACCTTGATACCCACATTAAAAAAGAGTATTACTGTGTAATACGCTTGACAATGTGGAGAATAGGGCTGTTTAGGAGAGACCATCTATAGTCTTGTCTTAAATATCTATTGAATATGTTGATTAGTGCTCTATATTTTTTCCTTTCTCAAGTGGATCGACATATCTAATAAATGCTTAATACAAACTACAGGTGGCTAGGATCTATCAGAACAAAACAAAACAACTCAAATGTATAACACATCACAGGACAGCAAATAGACGTATGTATGTATATATATATATATATATGTATGTATGTATGTATGTATGTATGTATATGTATGTATGTATGTATGTATTTATACAAACACACACACACACACCGATACATCCCAATATAATACAAATAATACATCATAAGTGGTATGACGACCACAATATACACACGGTTCAAAACAATATACATATCAGAGTAGTGAAAAAAAGACTACAACAAAAAGGGTTAGCAGATAAGTCCATGCGGAAGCAGAATAGGCTACGTCCATAAGAGTACCTAACCTGAAACACCTCGGTCTGACCTGAGTATAAAATACACGGATCAGTCTAGCTAAACGAATCAGTTTATAAGGATAAGTGATCATGTAAGCATAAGGCAAGGTGATAATCTTCTCAAGTGAAAAGGAATAATTCAAGAGTACATGGTTACTTCACATAGCATAACAAAGTAGGTATAGTAATTTCAAGTGATATAAGGATATCTCTAAATATGAATGCAACTCAAAGGCAATAAAACTTCATAAAAATCGCATAATAAAAGCATGCCACATCTCATCGGCGTGTCACAAAACATCAAATATTGTTTAGGATAAAAACATAACTCCAAAGAGGAGAAATCCTAAACCCGCCATATTGGCAAACTCAAAAGCATTCTCAAAAGAGAAAACATCATCTCAAAATACGCCATAAAGCAATGACATATAAATCTCCAACATAGGATAATATAATCCCAAATAAACGCCAAAAGGCAAATCGATCAAACGGACAAGTCAGAAATTAACCGATAGGATAAACGCATGTGTCACATACTATGTGTTTTACCAAATCGTTTAATTCTCCTTCTCATTCGCTCGAATAGTGCAAAAACGTGTATTTTATATATAAAATAATTTTCTTGAGGAAACAAGCTTTTAAAACCATTTTTAGAAATTAATTTTGAAAACAATATTTGAAAATTCCGTTATTATAGAGAATAAATAGATTTTATAGCTTAAAATAATTTGAAAATATATAATAATTGTTGTAAATGCTAGTTTATTTAAAGATTAATTCAAAAATTGGAAAAATCCATGCTCAAAATCAAAGAAATAACCCAAACCCGTCATTCGAATTAAATTTGAATTTGAATTTCAAATTCATCAAAACTGGGCTAGCCTATTGATAGGCATCATAGCCGTCAAAACAACTCAGAAATATCACAAAAACATGAAGTAAAAGTCAAAAGTCGGATGAAAAAAGAGCATAAAAATTCATAGGCAAAATAATACCCAGCTCTGAAATCTTCTTTGGGTTTAATTTTCGAACATGAAATAGGTGGCCAAACTACCTCTGATTGAACCAAAAATTGGTGTGCGCATGGTAGAAAATTTTAGCTTTCAAACAAAAAAAGAATCAATGAATTTCGACTAGAATGAAAAAGTTACGCCTTCTCAAACATGGACTGAGGCCATGTTTGCAACAGTTCAAAAACAAAAATATGCTCAGGCCTGAAAACCATTGTGGGTTCAATTTACAGGCCTAAACAGAGGACCAAACGACCTCATATTGAGCTGAAAATTGGTATGCACATACTAGAAAATTTCATCTTTCAAAAAAAAGAATCAATGAACTCTGACTAGAAATGAAAAAATTACACTGTCTCAAACATGGACTCGAGCCATGTTTGCAACAATTTAAAAAAACAAATGTATGGGCCTGAAAACCGTCTCGGGTTCAACATTCAACCATGAAACAGAGGGCCAACTATCTCAGGTTGAGCTAAAAATTTGTATGCATATAGTAGAAAACTATATCTTTCGAACAAAAAAAATTGGTGAATTCCATTAATAATTGAAAGAGTTATGATGTCTCAAACATGAACTCAGGCCATGTTTGCAACAACTCAAACAAAATATGCCTAGGTAAAAATCTACATTTTTGTTGATTTTGCAGCAAAGTTTTGAACGCTCAAATGATAATATTTTGCAATGAAATTTTATAAGCATACACTACTACATTTAAACTATCATCAAAAGAAAATCCGGCAGCATTCTGTTGCAGGAATTGAAAGATATTAGCATGCAAAATACCAACCATAGAAGGTTTTGACACAAACAAAATTGAAAGTAAAAACAAATTACAAAGCAAATTTTTCACAGATTTGAGCAGTTTGAAGCGTTGGTTTCAGCTAGAATTATGAGCTATTCAACTGACCTTGCTTTTAAAGAGAAAATACTGGATTTGTAAATGAAAATTTGAAGCTTTGAGGAGGAATTGGCTTCAATATCTTGTAAAAACCTCGGACGGAGACATGCAAGATGAAAACTTACAGTTAACAAATTGTCTATTTCAAAAATTGATTTTTGTTGAAATGGATGGTTTTAAATTCGATTACCTGTTGATTTAGCACCAATTTGATTTTAAAAACACAAAGATTTGATTTAATTGGAGAAAAAGGCTTGAATTTTCAATTTGGTGGAGTGAGTTCTAATTTCTCAATTACTGGCTAAGGAAGAAGAAGAGGGATGTGAGGAAATGAACGTAAAGTGTTCTTTTTCTCACCTTCTCAAGCCAAGCTAAGTAATACTGGGCCATTAGGACCTAAAAGAAGAAAATAAATTACTTAACCTAAGTAATTAATTCACATAAGAAACAAATATTCACATATTTACACTATATAATAAAACAATGTCACTTTCTTTCCAGTTTTCAACTAAACAAAATATGTAAATTTACATGCACATGAAATAAATTATTTTACACTATATGAAAAGATTAATTTTTATTTTTAAAACATTACAATTATTAGAATATTTTATTTTTCAAAAATACACTATTTACTTAAATAAATGAATAAAACTCGATTTTTAACTTCTAAAATTCCACAAAAATACTTTTCTCACTTAGAAAAATATTTTAAACCGTTTCAAGACTTAATTTATAGCCAAAATATATATTAGACCAATTTCCACCTTTTAATTATTGCACTATCACCAAATAAAAATCATCTTCCACTTATTATTAACTCAAACCACTATAATAAAGTTCCAAAACGTTAGTTTCTCTTTTTATTCCCAAAATAGTTTATTCCAAATAAACAATTTAAATTCTCAAAGTTATTATTAATTCTAAATGCCGTTACGATTTAATACTTACAGGTAATCACTAAAACCAGGTTTGTTAAAGACCTTCTCCCTTATAAAAATTGCGTCCCCGCAATTCTTTAGAAAACAGCTGTATTCAACATAATTATTTTATCAAGCAAAGGAAGATAAATAAGCTCGAGTTTAAAATTTCTCACCCTCAACACAAGATGATAGAAAACAAAGATAAGAATACTCGATTAATTCTATGGTTTCCCAAGTGGAATTACTGGGATTTCCGGACCATTGAATTTCTACGAGCAATACATCCGTATGTCAAAGGCGTTTCACCTTCGAAGCAAAACAAGGAAATGATGTTATGCAATAGGTAAATTGGGTGAGATCGATTCCTAAGAAGCTTCATGAAAAGGGTCGGGATTTAGTCACAACTTTATTCCGAACTCCAACCATAAGATGATAATCGATACGACTTTCCATATAACACTATTAAGGGGGTCATATTGATATTAGATTAACCACTATTACGGAAAGAAAACCCAATAAGAGGTAGATGGTTTTCCTCCAATACCACCAAACTCATACGACTACATAAATGGAAGTCATAAAACAATTGCACAAAGGCAAGTTAAGATTCAAGGAATGGATTATTAAACTCTCTCTCACTAGTCAAATATTTTTAAAGTTTTCTAACTCATCATCTTCAAGAATTAAAATTCTCAATTTTCAACACTTGAAAATTTCTGTAGTTTCTTACTAAGATTTTAAATTTAAATTCATTACTCTTCATTAGAGTAAATAAAGTTAAGTTGTTTTATTCTTTAATTCTTCCATAGGTATTCTCTAGTTTGCAACACATTTTTTCTCAATTAATTTCTCAAATTTTCTATGTGTTAGAAATTTTCAAAAAAAAACGGTAGAGTCCCCTTTGTATGAAGGGCCATATACAATATTATAAAAATGATTTATATGATATACATCAAACATTAGGTCAGAAACACAATATATATCATCATTTAACTCTTAAAATTAATCCAAAAGCATACCTTTCTTTTTCGCATTTTAAAGTGAGTTTGCACAATCTTATATATAATCTTTTTTCTCAAAATATAGTCCAACTATCCGCTTTTCACATGTACTTAACTCAGGTAGATGATATCAGTTCATGTTCATAAATAAGAAGTGCTACATTTAATTATTAAGGGAAATAGGTTGATTTTATTTCAGACCTATGGTAAAGAAGAAAAGTTTTGACATAGCAAACAACAAAATCTGAAAACCTTTATAAAATGAAAGTTTTTCTACTAAGTCTATGATTTTAAGAAATATAAAGATCAGCAAAATTAGATTTACGGTGTGATATCCCGGAATTTTTGACAATATCAATTTAATAATCTTGATATAAATGAAATTGATATTGACAATATTGATTAATAATATGTTTTGGTTTAATAATCTGAATAAATAAATATTTAATTTGTGATTTTTTTTATCTTCTAAAGGCTAAATAAATGTTTTAAATTATAATGTATATATATATATTTGTATATATGTTATAGATAAACTTTTTTTTGGAATTTAATAAATAAATAAAGTTTTGTTTTTAAATTCTAATAAAATATTGGGTAATTAGGAAATTATGTTTTAAATTAATATTTAGCTTTTAAAAATCTATTTAAATTAATAACTATATGGTTTGATAGTGTTTAGAATAAATATTTAACTGTTTAAAATTATATCTTAGCCTAATTTTTGTTTTAAATTTAAATAAAGGTTGATTTTATTTCTTATTAAATATTATTTGATTATATATGATTTAGAAATATTTTATATAAGTCTAAATATAAAATAGCATATGATTTAAATTCATTTGATAATAAAAGTGATTTATAATTTCTTTATAAATCATATAAAATTGTTAAATTGTTATTTTTAAGCCATATTAATAAATATACTATTTTTCATAAATATAAAAGGAATTAAAATAAGGAAATAGAATCTTCATTTTTAACTTGAATAAATTGATTTTAATTTGGAATTTTATTTTGAAATTCAAATTAATTGATTCTTTAAAATATTTGTATAAGTTTTAATTTATAAATTATTTTATTTACATTTACATTTAATAGGAAATTCACATATATATTCATTCAAACATAAATTGAATTAAAGAAAACCCTTTACAAACATTTAAATATATAACTAAATCATATAAAAGACAAGTGTTAAGTATTAAACAAATCTAAGCTACATGTGTTAGGTTGTAAAACAAAACAAAATGACAATTGTCATTCGATCTTTTCTTTATTTTTATTAAAATATTTTCAGCCTTTTTAAAACATTTTCCACTTTGCTTTATTTTCTTTTAAAAATCAAATGTTAGTTGAATCAAAGAAAACACTTCACTTAAAAATCTGAAATCCCTCAAAAACAAAATATGCAATTCATAATCAAATCTACATGCAACTGCATATGCATCTCTGGAAGATCAACTGCATTTTAAAAATCAATCAACCAGGATATTAAACCTGGAAATTTCTGCATAATGAAGTCTACAATTTTTTTTACCTGAAGATCACTGCAAATTTGAGCAAATCAAAATGAAACCTGCATTTTTATCAAAATGACCTGCATGCATCTATGTTGGTCAGAAATTCAAATGCAAGTAATTTCAAGTCTGCATCTTTATCAAGAATTGAAGAATCATACCCCTGCAACAATTAAAAATCAGTTGACAAACTACTCCAAACTTTAAAGTTTGAATGCTCTGTTCTCAGATTTAAAGGTGAGTAGCTTTTATTTTTAAAAATTCTAAGGTGAATCTGGTTATTGAATCATGTTTTAATATAAGTTGTATTGGTATATTTGGTAAAACTCTTGTGAATTTGTGATGAGAGTTATCTGAAAATTTGGATTACCTGTAGAACATTTCTGTTCTAAAGATTCCATGCCTGGTTTCAACTTAAATCATTCCCTTGACATTAATATTTAAAACTTAGGATTTAGAAAGTATTGTTTGATTAAGCTATGAACTAAATTATAAAATTTTGATTTACTTAAATAGAAACTGCAATTTCTCAGTAAATCAAGTTTAGAGGTAAAAATGATGTCACTGTTAAAATTCAAACACTAATGATTGTGCAATTCAGATATACAAATCAAAACCTTAGATTAATTCATCATTTTTAAATGTAAAATCATAAATTAAAAATGGGTTTTGACTGTGCATATGGGTGTTGAGCAAAATTGTGGTTTTAGGGTGTCTCTGGTGATTCAAGTAGTAATGGTGGCTGTGCTTCTGTTTGAATGAAAAAGAGTGATCAAGCTCTTTACACAAATTATCAAATTTGTGAATTGATTTTTGGGATTAGCAGTGATAAGGGTTTTTATTCTGTAACCCTAAGTTTTTAACAAATAAGAAATTTGATCACCTCGGTCTCTAGGATTGATCGAGCGTGATGGGATTTTGAGCATGGGTAGTTGGGTCAATGACTAGGGTATGGCCGTAAATTCAGCACTAACTGTGGTTAGGGGTCGGAGTTTGGGCCGTTGATAGGTTTGCGTTTGGGAAAGCTCGGCGTTTCCAGGTTTGGGATTAGAGACTGGATTTTGATTTTAGGTGGATGGTGGAATTTTGGTGATCGCGAGATGATGAGTGGGTGGTTGCCGATGAGATGGAGGATTGGAGAGATGCCGTAGTTGATCAAAGTCACGGTGCATGTGCACCGTGCACTAATGTTTTCTGGGGAAATAGGTTTTAGCATTGGTGAAGTATACTCGAGTATGTTTCGGGTAGTTCAAGTTTTTACTCGAAGTAATATAGGTTATGTCTCGAAGTAAAATTGTTTTGACTCGGGTAGTTTTAGTTGCAGGGTTGTTTCCTGAAACCTGAACTGCTTCAGGTTTTAAAAAATTTAAATCTAAATTTAAAAATAAGCAAGGAAAGTTTAAATCTAAACTTAAAGTAAGATTAAATTATGAATTCAAATAGGTATGAATTTCAGATTTTGAATAAACAAGATTTGCAGAAAATGAAATATTTAAAAACTGAAACCTGCACAGTTTTTTTTTATAAAGTGAATTTAAATCTGGAAATAAAATTCAAAACAAGATTTAAATTTCTAAGTCAAATCTGAATTTGAAATCCTGAATTCAAATTAGAAGTTGAATCTGAAAGTTCAAATAAAAACAAGTTATAAATTCAAATGTTAAAATCAAGTTGAATATTTTTAGAACTTTATAACATATGAAATGAAAATTTAAAACAGGGTTTAAAATTTAAATCTTTAAATCTAAATCTGAAAGCATGATTTGAATTTTGATTGTAATATAAATAAGATTTGAATTTATATGTTTCAATATCATTTGAAATATTTAAGGTAATTTAAATTGAATATAGGCTTAAGTTAAACTATTCTTCAAAATTGCTTTAAGAGATAAGTGATCCTTTATAATGAAAACTAAAGAGTTTTTAAATACTTAAAATCTTGTTTAAGTTTAAATTTAATTTCATTTTAATTTAAAATGGAATTTAGAAAATTTAAAAGCAATTTGTTTTTAAATTGCTTTGATAATGATAACTAAATCATTAATGAGGTTAATGATTTTCATTAAATTGTTTTGAACTTAATAATTTATTATCTGATTAAGGTAATTAAGTTTATAATTAATTAATTTAATTAATTAATAGTTAGGATATTAATTTATTAATTAACGGTTTTATTTAATTAATAAAAAGATTAAGTAAGTTAATTAAACTTGATTAAAGTGTGATTTAGTAATTAATTAAATAAGATTTGATTAATTTAATTAATGAATTGAATTTATTAATCAAGTAATTAATAACCAATTAAGTTTTTAATTATCACTTGATTAATTTAATAATTAGAAAATTAATTAATGAGTTTTATAAATTAAGAATTGATATTGATTAATTCAGTTAATTACTTTGGAAAAATAATTAAAGATTTGTTATTGATAAATGAAGGTCATTAACATAGGATTATTTTATAATTAATTAATGTAATTAATTTTAATGATTAATTATATTAATTAATTTAAAGATAATCATTTGAGAATTATTTAAGTATAATTACTTAATGAAAATAATTAAGAAATTTATTACTAATTGTAATTAATTGAGTTTATTCTGATTAATTAAGTTTAATTAATTTAAATTAATCATGGTTGATTTGAGAGTAATTACAAATGGAAAATTACTTAGTGAAGTAATTAAGAAAATAAATTACTGGATGTAATTTAATGGAGGAGTTTTGGAAATTAATTACTTTGTGTAATTAATATGTAATTTGTATGTTGTATAATTACTTAAGTAAGTAATTAATAATTAATTACTTAGTGTAATTAATTTAGGTTTTGATAATTAAGTTATTTGAGAATAATTAAGAGATGTAATTAATTTAATGTAATTAATTACTTAATGTGATTAATCAAGAATGATTTATCAATAGAGATAATTGATAATTAATTTAATGGAGTTATTATAAATAAAATAAATTGGGATCATTAATTTATATAATTAATGATAAAATTAAGGATTGATTAATTAAGAACAATTAATCAATGAAGGTATTAATTAATGTAAATTAATTAAGGATTAATTAATGAAGTAATTACAGGTTAATTACAGGGTTTGGTTTGGAATAATTAATTTGTGAAATTAATTAGAGGTTAATTACTTGAATATAATTAAAGGGTAATTAATCAAGAGGATTAATTAGGGTAACTTGTTAAGAATAATTAATTGATGTGTAAGCAAGATTTATATGGATGAGTAATTAATTTAATTCATTTTAAATTAATTAAGGAAGAAGTAATTAATTTAATTCATTTTAAATTAATTATAGAATGGTGATTTAATAAGTCATTGCTTATGAATGATGATTGATATTTATTACCCTGAATGGTTGAGATCTCAGATATGAGATAAATGATGTTGTGTGATTTGGATGCTATGGTTGCATTGAGTTGATGATATGAATTATCTGTTTGAGTTGATAATATAGAGTATCTGATGTGATGATAATATGATTATCTATTGTGATGTGGTGAATTATCTATCTGTGTGTATATAGATAATATTGAATTGAATTGTTTTAAAACTTTAAAACAACTTGGACCCTAAAGACACGCTTTGGATTTCGATGAGATCGGGATCGGGTTTCCATATTTGGATATTCGAAAACCACATCGATCCAAATTAACGATAGGTCAGGAATCTTATGTGAAGAGTGAAGACTCGAGGTGTAAGGACTATACGTCAGTATAACTCTGGGGGTGATTCCGTGATGAGTTGACGGACTAGTTCTTATAGGTTCGAGATGAAGATTCAGAGTGCAAGGGTTATCGTCGTTAACTCTTGGGGTGATTCCGAAAGGAGTGTAACGAGATAATGCCTTCGGTTTCGTTCGAACCCGGAACGAACTTGTATGGATTGAATGCTTTCAGAACATAGTCTGGTGGACGATGAGCATTCTAAGAGATGTGTTCTCTAAAGGTAATCGTAGCCTCAAGCCTCATCAACCGGGAATGGCTAAAACAGGGGAGGTGCAGCAAGGCTTCGTGGGTAGCTCCCACTGGAGAGCGAGATTGATTCATGTCTAGAAGTCCCTTTATATTCGGCTGTGTGGGCAGTTGGTTGCAAACAACTGCGGGGTTGTCTTATTTGGAACTGTTCAGTAAGGAATGGTTCCGTCCTTGTGTTGCAGAGGAGCGGGCGTACTCCTCAGTACGGTGATCTAGGCCACGTACTGTGACGGGCGGTACCCCAGTAGCCCTGCCATTGTATGGAATTCACAATCTAATAAGTGCCAACGGTTTTGATTGTATTACCCACTTTTGTGGCTAGTAGCTGGAATTTAATCATGTAACAATTTCGGCTAATTCATATTTACTTGAAAACCCTAGACACTATTATAATATTATCGGATTTCCTATAAAATGTTTTGGTTAGCGTAAGGTAAAAGCTTTTCCATGTTTATGTGTGGGAAGTCTTACGTGATACCTTTCTTTCCAAAGGTTTTTAAAGTTAAGCAACCTTAACCTGTTACTCACACCAGACCCATGTCTGACCCAGTGTTTATCTTTTGTTTTCTTAAACTCTTGGGTACTCAAATTTTTACGAGTAGCCAAGGGATTCAGGTTAGCTTTGACGAATAATGGAGGAGCAATGTAGCAGGAGGCTTCCGCGTTAGATATAGTTTTCCGTTGTGTGTTCTCTGTGTTGTGATTGTATTGAGTTGTAAATACTAGACAGGTGTTTATAACTGTCTAGTATATGTGATGTGTATGCTGTGTATCTCTGATTGATATTGTATATTATGTAAATACTTATGTTATTAATATAATTTATTCATTCCGCTGTTTGAGATTCTTGTGTTGTTTCTTCTTTCTCTTCTTTCTTTTCTTCTTCTATCCCTTTCTTTCTTAATTGATGATGCGATTTTCTGGAAATAGAAAGTCGGGTCGTCACATATGGTTTGAAAGTTATGTTAAATTTGCTTTCAGCTCAAATCTTAGAGAATTTGTAACAACGGAGAACTGCCTATCCACATTCAAACCTATCTTAAACTAAATCAAAATTAAAATTTTCTAAAGTGGTATAAAGAGAATTTATAGCTTACTGAAAGTTTTTTCATTTACAAAAAGATTGAACTCATTAGGAGTCATAAATCTCAAGTTATCGCTGTTTTAGTACAGCACTTTTCCAAATAAAATTTTAGCTTTTAAATCAATTTGAAATTTGAAATTTACCCAAATCATTTTAATCTCAAACAACATTTTCAAACAAGCCTTTCGCTAAATTATTTATTAAATGATTTCTTTTTCCCCAAAAAGCTAAGACATACAAAATTATGATCAACTTTATGTAATCATCATAAAACATTTTATTAAGTAGAAATATTTTCATTACTTTCCAAAATCTACTTT
The DNA here is from genome assembly GCA_030765085.1 of Allium cepa. Taxonomy (NCBI): domain Eukaryota; kingdom Viridiplantae; phylum Streptophyta; class Magnoliopsida; order Asparagales; family Amaryllidaceae; genus Allium; species Allium cepa. The sequence continues at coordinate 607,676,912 of CM060939.1, read as the reverse complement.
AAAACAATTAACTTGAAAACTCATTTTGGAAGAGATAACTAATCTCCTATATTGTTAAAAGATGATTATTGATTATCCATACCATAAATTTTGGAATATATATATATAAAGTATAAAATCATTCTCACGATTAAAATGATTAAACTACATAAATGGTTCTTTCATCAAAACAATTTAAATTCGCATTTTCACTTGTCATAAAAATTAAATTCCATCTAATTATTAACATAAAACTAACTAAACAAGATAATTAATTCAAACTTGTTTCTAGAAGAATTTTGTAATTTCAAACCTACAAGTTTTAATACCATTTAAGTTTAAACAAAAATTGGCTCACAAATTTACACTAAATGTCCTAAACTAACACTTCTTTATTTTCTCTTAAGATAAGGATTTATATTTGTCCTTTACTATTACTCAATATAATTAAGTGTCAAAACAATTTTTTAGTCATCATTAATAACTTGTACTAAAACATTCAATCAATTTTTTAATTTTTCAAACTATGGTATTCTTTTACTTTAAATGCATTATTTTATTAATCAAAGCATCAAATGATATTTGCTTCTAATTAAGACATCCCCTTAATTATAATTATTCACTTTACTTACCTAAATTACTATACTCAATTTCTCAGATTTCAAATAATATAAAGGTATTGCCTCGCCATTGGTTTATAGTGAATGGCAACATCGATTGCCTGCAGAGTTGATCAAATGATCAAAACTATCTCGCTACTCCCCCAACACTCACTATGGTTCAATGGTTTCATTAAAAATTTAAAATAAAAATTAATACTCCACCGTATTAATTATTTCCAAACTTTACTTATTAAAACACAATTTATCATGTCTGACTGTCTCACCACGACGTTTACGAAATTCCTATCGATAATATTGGCCAAACACATTGATCAGAATTCTTAAAACACTAGATAGACAACCCAACAAAAGAATTCATTTTCTTTAAAAAGAAATACCTCATATATAATGCTCAAAATATTCTTTATTTTTCCTAAAAACAAAATCTAATATCTCTTAGAAACATATCTTCAATTTTTGAAAAATTTGAAAACACAATTGATTACTTATTCTTAATATCAAGGAATACAAATAGAGTTCACCGAGATATTCCCAGAATACTCGATCCTCAAGATTGATGGAATAGACTGGAGTGTTCATTATTTCGAATGGTATAACGAACCACTCATAAGACTCATAACGAGTGCGGAATGCGATAGAGTAACGCTATCCTCCACGACTCGTAGCTCATGAAAAATCGGTGTAGGGTCAAGCTGAAGAATGACCCTAGCACCACACAATAGATTAAAAAAAGAGAAATGAGATATAAAATCAAGGGTAAATATCTTCTTAAATGAAGAGAAGTAACATTAACAACAAATCATTACTTCATGTGAAGTAATACCATAAAGTATCTCAACAATTGAGGATCCAAAGAGGATATCTCAAAAGAGGTAAAAATGGGAATGTCAAATAAATTCAATGAATCGCCTTATTTCCCTAGTGGACATCATCGCAGGAGGATGATCGAAAGGCTAAGAACTGGGAATGTAGTCAATACAATATTCGATTGCCTGATTGAGTGTCATACACAAAACGGACTCATAAAAATCACCAGAGTCGCAATAACTAGAATTTGAGATGTATCATCAACATCTCAGAACTCAAGTGTGAATAAAGGGACTTCGAAATCACCGTTAACATTCTAAAGATCAAGAAACAACGAATCAGCCGATTTAGGGTCCCTCTATTCACAAAATATGGCTTGATAACAAGCAAGCCACTTCATCTCAAACACTACAAACTCTAGACGGAAAATGGCATGCTAATTCGCACGAAAAGATAAGCTATAAGCAATAATCCCAAATCCTCATACATCATGCCAAATATTATGGATCCCCTCAGTAAGACTCGTAGTCCTCATAAAAGAACAAGACAAGAATGTCCAAAAGCATCAACAAACTCCTTCGATGCGGATGGGTGTCAAGCACCCGTATTGAAGAGGACTCGAATAAAACAATCACGATTAGGATTACTCCTAAAATAAGATGTTATCAATTCTATTTTTGGAATAATACAAAATAAAAATATACCTAGACATACCTCGAATTTGAATCTCAAAGGAGACGATAAGATAAAGAGCATGATGATTAAGGAATTTGTAACACTTGTACTATACTTAGATATATCGTAATATATTTCTTTTGTTTTGTGTTTAGCGTATTTTGTTTTGAACCCAGCTCTGATACCAAGCTATGACTACCCATCCTGAGGCCCGTATTAACAAAGAATATTACTGGATAATACAGTTTTCTAATGTGGAGAATAGGGCTGGTTAGGAGCAACCATCTATAGTCTTGTCTTAAATATCTATTGAATATGTCAATTAGTGCTCTATATTTTTTTTCCTTTCTCAAGTGGATTAACATATCCAATAAATGCTTAATACAAAACTACAGGTGGCTATAGGATCTATAAGAACAAAAAACAACAACTCAAATGCATAACACATCACAGAACAGCCAACTGATACACACACACACACTGAAACATCTCAATAAAATACAAATGATACATCATAAGTGGTATGACGACCACAATATGCACACGAGTAAAAACAATATACGTATCAGAATAGCGAAAAAAGGACTAAACAAAAAGGGCCAGCAGATAAGTCCATGCGGAAGCAAAATATGCTAAGTCCATAAGGGTACCTAACTTGAAACACCTCAGTTTGACCTGAGTATAAAATACATCGGTCAGTCTAGCAAAACAAATCAGTTTATAAAGATAAGTGATAATATAAGCATAAGGCAATGTGATAATCTTCTCAAGTGAGAAGGAATAATTCAAGAGTACATGATTACTTCACATGGCATAACTAAGTAGGTATAGTAATTTCAAGTGTTATAAGGATCTCTAAATATGAATGCAACTCAAAGGCAATAAAACTTCATAACAAATTTCATAATAAAAGCAAGCCTCATCTCATCGGCTATCACAAAACATCAAATATGGTTTAGGAGAAAAACATAACTCCAAAGAGGAGAAATCCCAAACCCGCCATATTAGCAAAACTCAAAAGCATTCTCAAAAGAGAAACATCATCTCAAAATACGCCATAAGGCAATCAAATATAATCTCTAACATAAGAGAATATATCCCAAATAAACAACAAAAGGCAAATCTCCTATAATAATGCCAATAGGCAAATCTTAGATAATATGCCAAAAGGCAAACTTCAAATAATGCCAAGTGTTGGCAAACCCAAATTTCAAATATAGAACTTGATAAGAAGTTTAATTTCCAAAGATGTAATCGCCATATATAATATCTCGAATGGCTCAAATGGCCAATAATGTAAAAAGGCGATACACTTGGAAAATCACAAAGGAATCAATTAAATCATCTCAAAGATATAGCATGTGCTTATGGCCGAAGCCCACAAAGTACTGTTCTCTTAAAATAAGACGCCGCGTCTCTTAGACAAACTACCCAAAGGACAAATAAATACATCTCTTAGACAAACATCCTGAAGGACAATATCTCAAAGGAACAATACGTTGCAATGACGAACATCTCCTAGACAAATGTTCCGAAGGACAAATGAACCGAAGGTCCAGTACCGGCAAATACGGCTCTTAGAAAAATGTGTCATAGACTCTTGGATAGGAACCCAAACAGTTTTAATGTGTGTCCCACACCACACGTTCGCAGTAAATGGTTTATTCACCGCTAGTAAATTTCAAACTCAAAGCGGTAAAAAGTTTACCTCAACTTATCGGTAAACTCGACCCGAAGGTGAACACGATCAAACAGACTAATCAGGAATTAACCGATAAGATAAACACACATGTCCCCTACCACATGTTTTATTAAATCATTTAGTTCTCCTTCTCATTCGTTCGAATAGTTCAAAAACATGTATTTTATATACAAAATAATTTTCTTAAGGAAACAAGCTTTTAAAAAAATTCGAAATCAATTTTGAAAATAATATTTGAAAATTTCCTTATTATAGAGAATAAATAGATTTTATAGCTTAAATAATTTAAATATATAATGATTATTTTAAATGCTAATTTATTTAAAAATTAATTCAAAATTGTATGGAAAATCCATGCTAGAAGTCAAAAAAATCACTCAAAACCGTCATTCAAATTCAATTCAAATTTGAATTTCAAATTCATCAAAACTGGGTAGCCTATTAATAGGCATCATATCCCTCAAAACGATTCACAAAATATTACAAAAACACAAAGTAAAAGTCAAAAGTTGGACGGAAAAAGAACATAAAAAGGCATAGGAAAAATAATACCCAAGTCTAAAATCTTCTCTGGGTTCAACTTTCAGACATGAAACAGGTGGCCAAAACACCTCTGATTGAACTAAAAATTGGTGTGCACACAGTTGAAAACTTCACCTTTCAAGCAAAAAAAAAAGAATTGATGAATTTCAACTGGAATGAAAAAGTTACACTGTCTCAAACATGGACTCAGGCTATGTTTGCAACAGTTTAAAAACAAAAATGTGCCCAGGCCTGAAAACTATCTTGGGTTCAACTTATAGGCCTGAAACAGAGGACCAAACGACCTCATATTGAGCTGAAAATTGGTATGCACATACTAGAAAACTTCATATTTCAAACAAAAAAGGAATCAATGAATTTCGACTGGAAATGAAAAGGATACACTGTCTCAAACATGGACACAGTCCATGTTTGCAACAGTTCGAAAAAACAAAAATGTGCAGGCCTGAAAACCATCTCGGGTTCAACTTTCAGGCTGAAGCAGAGGACCAAAAGACCTCAGTTTGAGCTGAAAGTTGGTATGCATATAGTAGAAAACTTTATCTTTCAAACAAAAAAGAATTGATGAATTCCAGTAGGAAATGAAAGAGTTATGCTGTCTCAAACATGGACTCAGGCCATGTTTGCAGCAACTCGGAAACAAAATATGCCCAGGTAAAAATCTGGGCTTTTGTTGATTTTGCAACAAAGTTTTGAACACTCAAATGACAATATTTTGCAATGAAATTTTACAGGCATATACTACTACATCTGAACTTACATTAGGAGAAAATCTAGCAGCATTTCGTTGCAGGAATTGAAAGAAATTAGCATGCACGGTACCAACCAAAGAAGGTTTTGACACAAACAAAATTGAAAGTAAAAACAAATAACAGAGCAAAATTTTCACAGATTTAAGCAATTTGAAGCGTTGGCTTCAGCTATAATTGTGAGCTATTCAACTCTCCTTGCTTTTGAAGAGCTAATACTGGATTTGTAGCTGAAAGGTTGAAGCTTTGAGTAGGAACTTGCTTTAATATCATGTAAAAACCTTGGACAGAGACGTGCAAGATAAAAACTTATAATTAACAGACAATAAATTTCAAAATTTGATTTTTGATCAAGTGGTTGGTCTTAGATTCGATTACCTGTTGATTTAGCTTCAATTTAATTTTAAAAGCATAACGATTTGAATTTAATTGAAGAAGAAGGCTTGAATTTGCAATTTGGCGGAGTGGGTTCTAATTTCTCAATTACTGGCTAAGAAAGAAGAAGAGGGATGTAAGAAAATGAACGTACTAGTGTTCTTTTTCTCACCTTCTCAAGCCAGGCTAAGCAATAATGGACCATTAGGACCCAAACGAAGAAAATAAATTACTTAACCTAAGTAATTAATTCACATAAGAAACAAATATTCACATATTTACACTATATAATAACACAAAGTCATTTTCTTTCCAATTTACAACCAAAAAAAATATGCAAATTTACATACACATGAAATAAATTATTTTACACTATACCAAACGAACAATTTTTATTTTTAAAACATTATTATTATTAAAATCCTTTATTTTTCAAAAATACACTATTTACTCAAATAAATGAATAAACTTTATTTTTTACTTCTAAAATTCCAAAAAAAATACTTTTCTCACTTAGAAAAATATTTTAAACCATTTCGAAACTTAATTTATAGCCAAAACATATTTTAGACTAATTTCTACCTTTTTATTTACATAACACACTTTAAAAATCAATTACTCCTTTTAAAAATCATTAAAAGAAGCAATTAGCAATAATTAATGAAATTATCGCAGTATCACTAAATAAATATCATCTTTCACTTATTATTAACTCAAATCACAATAATAATGTTCCAAAATGTTATTTTATCTTTTTATTCCCAAAATTCAATGTTTATTTCAAATAAACAATTTAAATTCTCAAAATTATTATTAATTATCAATATTAAATTATAACTACAATTATACTTTGATACTTACAGGTAATTACTAAAATCTTGGTTGTTACAACATTGTACCCTTCATGAATTATCATGTTACACATGCACACCCATAGATATACATACATATATGTATGTATGTATGTATGTATGTATGTATGTATGTATGTATGTATGTATTTAACACACACATATATATGTAAATTAAATCTAATCAGTCAAATTAATGAGAAAAATGAAAGTTTATTCTCTCCATTTAATGCAATTAATGCTCTCAATTAATTACTTACTTTAGAGGAAAAAATGAAAGGTTTCCTTCCCTACATATACATTAAATCTTACTAAAGCTTTCAATTAATTACTTATTTTAAGGAAAGAAATGAACAGTTTCTTTTTCTATACATATTAACTCTTACTAGCAAACGTTAGATGTATTCGATACACTATACATTTAAAACTAAATTGATTTAAACTTTCATTTAACTAATTTAAATAAAATTAATGATTTTATTTAAAATAAATTTAGAAATGTTCTAATTAAATTAGGCTTCATAGGCTCACCTAAGATCCAATAGGGTAAAAAAATTCACACATTTCTTCTGATGCGGGCTGACCTAATTCCTTCAGTGTCTAAGCAAAGCTTTAATGCGACCAGTGATCTAACTTACCTGGCTTCACTCTTTGACGAGGAATTGTTAAGATGAAATGCTGAAAATGAGTTATGTACACGAACATTGATTTGTATAAGCAACAGTTTTAACTAGATAATCGACTATTGAATTTAACCAAGTATTATCTTAGACCTTTAAAAGAATCTTTTTAAAGATGACATAAGTATGAAATGGTTTTCGGTTTGTTGTGACAATGTTTCAAATAACATTCATTTTTAATCCATTTTGAATATACTTATGAATGTAAATAGATCTTAAAAGAATGTCGTAAAAATTTGAGTTGTATAACTAGACAGGTGTTTATAACTGTCTAGTATGTGTTGTATAAGCTGTGTAACTCTGATGTATATGGTACTTTGTAATATTTATGTGATTAGTATAATTTATTCGTTCCGCTGTTTAGATTCTGATGTTCTTTTTTTCTTTCTTTCCTATCTTTTCTCTTTTCTATCCCAAGGATAAGTATAAGTGAAATGGTTTTGGGTCTATAGCAAATAATGTTTTAGTAATATTTGTATTTAAACCCTTGAATTATAGTTTAAAATGAAAAATATTATAAATATAATTAGGTCTTTAATAATGAATTTTAAAAAATAATAACAAGTATTGAAATCTTTTATTAAAAAAATATAAAAAGTTATATGTTTAATTTATAAAAGAGAAATGTTTTAGCAACATTTGTCTGTAACCCCTTCAATTATATTTTAAGTAAGGAAAACTTTGTTAAGTGATTTGTGAATATACTTATACCATTGAGATAAGTATATAAATAATTTTTAAGTATTGAAATGAGCATAAATGAATAGTGACATAGTATAATACTAAGTATATATTTTTTATAAAGAGAATTTAAAAATATAAAGGAAGTTTTAATTAATAAAAAAGTATTAATTGATAAAGTAAGTTTTTATTGACGAGAAAAGTTTTATTAGATAAAATGGGGTTTTAGTAATAAAAAGGTTATTTTACTCTTCCAATATGATTGCTAAAAAATACCATAAAATTTTATGTAGGATCGATTTCAACCTAGAGGGGGGTGAATAGAGTGATAGTGTAAATTATAAAAATTAATCGCGGAAGCTTATAAATTAATTTCAATTCAGATCACAGAATAGAAGCACAGATATCGCAGAATATAAATAACAGAATAAAGCAGAACAACACAGAATTTACCCAGCTTCGGCAAAACCCTGCCTACGTGCTGCCCCCAAGGTTTCTACTAGAAATTAGATAGTCCCTCGCTTACACACGTAAACTCGCTATACCCGCTATTGACTAATCTAACTCTACGCTCAAAACCTTGCCACAACTCAACTACCGAGTTGCGAATTCTCAAGCTACGCCACGTAGCTTGTCCCCTAGTCACACGACTAGAAATTTAAACGGTTTGAAAATGAAAATACAAAACAAAAAATAAATTAAAAATAAAAAACCCTATTTTTAAATTCTTATCCCTTTATGTAAACAAGGCCGGCCCAAGTGCTTGATTTCCTTAACCCGTATCCTTTTATTATTTTCGACTCCTTCTCTTCTCTAATCAATGGTTGCCGTGTAAAATTGCTCTCGAGAGATTTGACTTAGGGCTTCGGCTTTTCGGGAAATTGAATTAGGGATTTGTCCCTTCTTCGTTCCAATTTAGGGTTTTTAATTGAAGCGCTGCTTCAAGATGTTCGATCGAAGCAAATGATTATTTTCGATGCTAGCTTGTTCGATCAGATGTTACTTTGAATTGCAGACAGCTACTTCAATTCGATCAAGTTCGAATTATAATTGGTATGTTAACTTTTGCTTTTGCTTTTTCTGGTTTTGACTTGCTTGAACTTGATACCAAAAATTGCCGATGATGATGTCAATTTATATAGGGTTTGTAACACTAGATTTGCGTCGTATATTTTCTAATTGAATTTGTCAACTGATTCACCTCGGCCACTCGAGGATGCTTGATTGTTTGAGATTGATTCTGACTAATTCATTATCGTATATTTTGGTTGCTTGATGGTTACGGCTTTGATTTATTTCGTGATCAATTTTACTTGTTCAACATATCCACGGCTTGTTCAACTCCTTGATTGCCACGGCTTCTGCTCCGATCAATTTACTGTTGACTTTATTCACTAACTTCATTTTGGCTTTGGCATTGACTAACTTGATTTTGGACTTGGTAATCACTGTAACTTGTACTGTATAGTTCGACTCCGGTCATTTTGTATCTGCATTTGTTATTTCTGAAGCTCGAGTTGCACTTGCTCACTCCTGCTTGTTGTTTCACTCTGATATATATATGCATTCATTCGAGTTGTATTCACATTTGTTGTTGTCAGTTTGCCTTGTATTATTGAGTTACAATGAGTAGCTATCGTCTGCACTTGCACACTTTCATCATTGCTTCCTGGTCTTCCCCCTACTACAAGACTAGTCCATTGCCACACTGTCTTGGCAGCTGAAGCAAGAGCATGTGATACTTTTTCTGGCTTCAGTTGCTTCATTTGCACACTGCTACTTGTCTGTAGCCTTTGTTGAGTCTTTTGTCGTCTGCTCTGAACTTTTTATCATGTTGCCTTCGTGTTGTTGTTTGCTTCATGTACCCTACTGCTTTGAACTTCTGGTTGGTTTGGCCTGGATTTCACTTGACCATTGCTTCATGTATACTTGGTGCTTGATTTGGGTTCATACTTGTTCATGTGTACATCTGTGTGTCTTTTGCTCTGTTCTCACTAACCATGTGGTCTGGAATGATTTCGACATTGATTTTTGTGTTATTTGAAGTTACCACTTACCTGACCCTTCCATATGCTCTCTGATAATGTTGAACTTCACTGTTGCATTCCATTTGTGTTTGCTGTCAGTTGATGTTCTGTTGCACTTGTGTTCTATTCATGTTTTTGGCCAGATTTGAGTTTTGCATTATGTTGGTCATGCTTCACTACATCTTGTCTTGTATCACTTGTGTCACCATACCTGTTGTACACGCAGCTGAATCATGCTTGAAGTCGTTGCCTGGTTTCACTTTGGGATTGTTTGACCTGGCATTTGGTCTGTAGTTGGTTTTTGATGGCATCTGATTGCTGTGACTTCATTACTGAGTCATTTGTTTATGCTATTTGTTTTCACTGTCGACTTATGTGGTCTTGAGTCTTTACTTGACATATGAGCACTTGTTTTGGACTTGCAGTTTATTTGTAGTCTCTGGTTTATGTTTATATGGGATTGGTCGACACTTGATTCTTGAGTTTTGGCCATTTTCACCTGTGTTGAATCCAGTTTCACAACTCGGGTTTGACCTTGTGCTTGTGTCGTGATTTTCAATGTATTGCACGTGAGTTGAACCCGGCATTACATTTGGGTTTGACCTGTGCTCCCCTGTCCCTGTAGCATTATCAAGTGTATATCGGTGTGCACGGCCTTGTGGCATATACAGTGATACACCGTGTATGTCACAAGTTGTTCGTGTATGACGAATTCAAATATGAATGATGACGAACAACCCAAATAACTGAGGCAAATATTATTTTCAAAATTCATCTTTTATTTTATATTGCAAAAATATTTTATTTTCAATTTTACTGCGTTAGTGGATATTTTTGCAAATTGCTCAGATGCTGGATTCTAACTGGAAAGAAGTTGAAGATAAATATGAGCGTGAGTGATATGTAGTGAGGTCAACTATAAATATGAAACTGTGCAAATATGAAATTGTGATGTATTGTAATCAAAGCTGTATATGTATAGTGAGAGCTTGAATTTGTACTATTCAAAATTGTGATAAATATTTGTTTGAATAAAATATTCGTTTGAATTCAAATCCCGTGTTATTTATTTTATTCAGCAAATATTTATTTAATATGTGAAAAATAAAATAGTATATTATCAAATACATTTAAATGAATGTATATATGTTTATTATCATCAAACAAAAATCATATAAGTGCATATTCAACAATCTCCCCCTTTTGATGATAACAAACATATATTTAAGATTTTGAATATATTAAATGTATTTGATCATTGATATGCTCCTAATTGCTCCCCCTATTTAAATGCTTCCTCTTTACACAAGGCTCACCCTACAAATATGCATACAAATAAAAATATGCAAATGAGCCTAGATGCAAATAGAAAATTATTTGACCTTTGCTTGATTTTATCTGATAAAATCTTAACTTTTCTCCCCACCTTTTGTTATCAGCAAAAGAATAATAGTGTTAGAGAAAATAGAGATAAAGTGATCGTTATTAATCCAACATTAAAACTCAATTGAATATAAATATTAAATTTCAATAAAAAATCAAACAAAAGTCATAAATATTTTGTTAGACGCATATTCCACTTTTAGAATGATGGAAATGTTGTCATCATATAAAACCATATAGTTAAGTCTATTTGTGGTATATTTATATCAGGAATTTGAATATCTACTAACCATGCATAACCGTTAGGACTTTTAAATGAGATTAGTAGTATTCCAATTTTATTTTTTTTAAAATGAATTCAAGTATCTTCTAACCACGCATAACCGTGAGGACTTTTAAATGGGATTAGAATCAACTTGTTTATTTTTAAAAAAAAATCAACTTTGATATGCGTTCCATACATGCATAACCGCGAGGACTTTTAAATGAGCATGGAAGCACATAACAAATTCCAAGTAATTCACCCATGCATAACCGTGAGGACTTTTAAATGAGAGTGAATACTTTGGTATTTATTTATTTTTTGGTTTTTTTTGGTTTTTTTTTTCAAAAAAAAATGTGAAAAATGAAAAACGAACGATTCCTGTTTAAAGTACCACATATCGACAAACTATATAGAATTTTGATGAGTGATGGTCGTCAGAAATATGATAGATATAGAGATGGTCATGAAATTTTTACCAACAAACAGTTTTATAATTCTTGTTTAAATTTCTAAAGAAATTTATTAATTATACCATCTCGAGTCATAATATTTGATCAATATTAAAACTCATCACTTTTTCAGTCACTATTTTCCTTTTCGATAAACATTAGGGAGTCAAATTAGTCAAATTAGTCATTTAAAATCAAATTCAAAAATAATTATGAAATTAATTTTTCAAAATGACTAATCTGAAAATATGGTCAAAAATGATTTTCTCGAGGGGTTTTATAAGAAAATTTTCTGCAATTTGAAAATTATTTGAAATGAAAAATATGCAGATATTTTCTTTGACAAAACGATGCAGTTACTAAATGTCTCAACAAAAATCACGTTTCACTAGTAATTTTTCTATCAACTAGATTACCAGTGAAATCTGCATCTGAATTTCTCTTTCACTCAAAAATTATCATCAATTGAATTTTATAGACCCAAACATGAAGTGTGCACCAAAAATTTCAAATTCAATTTTAACAACAATTTAAATGACATTCTTTTGAATTTGAAATGAAGCCATGTAAATAATCGAAAACCGTGAATATAGAGTTAGCCGTATTATAACCAAATGTATTATCCAACAAAACACTATTTTTAATCCAAAATGATATATATGAAGTAATTCAAAGAATTTAGAGATTTATTATAGTGTTTTTGGCAAAAGAATATAATTTGGCCAACTATGTTGAATAAGTCAGAATCATCATTTTTTCATCATCTCAATATTGGCTGATTTTAATTCAGAATACGGTGCAGATTATCACATTTAATATATCGTTTAAAACATACCATTACCTGTTTTACCTTTACGATATTTTTCATTGTTGTCCGTTGTGATTCTGTCACCTTTATACTAGGCTAAGGAACTTTGCTTTGTCACCCGTTGTGTTTCTGGAACAGCCAAAATCCAGAGAACACTGTTGTTGTTCCTTAGCCTGCCACCACACCTACACGATGAAAGATTTATGTGACCTATTTGTTTTTATAGGTCCATGGTTGTTAGTGGCAGAATATTTTGAAAAACAATTTTGTAAAGACCCAAAACTATTTATAATTGTTCCCTTCGGCACCCAAATTTGTTTAACTTTGAGAGATTTTATATTTGTGCCTTTTGAAACCCAAATCGGTATAGTTTTCACATGTTTGGGTCTATACCAACAATTATTGTGATCGTGTCCAAATTTTCTACAAATTGTGCACATAGAATTATCTTGATTAATATTGCTTTCAACAATTTTCGAATTATTATATCCAAGTCCTTGTCTAACCGTATTAACAGTTTGCTTTCCTAATAGCATATTGAACGATTTTTCACTTTTTGAAAATTTATCTAAAGTAGTAGACAGTTGTTGGACTTGTGATTTGAGAGATTCATTTTCGTTTAACAACTGTGTGCACTTTTTAATAGAATTCTCTCTCCTAGTATTTTCATTCTCTTTTAAAATCAGAATTTCATTTTCAAGTGATTTTATATTGATTTCTGATTTTTTAATTTCGTTTTCGAATGTTGGACACTTATCACACTTAGGGATCCTACTTTGATAGGTTTTAACTAATTGGTCAAGTTGTTTATTTAAATCTATCAAAGTATCTTTTTGTGATTCAAGTTTGGCATATTTTTCCCTAAGTCGTTCAAAACAGCCATTCACTTCTTGGAAATAAATAAGTAATTTAGAGTGAGTAAGTTTTGATACCTCACTTGGCTCGTCATCGTCGCTATCGGTTATATTCCCATGAAGGCACATATCTGCTTTCTCACTCTCACTGCTATTGCTTTTATTCCACGTGGCTGCAAAACACCGTTTTGATTTCTTTTCAAAATCGCGTTGAAATCGGGGATAATTGGGCTTGATATCACCGGGTTTGTTGCAAGTGATCCCGTGTTCTTCCGAGTTGTCCAGTGCTTTGATTATTCTGCTTTTTAATTTTTTATTTAGAGCTGGATTTCCGTATTTGTGATTCCACCTTTTGAATTTCTTCATTATTAATGCCAGCTCGGCTGCTCCATCATCCTCATCACAACTGCTATTTACCAATCCTGTTAAGCATATTTCTTTAACTGAGTCGGTTGTGGAGGACTTCTCATTGCTGTTGACTGTTGCACCATATATTGCAATTAAAGTATTCCAAATTTCCTGTGCATTTTCACAATGAGAGATGAAATTAAAATTGTCTTGATTAATATAAGAATATAATATATGCATAGCAAGAGCATTAATCGAGATAATTTTCTTATCTGTTATATCACATCCATTTTCAATAATATCCCAACATTTAATATTAACAGATTTTAAATAAAATTCCATTTTTAATTTCCAATTCAAAAAATCTGTTCCATCGAAAATAGAAGGAATAATATTGGAGCGACCCTCAACAAAAGTATTAATAAAAGAAGCCATTTCAAAAATTCAAAATTTTAAAACAAAAACCAATTTTTAAAACACGAATTAAAACAAAAATTGATTTTTGTAAAAAAAAAAATTAAAACAAAAACGGCTTTTGTTCCTAGCTCTGATACCACTTGTAGGATCGATTTCACCCTAGAGAGGGGATGAATAGGGTGATAGTGTAAATTATAAAAATTAATCACGGAAGCTTATAAATTAATTTCAATTCAGATCACAGAATAGCAGCACAGATATCGCAGAATATAAATAACAGAATAAAACAGAACAACACATAATTTACCCAGCTTCGGCAAAACCCTGCCTACGTGCTGCCCCCAAGGTTTCTACTAGAAATTAGATAGTCCCTCGCTTACACACGTAAACTCGCTATACCCGTTATTGACTAATCTAACTCTACGCTCAAAACCTTGCCACAACTCAACTACCGAGTTGCGAATTCTCAAGCTACGCCACGTAGCTTGTCCCCTAGTCACACGACTAGAAATTTAAACGGTTTAAAAATGAAAATACAAAACAAAAAACAAATTAAAAATAAAAAAACCTATTTTTAAGTTCTTATCCCTTTATGTAAACAAGGCCGTCCCAAGTGCTTGATTTCCTTAACCCGTATCCTTTTATAATTTTCGACTCCTTCTCTTCTCTAATCAATGGTTGCTGTGTAAAATTGCTCTCGAGAGATTTGACTTAGGGCTTCGGCTTTTCGTGAAATTGAATTAGGGATTTGTCCCTTCTTCGTTCCAATTTAGGGTTTTTAATTGAAGCGCTGCTTCAAGATGTTCGATCGAAGCAGATGATTATTTTCGATGCTAGCTTGTTCGATCAGATGTTACTTTGAATTGCAGACAGCTACTTCAATTCGATCAAGTTCGAATTATAATTGGTATGTTAACTTTTGCTTTTACTTTTTCTGGTTTTGACTTGCTTGAACTTGATATCAAAAATTGCCGATGATGATGTCAATTTATATAGGGTTTGTAACCCTAGATTTGCGTCGTGTATTTTCTAACTGAATTTGTCAACTGATTCACCTCGGCCACTCGATGATGCTTGATTGTTTGAGATTGATTCTGACTAATTCGTTATCGTATATTTTGGTTGCTTGATGGTTACGGCTTTGATTTATTTCGTGATCAATTTTACTTGTTCAACATATCCACGGCTTGTTCAACTCCTTGATTGCTACGGCTTCTGCTCCGATCATTTTACTGTTGACTTTATTCACTAACTTCATTTTGGCTTTGGCATTGACTAACTTGATTTTGGACTTGGTAATCACTGTAACCTGTACTGTATAGTTCGACTCCGGTCATTTTGTATCTGCATTTGTTATTTCTGAAGCTCGAGTTGCACTTGCTCACTGCTGCTTGTTGTTTCACTCTGATATATATATGCATTCATTCAAGTTGTATTCACATTTGTTGTTATCAGTTTGCCTTGTATTACTGAGTTACAATGAGTAGCTATCGTCTGCACTTGCACACTTTCATCATTGCTGCCTGGTCTTCCCCCTACTACAAGACTAGTCCATTGCCACACTGTCTTGGCAGCTGAAGCAAGAGCATGTGATACTTTTTCTAGCTTTAGTTGCTTCATTTGCACACTGCTACTTGTCTGTAGCCTTTGTTGAGTCTTTTTTCGTCTGCTCTGAACTTTTTATCATGTTGCCTTCGTGTTTTTGTTTGCTTCATGTACCCTACTGCTTTGAACTTCTGGTTGGTTTGGCCTGGACTTCACTTGACCATTGCTTCATGTATACTTGGTGCTTGATATGGGTTCATACTTGTTCATGTGTACATCTGTGTGTCTTTTGCTCTGTTCTCACTAACCATGTGGTCTGGAATGATTTCGACATTGATTTTTGTGTTATTTGAAGTTACCACTTACCTGACCCTTCCATATGCTCTCTGATAATGTTGAACTTCACTGTTGCATTCCATTTGTGTTTGCTGTCAGTTGATGTTCTGTTGCACTTGTGTTCTGTTCATGTTTTTGGCCAGATTTGAGTTTTGCATTATGTTGGTCATGCTTCACTGCATCTTGTCTTGTATCACTTGTGTCACCATACCTGTTGTACACGCAGCTGAATCATTTGGTCTGGCATTTGGTCTGTAGTTGGTTTTTGATGGCATCTAATTGCTGTGACTTCATTACCGAGTCATTTGTTTATGCTATTTGTTTGCACTGTCGACTTATGTGGTCTTGAGTCTTTACTTGACATATGAGCACTTGTTTTGGACTTGCAGTTCATTTGTAGTCTCTGGTTTATGTTTATATGGGACTGGTCGACACTTGATTCTTGAGTTTTGGCCATTTTCACCTGTGTTGAATCCAGTTTCACAACTCGGGTTTGACCTTGTGCTCGTGTCATGATTTTCAATGTATTGCACGTGAGTTGAACCCGGCATTACATTTGGGTTTGACCTGTGCTCACCTGTCCCTGTAGCATTATCAAGTGTATATCGGTGTGCACGGCCTTGTGGCATATACAGTGATACACTGTGTATGTCACAAGTTGTTCGTGTATGATGAATTCAAATATGAATGATGACGAACAACCCAAATAACTGAGGCAAATATTATTTTCAAAATTCATCTTTTATTTTATATTGCAAAAATAATTTATTTTCAATTTTACTGCGTTAGTGGATATTTTTGCAGATTGCTCAGATGCTGGATTCTAACTGGAAAGAAGTTGAAGATAAATATGAGTGTGAGTGATATGTAGTGAGGTCAACTGTAAATATGAAATTATGTAAATATGAAATTGTGATGTATTGTAATCAAAGTTGTATATGTATAGTGAAAGCTTGAATTTGTACTATTCAAAATTGTAATAAATATTTGTTTGAATAAAATATTCGTTTGAATTCTAATTCCGTGTTATTTATTTTATTCAGCAAATATTTATTTAATCTGTGAAAAATAAAATAGTATATTATCAAATACATTTAAATGAATGTATATATGTTTATTATCATCAAACAAAAATCATATAAGTGCATATTCAACATTTTATGTTACACTCTTCCTAATACCAAATTTTTTAAGGGGTTACCAAAGGTTTCATTTTGGACATTTTTTGCATGGTGAACAACCGTCGATCAACATTATTTTGTTTGGCAATCAACCACCGAACAATAGTAGTTCAGTGTTTGATGGCCATGGAAAATGGTGTTGATCATCCTGCAAAACGACTTTACACGTTGATTGATTGCCGTGTGAAATGACTTTGATATTAGGAATCGCATAAATTTTTTGGCGTTTATTATTTTTTTGTGGTATTAGGAAGAGGGAAACTAGATGTCTTTAGCAAACGCTATTTTTATGACTAAAGATTGATCGTGATGAAGAGATTGATTCCTACACTAAAATTAAATGAACAAAATTTGCAATCAGTATAGCAAAACTAATAAAGTTTGATCTAAGGAAGGAAATAGTAGGATTGCCTCAGTTTTGGGAAACATAATCAAAAAGAACCATTGTACTCAAAGGTATGATTAAAATTAAATTTCTTGAGTTTTAATTGAGATAAATAGTGATTTTTCTTTTACGAATGAAGTGGCAATTTTTGGCAAAAACGATGAATTATTTATACAGTCGGTTGAGTAAAATCAAAATTTATGAAACAAATATAATTGTAATATGAAAATTGATCCTAAAATTTGTCTAACAATATGGAAAAAGTCATTCAGATGAAATTGTTAACAAGCTTGTTAATAATAATAAAATGCTTCAGAACTAGATTGGTAGTCGAGCAGTTCAAAAAGTTAATAATAATGTTTACAATCGATCAATTTTTGTACCATCGAATGAATAAAAATAATAATGAAAGCAATTAATGCTGAAAATTCTCATAGATGGTTCCGCTATAAAACATGAACTTAAGAGCTTAACTCTACTATTAATAATGAAAATTACTTGAATAGGAATTCAATTGTGTCTTTTGAAAATTCCAAAAATACCCTTCTCATTATTTTCTTTTTACATTTTCATCATGTTCGCTTATTTTCTTTAAATTGATAGTTGCGCTCTTATCGTATTTTAACAATCCCATTATTCATTACACAAACTCCACCTTTGTATTCACATAGTGAAGCCCCAACCAAATCACCATTTGCAAATCTAAATCGAGTATGTCTATAAAACTCGATGATCTGATGAATGAGAAGAATTTGCCACCGCTCGATGAAGATAATATCGCCTTTCTTAAAACAAGCGTAAAACATTTTTCCTTCATAATTTAGGTTTTCCCTATTACTGTTGTTATGGTGGATCTATTTTATTTGGTTTTCCTTTTCCTTAGACATACATAAACTTTTCATCTTTAAAAGTTTAACCAAAGTATTAAGGTTTATCGTGATGTATTATTCAACTATGTCCAACTTTAAAGCAGGTTTAAATTCAACGCATGAATATGCTGTGATTAATTACTATTTAAAATATTTCCTTCGCCTGACCATCCATCAAAGCTCTATTTACACCATAGAGTCCCAAGTTAGTTTCTAAGATGATGGTTTTGATGACAATAACCTTAGGACTTGTTATAAAATATAAATAATAATATTCTTTTCTATATATATGTATGTATGTATATGTATGTATGTATGTGCAAATATATATATATATATATGCAGGTATTGAGAATGAAGATTGTACGGTATAAAGATTCAAGACTGAGTATAGAGGTTCGAGACTGATGAATTCAAGATTGAAGAAATCAAGACTAAAGGCTCATGAGTATCAAGATTATCAAGATTATTAAGAGTTCAAGATATCAAGATAAGTAATAGAGTCTAGATTTATGTTAAAACTTCATAATAGCACTAATATTTTCAGTCAAATTTTAATTGTGGAATGGAATCCACCTTCTTGCATTAATAGTGGGATGGAACCCACGACCCTCTCTAATGGAATGAAATCCATGAAACTTTCAAAATGATTTTTTTTTCAAACTATCTTTTTAAAGTCATCTCTATCAATTTAAATATTTTAGCCTTAATTCAAAAACATTT